>PVJH01000017.1:238403-729433 GCA_004026705.1 Nesogale talazaci | reverse complement strand
GAGGAGACGAGGCCTCCGGGTTGGCAGAAGGTGCAGAAGCAGCACTGAGCTGTTTGCACTGGGCATGGCAGATGAGACTGGGCTCTGGCTGTTGCTCCTGAGGCTGTGAGGTACCTCTGAGAGGGCTGGGGTGCCAGGTTGGAGGGGCAGATGGGCAGTCATCTCATCTTTACCTCTCTCTCTTCTGAAATATCCTATCCACGTAGAGCCTAGGGCTCATGTGGGCCCCAAACGCTGAGTAGAAGACCAAGTTCTAACTCAGTAGATGAAAACCAGGTAGTGTCCTCATTTGTAAAATGGAATAGCTATGAAAACAGATGCGCAGATGGATGTGAGGGGGCTGCAGGAAACGGAGATGCAGGAAATGAGCGAGCACATACCCACCATGCGAGGGAAGCAGCACCAGCTGGGTGAAGTGTGAGCCCCCAAAGCAGCCACAAACACTGTTTGACTGCAGAGAGGCGGGCACACAAGGCCAGGCCGAGAATCTGGAGGCCTGCCACCCGGGCCATTGGATAAAACGCTGGTGATCGAGTCAGCAAATTGCAGCCAGGTCTGAGAACTTCAGGTTCAATCCCCAGGGGCTCAGCCTGCCTCCAAGTAGGAAAAACAAGGCCTGCAGACTCTGAAAGGATGTTGAGCCCCCGAGGCTGAACATGCTGTTTTCAAAAGCCACGTTTGCTTCAGTGCTTAGCAAGCACAAGGGACTTGCTACTCTGACTTTACCTGCAGAGCCTTAGGATTTCAGGATATTTAAAGCTCTGTGGAGGACAATCAGAAAATAGGTTTACTTCTCAATAATATATAAGTTCATCACATAGTACTCTTCCCTAGGATATCTTAATGGTAAAGTTCTACTTTTGGTCAACAGACTTGATTTCTACTGGTGTTAAAATCTCTGGTTATATCCTGGCCACACTCCCACACCTCACGCCTCAGCTCCTTCCCACCAATCCTGGGGTGGAGGAAGGTTCCCAGTTTCTAACCACAGGATTACAGCACTACATGTTAGCTAAAGGGGGCTGGAAGCGGAGGATGGACATAAGGGCAAGCACCAATTGCGTAGAGCATGAGGAGGCTGAGCAGGTGCAGCTGCAGGGTTTGCTGGACATCTGGGAAGTGTGGGTATTCACCTGGCCCTCCAGCTGTACTCCCAGGGGGGGCTCTGATCTACCAGAGGAGCCCTGGTAGGCCTGCATGGCTTTGTTACAATGCAGGGGCTTTCAGCCCAGCTCTGGGACCCCATTGTCCTGTGTGCTGCGGGTTCCTGTTTGACAGATCTGACACCCATCCCTATCACTGTAGGGAGCTCTTAGGGATGTTGCTGACATTTCTAGAACATAAGGGACCATCTGAGTGGGGACTGGGATGGATACTTCTGTATCACCAATACATTGGCTGTTTTTACAAAAATAAATTATTAAAACATATTCTCCAATGCAGACGCATTTGTTGCTGTCTTAGATGTGGAGAGGTGGCGCTGGGTCATCTGAGACCTTTTTTCAGAATATCACATGTCCTAGAAAAAATGGCCTTATTTCCCTAGATAGTAACCTTCCATGGCTAACTGGTCATAGGTGAGGGACAAGGGAAACTCCCAAATTACCAGTGGTTCATAGTAGGTGCTTATGATTATGGAGAAAATAATAAGGACTAAATTTTGTTCCCCACTACCCAATCCACAGTCATTGAATGGACTGGACTACTAGCAAAGCTAGACAAACCAATACAGAGGAGCAATCCTATACAAATTAGAACTGCTCCCCATGGTGTTCGAGGCTCTTTGCAAAGCCTCTGCCTTTCTCCAGAAGAACGATGGCTGGGGGGTTTAAGCCAGCAACCTTCTGAATAGCAGCCCAACATTTAATCCTCTGCACCACCAGATCCGGCCCCCCCTCCACACACCCCAAATCAGTTAAAAGTTGGGAAGCAGAGGCAGAAGAGAATGTGAAGAAAAAGCGGTAAAGGTCGTAGGTCTGTCAAAGCCCCTTGCCACACTCCTCTGCTTCCTGTGGGAGCTCAGTCTCCCTTGTAGTCAAGCATTGGACATTTGTCGATACAAGGGCCCCAAGAGGACCGAGTTGAGCCCAGGCCACCACACACCTCTGATAGAATGAACTTCATTTAAACTAGACCATAATAAACATTTAATTATAGAGTGATGAAATCCATAAGGAGAAAGTCTCATGATGTCAGACTCCCACCCAACGATTGGGGTACTTAGCTACTAACCAAAAGGTTGAAGGTTTGAACCAACCAAAAGTGCCTCGAAGGAAGAGAAGCCTGGTTATCTGCTCCTGAAAGGTCGCACCCTGGAAAACCACTGGAGCATCATTTTATTCTGCACCCAGCGGGGTGTCGGGCATCCGAATCAACTTGATGGCAACTGTTTTGGGGTATGTGGTCAATGTCTCGAAGTTCCATGAATCGTACTTGTCTCTATATTCATCTCTGTATCATGTGCAGGAGCTCAAAGTGGTACACCCTCTATTATTGCATACCTCACTGAGAACATGGGAGTTTTCTTATATTCTAGAACAGGTAGAAAAGGTAACCAATGAGAAAACATTGAGGTCAGTCCACTTCAAGAGAGGGTCGGGCTGCAGGTCCAGGCTGCTCAGTGGTACTGCTGGGTCCCCTATTCTCTGTCAAGTTGGCAGCTTGCAACACGATCACTTGTGGCACTAGGATTGCCCATGTGGCTGGGCAGGCTCCGGGGTCCTTCACGCTTGATCAAGAACATTGGCATTGAGGATGGGTTCATCGGTGTGGCGCTCGTCAGAAGCCACCACGGAGCGGATGGCGCATACCACATGCCGCACCTCTGCGGGGAGCGCACCGTGCGCATGCTCTAGGAACTTGGTCACCAGGACCCTGGTGTCCGAGTAGGCCTGGCTGTCTCCCAGAGAGTGGGGGTGCTGCTTGGCGAGGGGCGGAGAGGACTCTGCTTTGAAGTGCTGGCTAGTTTTCCAGGCACTGCTTTGTTCTCCAGGGGGGGAGAGGTGATGCTGGCAAGCACAGGCAGCCTCAGCGTGAGCAGAGGGAACTAGTAACAAAGGAGAAGATATATCGTAAACAATCAGCCTCAGGCAGCTGGCTGTTAAAAACAATTGCCCCTTCTCCAGGCAGCCTCCCCTCCCTCAGCATCCATTCAGGTGCAGGGGTCATGGTCTCCCAGAGAGGCAAAACCCAAGGTAGGCTAAAGAAGAGTGGGATAGGGAATGGTTCTCTCCCATTCGCTTCTCCACTGGGATCCCCATGCTGAAATGTCCCCTCACAAACTCCTTCCTGTAGCTGCGGGTGCAGGAACGCCCTGCCCCACTAGAGGGACCCTTCTTCGCCTTCCCTAGCTCATGGACTTGTGCCTTTGGGGTTGATACTGCGCTGTGACCACACAGAAGGGCCTACTACCTCTATGTGGAGATAGGAATGGAAGCAACCTCTCAGGAGGTGGAACTCAGAGTCTAGGTCAAGGCCATGAGGTCAATGGTCAGGCAAGAGCCACCAGCCTCCAACTCCAATCAGGTCCCTTGATGCATATATCAAGTTGATGCCAGTGACTCTCTAGGACAGGACAGCACTGCCCTTGTGAGTTTCTGAGTCTGGAACTGTTTACAGGAGTGGAAAGCTGTGTCTCTCTCCGGGGTGGGGGGTGGTGGGGGGGTGGTGGTGGTGGCTAGTGGCTTTTATTTGTTGATCTTGAGCACCACAGCCCAACCTCTGTAACCAAGATGCCCCTGGCTCCTTCCCATCCCCAGGAAGATGATCCACAGGAAGAACGGAGGGCACGGAGGGCAGGCCTTTGTGAATTACTCACCAGAGACCAAGTAGCGTTAGACCCGCCCAGACTCAGTTTCATGTAACCCCGAGGACAGGTTCTCGGGGTGGGGGGGGGTCCAGGGGATTTTTTCAGTGTGCTTGAGCCAGCTCAGCCAGTAAATAGGACTCATAAAGAGCAAAAATGGAAACACCTAATTTGGAGATCCATCTACTCTCAAACAGATTCATTGACAATGTGACATGTGAGAATTCTATACAAGGAATTAGGTATTAAGGTAACTATGGCTTCTAGTACGTTGCCACCCAGGGAGAAGGGAAGTGGTTGAATTACTCCCACTCCTGGGAAGCGGGATTAGAAAACGATACAAGAAATGATTCATGATTCCCCACGCCTCTGCCTCAGCAGGTGTCTGTGCTAGAAAAGGAGTCCCTCACCCGACCCTTGAGAAGATGGGGACATTCCTGCTTCCAGATCTTGAATGCACCAAGGGGTATGTGCGGAGGCATCACCTTCACCAAAAAGAGAATTCCATTAGTATATTCAAGGGAAAGTGATTAGCCAAACCATAATAACCCACCTGTTGCTGTAGCTGCAAACCAAGGAGGAGATCACCCCTAAAGCTACACTCACCTGAACACAGGTAAAGCAGGTCACCCCTGCCGCCCTACTTATCCGTCAGTCCCATCAGCCTCCACCCACCCCCCCAGCTCCCCGCCAGCAATAAGCTCAATGCCACAAACAAAACTAATGCCACCATCTAAATACTCTGCCAAGTTTGACTTTCTCCAGTGAAGGCACAGATCTTTGATGTTTTGAAAAGTAACTGTCTTCCCCTGTCCCAGAGACAGAAGTATTAGGCCAGAAATCATCCAGCGAGATATGAAGAAAATGCTGCCCAATATTAACCATAGGAGGAAAGCCGCAGAATTGACATCTGCCAACGTCTCCTCTTTATCATCGCCATCCACACAAGAAAGAGGAGCACAGCTCCCCAACTCACCTGACGCAAGTTTCCAGGTCCCGAGCAAGTCGCCTTGGCTGACCAATTGAGTTGTCTGGACCTAACTCTGTATGACCAGCCTGGGACTGAAAAAATACGAATAGGCTTGGGAAGTCCATTCTGATCCCCTTGCCGCCCTCCCTCCTGGCAAACAGGGATCGCACAGCCTTCAGAGCTGTGTGAGAATCTCTCTACAGGGCAGCCAGAAGCAGTGCAAATAGCGAGTAAGTAAACTCTCCACACCAGCTGGGGGAGCTCCAGCCGCTCTCCACAGAACAAATCCCCCATCCCAGGGGTGCGGCACACAGCCCATGTTAGGGAACTCCGAATTGCAGTCATTCATGGTTTTTGTTTTTCTTTTTCCCCGCCCTTTGTTTACCTGGCCCACTAGCAAAGTATTAGAATAACGTTAAAGGTATAACATGAACAGGCAGGTAATGGAAGCTGAGCTCACAGACCTGAGAGAACTAGCCAATCTCCTGGATTCAAACCCTACCACCTGACCTCCAGACAGTCTATGAGCCTTACGCATCCCTCAGCAGGTGGGTGCTCCTGGGAAGCCATCTGCCTAGGTGCAAGGGTGAAGCTCCTGCACCAGCAATTTTACATCGGCAGGCAGCTTGTGTGTGACGTTGGGCCAGAAGTCTGAGTCCAGGAGAGCTTTTCTGGATGAGACACTGGATAGACTGACCAGTCCACCACCTGTCTCAGGACACCAGCTGCTGGCCACCAGTACAATAGTGCATCCGAGATCACTTAGATAAACAACCTGTCCGCCGTTGCTTCAACCTTCCCACAAGCGGTACTTATAGATCCTACTCCCCCACACCACCTCTCATCTCCACAGAGCAAATCTCATCCCCTCTGATCTGATCCACCGGAGATCTTGTCCTTTAAGATCCTTAACCTAAAACATAAGACTATACGACACTCAGCACTACCAGACACCAAATTCATTCCTCTAAACTCAATCCCATCCTGTTATCCTAAAATATTGCAAGGTGGTAGTAAAACATCACACTCTTAGGTACTGTTCCCACCTGCTCAAAAATCTCTGCTCCCAAAGTCTGGCTTACTGCCCCACCACCTGCAAGGACAAGGCTTAGGCCCCAGCTGTTCTTTTGTTGATGTTGTGGCCACTGTGTTTTCATCATTCCGATACCCTCCTCCTCTGCAAAGTCTTGCACTATTCTTATAATTTAGCCTTAATCAGGGCTTCTCCATCTGTTGATCTACAAAAGGGAGAAACGATTGCCGTACATATTCGAGTATAAACTGAGTTTTTCAGCACATTTTTAATGCCGTTTTTGTGATAAAAGTAGGTGTCTCAGTGGCTATTTGGGTAGGTTTATATTCGAATATATATGGGGTTTTACTTTTGTGTTTTTAAATTTACTTTCTTTAGTCCTCAACACATCATTAATTCACATCAGAGACAAAGCTCTTGGGCAAAGCTTTGAGTCCAAACAAACATACATTAACAGCTTCTTACGCTAGTAGTTTTTCTTTATTCTCAATACTTTTGTCTCTTGCTCTTTCCTCTTAATTTTAATACCTAAACTTTTATTTCACAATCATCTCAACCTTTATTTTTTTTCTCATCAATCCTTCTCATCCTTTATTTTTCTCATAAAACCAAAATCTGACACTACTCACATTTTTCTCCTCTCAAGTATTATCAGCATTTCCTACGTCCTTGCAAAACAGGTCTTATTTCCATTATTTTTGGTCTTATTTCCATTATCTTAACTACCAATTAACTCTACTTGATACTCTGTTTTGTTTCCTTTTCTTTCTCCTTCCTCTAACACTCCCCCTTTCACTCTTTGATCTCCCTGCAGCATATATTATCAGACACTCTCAAAGCTACTGGATACAAAGTGTCTACCACCCCTGCACTGCCCACCCAATAGAGTTAACCATCCCTACATAACCTCCCCTCCCTAATGCCCCTTGTCCCCCGCCAACAAAGACAAGTATACACAGATAACCAAACAACATGCAGACCTAAAGGAAGTGCCTGAAATGGAACAGGCTATGGAATTATCAGAAAAATAACATAAAAGAATGATGTTTGCTCTCATACAGCACATGATGAAAATGTCTGAGAGAAAGACAATGGAAAATCTAGAAAACTCACTACACTCATTACAAGAAAAACTCCAAACAGAAATAGAATAGTCAAAGACTACGAAAACAGAAATACACAACATTGCAAATTTCTCAGCAGAAATCTTGCGGTGATGCCAAAAAACAAACCAAAACAAAACAAAAGAAATTTGATATCTTGGATGAAATGCACAGATACCTAGAAATACCTCATCCACTCGAATTAATGGAAGCAGAAGTTGAAAAAGTCAATGGACTCATAACAAAAGAAGAAATAGAGCACGTCATTAAAATATTTCTATTAAAAAAGTCTAGGAACAGACGTCTTCACAGAGGAAATCTGCCAAGTATTCAAAGAAGATCTGTCACCAATACTCTACCTACCATTCAAGAATCTAGAAAAAGACAAAAATTTCCAAACTCATTCTATAAAGGGTGCAGAGCACTGATTCTAAAAGCAGACAAAGAGGACTCAAATCTAGAAAGTTATAGACCAATATCCCTCACAAAAATCCACCACAAAATTGTGATCACTAGAATCCAACATCATATCCAGGAAATAAGTTAACATGACAAAGAGAGATTCATTCCAGGGAAGCAGAGATGGTTCAGTATTTGAAAAACACTCCATGTCACCTACCATACGAATAAGGCAAAGAAAAAAACCACATGATCATATCAATTGCTGCAGAAAAGGGGTTTGACAATATCCGAGATCAATTTTTTGATAAAAACACTCAGAAAAATAGCAATAGAAAGAGAATTCCTGAACATAAAAAGCCACATATGAAAACTAAGTCAATATCACACTCAGTGGGGGAAAACTAGGAATACTTTCTCTGAAAATGAAGACCATAAAAGGATGACTCCTATCACCACGCTTTTTCAACATCATAATAGAAGTGTTAGCTAGAATCATTGGGCAACACAAACAAATTCAAGAGAATTTAAATAGGCAAAGAAGTGGCACTCTCACTCTTTGCACATGATATGATCCTATATATAGAAAAGCCTAAAGTGTCCACAAAAAGCTCACGGGCAACAATCAAAGATTTCTGCAAAGTATTGGGACAAAAAATTAACAACCAGGATTCAATTGGCTTCCTGCATGCCAGCAAAGAGAGCTAAGAAAAAGAATAAACCCAAGTAAAGAAACAAAAGACCTACGCAGAGAAAACTACAGATTATTACTACAAGAAATAAAAAAGGACCTACATACATGGAAGAAAATCCCATGATCATGGATAGGCATATTGAAATTGTGAAAATGTCAACACCCCCTAAAGCAATTGACAGATACAATGTAATCTAAATTTAAACCTGGAATACATTATTTACAGCAATGGAAAAATGAATTACCAATTGCATATGGAAAGGGAAAAGACCTAAGAAAAGCAAGGAAGTCCTTTAAAAGAAGAACCAAGTAGGAAATCTCACACCATGTGGTCTAAAAACCTACTGCATAACCACAGTAGGCAAAACAGCATGGTACTGGTACAATGAGAGACACATAGACAAATGGAACAGAACAGAAAGCCCAGATGTAAATGCATCAGTGTACAAGCAAACAATCTTTGACAAAGGCCTAAAAACTATAAAGTGGGACAAGGACAACCTCTTCAACAAATGGAGTTGGACAAACTGGATATTCACATGCAGATTAAAACCCTGTAAAGAGCTGTAAACCCCAGCATTCTCAGGAGCATCAATGAGAAAACTGAAATAAACTTAAGGGCCCTATTGCAAGGCAAACAAGTATATTAAAGGAAGCACACACAGCAGAAAACAAAATAGAAGACTGAGACATGTTGAAAATAAATCACTACTGCACATCAAAAGACTTCATCAAAAGACTTCATCAAATGAGAACCCACAGACTGGTAATTTTTTTTAAATCAAGGACACAACAGACAATGGTCTAATTGCCAATATCTACAAAACTCTGCAACAGCTCAATCAATAAGTAACAAATTGCCCAGAAATGAGCAAAAAACATGACAGTGTACCAAAACACATGAAAAAAAATGGTCATGATCACTAGCCATCTGGGAGATGCAAATTAAAACCACAAGGAGACACCACCTTGCATCAACAATGGTCCAATTTTTTTTAAAAAACAAATGTTTAAGATGTTGTGTAGAGAATGCAACTTGTATACACTGCTTTTGAGTTTGCAAATACATACAACCACTGTGAAAAGCAATATGGCAGTGCTCAAAACAACTGGGAATTGAAATCCCATATGATCCAGCAATACTGCCATTGGCCATATACCTCCCCCAAATAAGAGGCAAAGCATGAGTGGATGTATGCTGTCCCATGTTTATTGCAGCACAATTCACAATAGCAAGAAGCTGGAAGCAGCCCAAATACACCAAAGTGGAAGAACAGATAAAGAAACTGTGGTACATACACATAATAAAATATTATACATTCCTAAAAAAAAACAAAAACAAAACCCAAACAGTGATGAAAGCATGAAACACCACATGACATGGAATGATCTAGAAAACATGATGCTGAATGAAATTAGTCCATTAAAAAAGGAAAAATCCTGCCTAAGCCTACTACTATTAAGAGAAAAAACAAACAAATCTTGGAGACCAATTCCAAACAAAGGGGGTAGAAATCCTGATTATTAGCCATGAACCATACATCATCACTCTTATATGCACTTATAAAACACTCCTTGAAAGAGGGGACCTCAGCATCGAGGGATCGCGACTTCAAGAAAGAAGAAAAAGCAGAAGATCATCCACTTTATGTCACACAACATCAAAGCAAGGTTGTGACAAATCAACAGACATGCCCTAAGAATGAGGAGTGAACCTTACTGGAAAGTCAAATCCAGGGGAGGGGTACATCTAGATTTCAGAAGAGGCACTTCTAATTCTTTTGGGGCAAAATGAGTAGGGACAACATTGGGTAGGAATGTTCAACAGTTATAGAAAATCCAAGGGAGAATAACCCCTGTATTATGTTTCTGGTTAGGCACTTTGGAATTAGTTTCTACTCAACCCTTGTTAACCCACACTATAGACTATGCCCTCCAAATGACCCTAGACTATAGCTGTACATGGCATCCCCCATAGCCCACACCAGAAGGACATGATGTGGAAACTACATTGAACCAATGGGGGTCCTACCTTAATATTACCTGTAATCTTTGGACTTACAAGTGATACTCTCTGATGAGAGAAGAAGCACATGATGGTCACACCAAGACTTTGGACTCAGAAGTCTTTGGGTTTGGTTAGGATCCCTGAGTAGGTAGGTGTTCAATAAAAGAGGACTCAAGATCACCATATATTTACTATCTTAATGTCCTCCTTGCATTAATATGACACCTATCAAAATTATTGGCAAGTAAGGAATTTTACAAGAAAATTTCCCCTCACATTAACCCTCCTGGTTACCCTAAAACGAATCTAACCATTGAAGAATCCAATCTCTAGAAAGCAACAACTCGTGCATTACGGGTCACTGTTCAACTATAATTGCAAAACCTCTCTTTCTCAACAGTATCTTAAATTCTATGCCATTGGTGTTATTAATGGGATTACCTTATCCCCAGGGGGATAACTGGTAATTTTTTAACCATAAAATGATAATAAGACACAAAGTAAAGCAGAGTCCTACATAACCATGAGACAAGCAACTGGATTCTGGGCTTCCACTTAATTCGAGACCCAATGTAAAACAATTAGTTTGTACGATGTGGCCTTGCTCAGTAATCGCCTTCATGAAGAGATCACTGAAGATATGGGTGCCACAGCAAAGTGTGGTGAAGAAAACAGATGTCCAGCTATCAACTGGAATCGTGTCTGGGGTCTTAAAGGCTCGTGTCCAAACAAGCAGTCATCTAAGTGAGACATCAATTAAGTCTACCTGGAAGAAGCACATGGGCCTGTGTGCCCCAAAGATAACAAAAGCCAAATAAGATAAAAGGAAAGGTATCAGGCCTTTAAAAAGTGAACACCCAATTTATTAAAGACTATGGAGGATAGTGGGAGCCCAAAATTTACTTGCATACTACCTATTTGGATACCGTTTGGACACAGTGGGGGGATTCAAACAGCAGTAATATCAGACAGGTATCATTGCAAATTTGATTATGGTGGATGGAACTATGCTAAAATGTTATACCAGGAGAGTTGATTTCCCTCTTGACCCATCTTGAAATTGCTTCAGGTTTAAATATTTCTCACTCATTCTAAGCCAGAAATTTTTCTTTTTAACTTTTCTTAATAATGAATATGGGAACAGGGAGGGAGCATGTGAACTGAATGTGACAATGTGTATACAACTCTTTTTAAAAAACAACTACGGAAGTATATGATATGTGAATTTTAAATCAGCATCTCTATTGACAAAGAAAAAAGATGCAGCAGGTCAGTGTGTCTGGATACAGAGAAGGACATGGAGCTACTTTCACAGTATCATCAAACCATTTCTTCTGTCATTCTCATCCCTAAAATATCATGTTTCAGAGCATGAATTTCGTATGTGGACTATGAGTTCACCCACATGCATAGATTCCCCAAACTCTCCCAATGAATGACCATAAGGAGAAACAAGTATTGACTCAAACAAAGCAAACTGTCCATTTAGCAGGCAGAGCTCCCCTCAAACATCGGGTCACACAGGCAGCTCTGTCAAGGCTGACATATGGTCTCTAAAACCTATCTGTTTCTTACCATCTACCCATGAGACGTGCCCAAAGTTCTGTACCCTGTTCTTGACTCTAGATCTGGGTGTAGTAAAATGAATGAACAGCACTGGTTAGCCTGTCACTCTGGGTAAGGCTGGGACTGCATTCTTTCTAAACCTTCCTGCCCACTACCCGCTTGCAGAACCCTAGGCTCAGGCCCCCAACGTTTTGTGCCTGATGTGTCCACACTCGGAAAGTCCTTCGATTGCAAAATTCCTTCATTCCCCTTACCCCCTTGCAAAACACAACCACCAACTCCAGGCTCAGTGCCTAAGTGCCCGATGGTGATTTGGAGTCTGACCTCACGACTCTTTTAAATGCAAGGGTCCCAGGATGAGCCCGGGCATTCAGACGACAAGAAACTAGACCTGCAGTGCTAAGGAAAAGCCTGCAATAATGCATGTGAGTCAGGTCTGCTGTACCTGTCACTCCAGACAAGCATGTGGTAGGGTCACTAACAGAGTGGGCCATTCGTTCAGGACCCACTCGAGTCTGTGCACCCTCCTTCAGGGACACGTGGCTCCAGTGGTGGCAGGGCAACTGGGATGGCAGTTGGGAATGTGAGGCCCCAGGGCCATCCGAGGCACAAAAGTTCAAGCCTAGGGCAGCAGTTCTCTCCGCAACTCGGAGGTTCTCTCGATCCAAGGGCACTGCAAAGCAAGAAGACGGAGATTAGGAGTGCGGCTGCCGTGCTTTCTGGAAGGCCGTCTGAGACTGTGGGAGTGCAGGAATGGAGGCTGATGGAGGCCAAGAATCATTGGTCCACCGATTGAAGGGCTGCAGGACACCAGGTCAATTTCCAAGAGGTCATCCCAGGAGAAGCATGACTGGAATGGCACACTGGCTAAAAGGCAAAATAGACAGCAATTTTTTTCTCTTTTGTAGTGGAGAAGCCTCGTGTATCCATTCAGGGCTTCCCTTGGGGAGTTCAGTGGATATCGAAAATATTAGGAGGTACCTACCAAAACCAGAAAGAAGCTCTGCTGGGCAGAACTTTCATAGTATGCACATTTCCCCGCAATATGAGCATTGAGCCACGCTCTTTGAGTTAGTGCCCCCAGTGGCATTGCCTGGGAAGGTTCTCTCTGACCACTGTGAATTTTTTTTGTAAAAGCAGTTTCACTCGAACTTTGTTTTTTTTTTTTTTTTGGTGCTGTCTAATTTAAAAGAACAGCATGCAGTTGTGAAATTTTGTTTCTTGTTTGGGAAAAATGCCACAGAAACTATTGTGATGTTAAACGCAGCTTACGACGACAGCACTATGGCAAAAACTCAAGTGTACAAGTGGTTTTCTCATTTCAAAAGAGGTGCAATGTCAACATGACAAACCTATTTCTGCATATCCGTCAACTTCCTGTACAGAAGAAAATATTGACTGCTAAATTCCTTCATTCCCCTTACCCTCTTGCAAAAGGCTGATCACCTTCATGTACTTATGCTTGAAGACCAACAATAAACCACGTTGCAGAAGTTCCTGGAGTATCTTGGAGCTCAGTTCAGCAAATTTTAATGGAATATTTGGGAACGAGAAGTGTTGCTGCAAAATTTGTTCCTCGAGTTCTGACTGAACAGGAAAAGGAGTGCCTAGTGCAACATGCCCCACATTTTGGAAAAATAGCTCCTAAGCAATCCAGACTTTTCCCCCAAGGTCAATCAAGCCCCCCCCCCCACCACACACACACACCCAAAACCTCTTCAAGTGAAATTGAAGTTCAAGATGATGCTCCTTTGTTTTTTTGATGTGAGGGGGACAATGTATTTGGAGTTTGCTCCACCAGGTCAGACTGTTAATTAAGCTTTCTAGTTAGAAGTTCTGAAAAGATTGCATAGTTTTGTGGCAGAACAGGGGACTGGTTTTGCCATGATGACAATGCTCATACAGTCATCTCAGTGCACCAGTTTTTGGCAAAAAGCAGCATGCCTTTCTTGTCTCATGCACCTTACTCGTCTGACCTTGCTCCCTGTGACTTCTTCTTGTTTCTGCATACGAAGAGGGAGATAAAAGGACAGCAATTTGATGACATAGAAGAGGTGAAGAAAAAATGAGGGCGGTGTTGTCAGCCATCCAAATAGATGAGTTTGAAAAATGTTTCCAAAAATGAAATTGCTTATTTGAAAAATGTATTAACTGCAGTGGAGTGTACTTTGAAGGTGATAAAGTGATTTTGTAAATAAAAAAATTAAATACATAGCTTTTTAAAATCCACTTTTGGGGTATCCTATCATATATGATGCCCCCAGAGTCACAATGACGCTTCATGGGTGAGTGGGGCCAATTCAGAGAAATGCAGTGTGCTCTGAGGGATCCCACATCATTTCAGTCAAATCCTGGGGAACCTGAGATTCTGTTTGCACTGCATAAGGGCGTCACCCTGTGCCTGCAGTCCTTGATGAGAAACGGTGGGAGAAACCAGCTGAGGTGATGCCTGTTTCTGTTCTTAAAGTATGGTCACTGTATCCAGTATCACTTAGGAATATATTAGAACTACAGACTCTCATATCTCACCCAGACCCATGGACTCTGGAACTCTGGGCTCAGCGATATGTGCTTTCATAAGCCATTTAGGGGACTTTGATACCTTCTAGCATTTGTGAACTGATGCTAAGACTGTGATGCTGGTCATGTCTGGTCCTCACTCCTACCATGCCAAGTGGGGACCCCAGATGGATAGCAGTGGTGCCCCTGGGATGCAGCCAACACAGATCTGATTGGAAGTTGTTTCATAGAGATTCCCTGAAAGTCTTCATCCATAGGGAAGCCCAAGAGGAACTTACTTCTCTCTTTCCCCTTTATCATCAAATACCTTCGAGCAGGGGGAGATGATGAAAACTATGTACAATATCTTTTTGTTAGAATCCCAGCAGCCTGAATGCCTACAAGGTTGGGGTCTTCAGCCTCTGTTCTTTCCATATGTTTTAAGCAGGAATCTGTGGGAGAGATTGCAGCCAGAAGGTGCTGTTTTTAGATAATGGTCTTTCTGTCTCCATGCTCTCCACTTGCCCTGCTCTGTATGCCTGAGTCAGTGTCAAAGACCTGTACAGACAACATCCAAGTTAGCCCTCCCATCCACTTGTGAGACAATATTAGAATTCCACACTCCAGGAAATGTGGTGGCGAGAGGCTAAGGAAAGTGTATCACAAAACCACTAAGTGGCTGGAGCCAGTTGGAAGCAGGTCAATTCAAAACATTCTTGCTTAATCATTTCCTCTGCTGTCCATCACTACTCTCCTCGTGCCTGGAATAGCAACATTAGCTGCTTATGTAGAAAACAGGAAAATTAGCACTGCCTCACACATCATGTGCAGGGGGAAAGTCTTCAGAAAGATTAACCGTGCAATTCTTAAAATGGAAAAAGCACAGTAGAGACCATAATAAACATAATATTTGTAAACATAACATAAAGGCAAAGGCTGATAAATCGGACAGTTCACAAAACTGAATAGAAAGGAAGAAAATGTAAAACAAAACTTAACTCCCTAAATGTGCGTATGCAAAAGACATCACTAGTGAAAGACAAAAATAAGGAACAACCAGAAAAAGCATACTCGCAATGAAAAAGAATGCGTTCCTTTTGTACTGTGTCTTATACCTATGTGTAACAATTGTTCATTTCTCATAAATATACGAAAAGGTAAATAAGAAAAAAAGGACCCTGAAGTCACTTATAAATAGACAAAACCCAATCCAACCCCACCAATCTAGACGAGTCTAGATGTTTCAGAGTGGAGAATGCTCTCCGCCTTCCTGCTGGGCTGCCATTGTATGCGGGAGCCTTGGTTCTGCCTCAGTGACCCTGTGGGATGGACTGGAACCTCCCAATAGGATTTCCTAGGATGCAGGTCTTTGCGTGGAGCAGATTGCCAGGCCTTTTCCCTCAAGAGCTGCTGCTGGCTTTGACTCGCAGACTTACCAATGAACAGTCATGGGCTTGATCATTGTGCAAACAGGACAAAGATACTGGATGTGCATGGCTATGTATCTTGCTCAAGCACAACAGTGATATCACCAAGAGTGACAAGGGACTCAGACATTCCTGGAGGATAAGTAAACTGCTCACTCTGCCTTTCTGTCTGTTCTGTTTCATTCATCCCTGACCCCTCCTTACAGCCCCCCCCCTTTTTTTTTGTTTTAGGGTATATATTTGACTGGTAGTAAAACCTTTCCAAAATGTAAGTTGTCAAATATACCAAAATATAAAATATACCTTCCCTTGGACTCGGAAATTTCAAATTTAGGAAATTATAAGCAAATAGAATTTTACTACTTTGCTGAAAAATCCCAAGCCTGTTAATTATACATACTATGATTTACCAATTTTTAATCAAAGGTAGGGGGTACAATTATGAGTATTTCTTGGATCTAACCAAAAATACTGTAGGATTTTTAATTGAATTTGAAGACTTACAACCACAGTCTTGTGGAACAAATTGGTCAATTGGCATAACATAGTTCATAATGGTAATGTTTTACATCTTAGTTTTGTGAATAGCATCTACCATCTCAAAAGCTTATAATAAAACAAATGGCCTCTACTTGTCTAGAATGAGAGTATAAAGAAAACCAAAGACTCAAGGCAGAAGCAAGTCCACAAAATAATAGCCCATATAAATCAAAGTCCCATGTAGCTAAGACCCCTCCCCCCAAAAAAATCTATAACAACAACAACAATAAATAAACAAAACAAACCAAAACTAGCTGGAGCACTACCAACTGTTCTGACCAAGACACAATAGAAGGTCCTGAAGAGAAAGAAAGAAAAATGTAAAGCAAAACTCCCCAGTTATCATCCTAAAGTATATTTGAACTTGGAACTGAGGCCACTTCCAATTGTCACCCTTTAGCCAAATAATAGCTTGGGCTGTAAAATCAACACCACCATAATCAATACTGTTTGTTTCCATATATCAACTCCATGAGACAAAAAGGCCAGCATTTACCTGAAAACAAAGATGAGAAGAAAAGGCAAGGCAGGGAACGAGACTGATTGAAAGAGGACAAATAGAAGGGAAATAAAGAGAATGCTGACATATTTATGGACCAACGTCATTGAAAAGTTTGTATAAAAACTGTTAAATGAGAACCGAAATTAGCTGTGTAAAATTTCACCTAGAACATAGTATATATTTTTTAATTTCTAAGGTATTTCTTATCAGCACATATTTTAATAGTATTCATTCTTACAAATTCCTCTTGATACCAATTCTCTCTGAATACCAAGAATAGGAAAATGACTGAGTTCCTCAGGGAATTGGAATCATGAGGAGACTAATGTGAATCAGCGTTGAGTATGTGTGGGTGGGGGGGATATGCAGATGAACATCCACACATGCACATATGCACAAGCCTTCATGGAAACATAGCATTGTTATAACATTTCAGGAGAAGCTCATGGCCCCAATCTGGTAACTCACTTTTTTTTGGTACCCTTTAACTCTGGTTGGGAGCCTGTAGTTCCTCCCCACCCCCTTTTTATTAAAATAATTAATTTTGGGTGCCTATGTTTTCACAGTAGTCACAGTCCTAATAAGATTCTCATCTTTCACCTAATGGCTCACAGCAGTTTTTAATTAATGTGTCATAATGTAGCTGCATAAGCAATATATCCTCATCTTTTATTAGTGGGCTTGACAAAACTTCCACATTTGTATCACTAGAAAAACACAACTATTTTCCTGTGTAATATTTTCTTCTTTAGCACGAACTCCCCAGCATGCCTCCAGAAGTGAGATAACCACATCACAGATGTAAACAATTTTATGTCTCTTTATTAAAAATACTTTCCCAAGCGATGGGTTAATGTGTAAGCTGCCAGTCAGGACAGGGAGTACTTGTTCCCCTTCAGGTTTTCAAGAAACCCTTCAGTTAATATTTTGCTTTGTGAAAAATCAAATTTAGTTTCTTTATTTGTATTTTTCAGTACTATTTTGGAAATCAGTGAAGCAGATTGGGGTGGGGTGGGAACCTTGACTCAACAAGAACACCTCCACAACCAATAAGTGAGTTCAATAAGGTTGCAGACACAGTATTACTCAACTTTTGATCACCATGTCAGTCACACAGAGGGGTGCTTCAAAAAACCCATAGAAAATTCTACTCTTTTTTAATGTGATTTTCCACAAACTTTTCTGAAGCCTGCTCACATAATAGCAATGAATATGCAGAAGTAGAAATTAAAATGCTCGATATTTACTGCAAAGAAAATGAAATGCTTATCAAACTCCCAGCAAAGTCTTTTTGCAGATTCAAACTGATTCTAAAGTTTATATGGAAAGGCACAGCTTCTAAAATGGAAAAAATAATCTCTATCCAATATTAAGAACTATGTTGTTGCAACAATTAAGACAGTGACATTGGCAGAGGGGTAGATTAAAGACCAATGGTACAGAATATACAATATAGGAATAGACTCTACTGATTTTTGACAAAGAGACACAAGCAATTTAATGGACGGACAATTCTTTTATTAACAAATAAGGCTGGTGCAATTAGATAGCAATTGGCAAGAAAATGGCCTTGATTTAAATCTCATACACATTAAAGAAATTAACTGGAGGAAGGTGTGTTTTCTAAAGTTAAATTTGCCTGGTTTGTTTTCCTGTGAGCTCTTGACCTTCTGCCTGTGAAAGCTGGTCCCTGAGACTTGGCCCAAGTTGCAGTAAACTACCCAGATGTCAGAGGACCCCTGGTTGTGTAGTGGTTATACATTATGCTATTCACCAGGAAGTCAGCAGTTTGAAACCACCAGCTGCTCTGTGGGAGAATGACAAAGTTTTCTACTCCCACCAAAGTTATTCTTGGAACCCCAAAGGGACAGTTGTATGCGGTGCCATAGACCATTCTGAGTTGGAATTGACTTGAAGGTCGTGAGTATTTTGGGGCCCAGATAAGGCAGTGAGTATTTCACATCTGGGCAGTGATGAGGACCAAGCACTGTTGAGTTTCTGATGATACCACTCAGATCTCTCTCTCTCTCTCTCTCTCTCTCAGAAGAGGAAAAGTTAGAGTTTTCTCCCTAGTCTTTAGGTGTCTCTGCTTTCCTGACCACACTTCTCCAGAACAAGAATTTTCCAAGTCTCATAGGAGGTGTTCTCTCTCGGCCCCAATCCTAGAATGCAGGGGCCAGTGAGGGCTACCCTGTGACAGAACAAGTGAGACACTCTGTGGCCTGGGGATGTCACTCGGCACCACCTCTGGGACAGTTTCTAACAGCCCTTGCAGAAACCAAAGGAAGAGCATGGACCACTTTCAAATCCCCACAACTGCTAAGATTTGGGCGTCTTTAGCCAAAGGCAAATCTCCCGGAAGGTTGTCTTATCTTTTATATCACCTACATCAGTGGTTCTCCACCTTCCTCATGCTGCAACGCTTTCATACAATTCCTCATGTGGTGGTGCCTCCCAACCATAAAGTTATTTTGGTTACTACATCATCACTGTCATTTTTCCTGCTGGGATGTATGCGGCAACCCCTGTGAAAGGGTCATTCGAGCACCAAAGGGGTCACGACTCAAGAGGTGACGATTGCCACCCTAGAGGACAGCTTTGGAGGAGGAAGCGGCAGGGCAAGGGCAGCCAGCGCTGGTGAAGCCATTGTGCTCCTTTTCAGGACCCACAGTTATCTAAAAAGTTATCTACCTTTGTTTCCTCAGTCCAGTCAGCCCATCTGCTCATTTGGGAACCTCCAGAAGGTAAAGCCCAGTCCTTCCCCACTCCTGGAAAACCCTCAACATCTCTTCCTGCGCTTACACTGCACTGTGGCTTCAGTCCCTTTGGGGCAGTGACTAGGTTCGGGATCTGTCGTTTCACAGTTGGTCTTCGAGGTCTTCCAGAAAGCAGGCAGAAACACTTAATTCAAACCCAGCCCTCCCTCCTTCTGTGAAAGAAGCTGCGCTGACATAGACTACTATTTTTGGCCAGAAAAGGGTCATTAGTGGAGCTGTAGACCCCCAGTTTGAGCAGTGTCTTTTCAAAACCGGATCCTTCACATGAGAATGTGTGATGTTTCCTAGGTATATTGATGGAGGTAGGCTAAGGAAGAAAGATGAACAATCTATGTGGCACTGAAAGGAAGGTCCTATCCCCTTAGAGTATAAGAAATGATGAAAGAATTAGGGGAAGGGGAAAAGGTAACAGAAAAGATACACTTTGAAAACTAGTGGGGCTGAGCCCCAGTGGTATAGTGGTTGAGTGCGAGACTGCAGTGCATGGGCTTGGCGGTTCAAATCCGGTAGCGGCTCTCCAGGAGCAAGGCTGGGTAGCTCCCACGACCACCAGAGGGCAGTGATGCCCCCCCCCCAAGAAAACTAGTAAGGCATCAATTAAAATGAGCATTTCTAACACTGAAAGAGGAATGATTACCTTGTGTTCTGAACTCATTTGTGGCATTTGGGTCACCAGAGCTGGACTCTGTCACTCGTTGATCTCTACATGTGACCTACAGCAAAAAAGAGGCAGCATCAGGAAGTCTGCAGTAGAACTCTGTTCAGCTGTGGCCCGAGCAGGCACAGGACCACTCTACCAATACACCACAGCAGCCCCAGTCATGCTGCTGACAGGAAAGCTGTCAAGCTGTCCTGAACTCCCATGCTATGCCTTAATTCTTTTTAATTAAGAAAAGCTTTGGTTTATTTCATAGTTATAGTAAAAGTGATAGATACAGTTAATCAAAATTCAGATTATATAAAAATCTCAGCACTTTCTTGTATAAGAGTTTTCTGGAATCGTCTTGGGCCATTATAAAGGAAGAAGCAGATGGCAGACAAAGGAATTCTACTCAAAGGAGGACACCTTTTTCATAGCTACAATATATTCTGATACAAATAATAAGTCTACTGTAATATTTTTGAAGGGGTTGTTATTTTTCTTATTATGCCTTAATTTAAGGGAGGAGGCCTGAGGGTGGAGGAGATCTGATTTCGCGGTAATTAAACCCTTGCCGCTAATGGAAGGTTGGCAGTTTGAGCCCACCAGCATCTCTGAGCGAGAAAAAGAAAGAAATCCTATTGGGGAATGATCCTTGGCTCATTAGCATCACTATGAACCCGAATCAACTCAATGGCATTGGGTTTTGTGGAAACCTTTTGCAATCCAAACAGTCAATCAATCAACCAACCAACCAACCAACCAACCAAACAGGTAAAGTCATTGTGACCGAGTCAGTGCTGACTCAGAGAGAACTCTGTGGGCTTACAAGAACGTAACTGGGGAGTAGAAAGCCTATTCTTTCTTCTGACTATTACCATGTGGATTTCAGCACAGTGGGTAACCTCTACACCACCTGGGCTCATTCAAAATCCCTCCAGAACTGTGTTACCAGCTTTAGCCCATTCACCTTCCATAGATGGTTCATTTGAATCATACGAAGACTCCACAGGATTCCCCAGGGGCGCTGTTCCCAGGCAAGACAGCAGCAGCTCATCTGCAACCCATTTCTCACTTGTCCTCTCCTCCTTGTCCACTCGCACAGAAGAGTAAGACCGTGGGACAAACCGTCATGAGCCCTGTCATGTTCTTTACTGACAGAGTTTGGAAGCTGACTGAGCCTTATTGAACAAATGAGCCTCAGACATCCACTGAACTCAGGCCTTTTATTTCCTGTATCTCAGAGAGGGAATCCATAGGCAGCTCTGCAGGCCACTCTTCTCACCCTGACCTCAGGAACCCCCACTCCCCCACCTCCCCCAGGATGGAGGTCAGTGGGTAGGAAGGGCCCAGAGCTTAAGGAACATGGCATACAGCTCATTGTCTCACTGGGGCGGGCACTGGACATTGTTCTGCTGCAGAGTCATTTTCATGACTGCAAGAAAGGTGGAGCAGCAGGGGCAGCAAGGAGCTCTTCTCTGCTTCTCTCTTGGCCCGGTGGTCTTCTCCTCTTCCGCTGCCCTCAAAGTTCTCATTATCTGCTCCAGGGCACAGTGGCCCCACATCAGGACCACGTACAAGAATGCCAAGAATGCTGTATTTATATCATGGGCACTCCTGTGTGCCCTTCTGTTACTTCATAGAAACTATTTTTGTTTTGTTTTTTGGGGGGCATCACTGTCCTCTGGTGGTCGTGGGTGCTACCCAGTGCTGCTCCTGGAGAGCCACTGCTGGATTTGAACCGCCAAACCCATGGGCTGCAGTCCCGCACTCAACCACTACACCACTGGGGCTCAGTCCAGAAACTATTTTTTTAATCTTAATGTTATTCAGGATTACTTTGAAGAAAAGCTTATAAACAGAGGAAGCTGATAGGTGCAGAGAGTCTTGCAGTTTAGTCTGATTCCAGTTTGGATAATTACATGGCACCTCCCTGGGTATTCCCATTTCAATCAGAGAGCTATCTATTCATCTGTTCTCTTAACCCAGCTCGTTCACAACTGCAGGAACACAAAGTCAGTCTACACAGATGCTACAGGGACTCCCCACGTTGGATTCAGAGAGCTGTCAGTGGACAAGAGACCCACTGGACTTGGATGCAATATATGTGACTCAGAAGAGCATCATCAACACATTACCCATCACAGGGGTTCTTTCCCAACATCCTTTTCAGAAGAGAGAACTGGGTGAGAGGAGGTAGCACCGTCACCACCCTTGCCTTCTCTCTTTTGGAGTCACTATGGGTATATGCCAATATACCAAGAATCTTCTGCTAACTATTACACACAAAAATGCCTATTTATTTATTTATATTTTTTTAAATGCCTATTTATTTTTATAGCTTTCTTTAATCTAATCTCTACCCAGTTTAATTTTGGGAGAGATGGGTGGCAACTATGAAACTTTTGCTTAAAAACACATTGCTAATAAAGAAATATAAATAAGCAAAAAAAATGAAATAGATTTTGGGACGAAGTCAGGAGGGAATGACTCCTGTTCGACTACAGAATGTGATTTGAGAGAAGACAGCTACAAAGAGCATGTCCATTGAGTGCCTAGGGTGGTATTTGAATCTCACCTTCTGTGGGATGAAAAATCATGTTACTATACTGAAGCTTGAGGAAAAATGCTTTGGCTAACAGCATTTTTTTAACCTAACATTTTTTCTCTAATATAACAGAAGGAAGAAAGGAGGTATAGGAAATTTATTTGTCATCTAAAATATCAATTAGTGGGTGAGAGGATCAGTGAAGACTCACATACAAAGTGCCTTCAGAAGCAGCAGAGGCAAGACGACAGTCTTGGGAAGAGACCCAGGAATAGCAAAGACCATTCAAGGTTTCACACACACTTATTCTCAGATATGCTATTTTTACTAGGCACCATAATTGAAAAATCAATTAGTATTTAAGCAAATAATCCAACTTTCTTACATTCTCCTTCCTTTTAAGAATCTCCACGCCTAGGGTACACTATATATAAATTACACCCTGTTTCCACAATTAGGGGGAGATCAGTCATCCAGAACTAGATTTTTTTGGGGGGGGCATCACTGCCTCTGGTGGTTGTGGGCGCTACCCAGTGCTGCTCCTGAGAGCCGCTGCTGGATTTGAACCGCCAAGCCCGCGGGCCGCAGTCCCGCACTCAACCACTTAGGCCACTGGGGCTCAGCCCCAGAACTAGATTTTAAAAGAGCTGTTTTTCAGAGTGATAGCTTGCAATTATAAAAATGTGAAGTAAGATTTAGGAGAATATCTCAACGCAAAATTTGAAGATCCTTATTTACAAATTTTATAACATAAAATTTGAAAATATAAGCAATAACTTTGAGTCTTCATGGTTAGCCTGCTTGCTGTCCTGCTTGTGGGAGTTCTCTGACACTGGTCTTCTTGTCTCTAGTTTCCCTTCCACCCATCATGTTGCCACCACATTACATTTCTTAGAGCACCATTGAATACTGTCAACCACAAAGTCCAATCTCTTCAAAGGGACCCCAAATTATAAAATTTGAACCTTAAGTACTTAGGATTCTCCTTCATGCATCTTCAGCTCTAACACCAGATCACCACACACCTCAGCTTGGCTGTGGATCCAAATCTCAGTCCTAACCACACTCTAAGCTCAATTTTCCCTCTGAAACCCCAAAGTGGTTTATTTGCACCAGTCCCACGACTAGTCACTCAGTGGTACGAATGGTTAAGTCCTTGGCTGCTAACTGAAAGTTTGGGGGCTCAAGTACACTCGGAAGTTTTCAGAAGAAAAGCCTGGTGATTTTCTGAACAACCCACCACTGAAAACCCTACGGAACACAATTCTCTTCAGACACTTGGACTGGTCACAGGGGGCTGTTGGTTCCCTACAAAAGGTTTTCTAGTCAGTTTATCCTTCTCTGGTCCACGGCCCCATGGCCACTGGATCAAAGGCAGCTATCCAAACAGGAACATCACACTTTTCAAGGCTAATTAACTGTCCTTCCCAAGAAAGAAACCTGCACCTCACCATTTGATTGAAAGTAGAATCTCAAACCGTGGGGAGGGTCACGGCTTTGTGCACTGTGTCAGAATGGAACATTTGCTGGGGTCCGTTCACACTGGAGAAGGGGTCCAAAGGAACACCCCCACCCCAAAGAGGCCGTGCTTGCTTTCTGCGAGTTTACATGCCTTTCAGGTGAGCGGCAGCTCCAGACCCTGCACACTGAGACTGCAAGACCGATGTGGCTGCTATCCTGCCCAGCCTATCTTCCCTCTTCCCCCCCACAGAGTGCTCATCGGTCACGTACATGTCCTTTGTCCTCCGGGGAAGCAATTAACCCCTCTTCCTCCCAGGAAAGAGGTCATGGCACAAAAAGAACAGTTCCCTGCTCTCATTGCCCATGCTGGGTAGGTGTAGCCTTCTAGAAATGGAAGGTAATGGATTTTACTGATGCTTCCAGGTGTCTGGGGGACTGGAAAATGCCAGAGAAGCACAAAGTCAAAGAGCAGCAGATTACCCGTGTGAGTGGCCTCTCCCAGCACAGCAGAGGCCCCTTCATCACCAGATTCTGCCTCCTTCCCACAGAAAGACAATGCAAAGGTGGTGCCCTGGCTGCCACTTCTCCAAAGGCAATGATACTCCACGATGGGTAAGCAGGTAAAGAAGAAAGTAGGGCCACGTGGGCTTTTCTTTCAGGGCATCTCAGCATTGCAGGTGGAGTTTTCATATATAGGTTACTGGGCTTCTCTCAGAGTGTCCAAGTGAGGAGTTTAGGGTGTTGGTGGTGCTGGGCTGGGTGTCAAGAATCTACATCCCTACCACCTCCCCTACTGCAGCTGTCTTTTCCCCAGACCCCCTCCTTGAAAAGCCTTGGAGTCTTCAAGATGTGAGGGAGAGGAAGGAGGGAGAACTCAGGACAGTACATGGTTGGGAACATGGGTCGAAGATGCCATTTGGCACCCCAGAAGGAGGGACATTCTTATTGCAGATATTTCCCCTACAGATCTAGAGGCCAACAGCCACTAGGCTTAGCAGCAAATGTGTCTGGTTTTTGCTTCCCGGATAGATGAGAATTT
The DNA here is from genome assembly GCA_004026705.1 of Nesogale talazaci. Classification (NCBI taxonomy): domain Eukaryota; kingdom Metazoa; phylum Chordata; class Mammalia; order Afrosoricida; family Tenrecidae; genus Nesogale; species Nesogale talazaci. The sequence continues at coordinate 704,422 of PVJH01000017.1, read as the reverse complement.
GTTCACACTGTTCGATCAGTAGGAAGCACCCTGCTCTTCTTCCCAAGAGGGTCATTACCAAGCTAGTAGTTCCCAAGGTCCCAAGCTAGTTGGTGCCTTGAGAGCCCAACTATCATGTAAACTGCATCTCAAACACAGCTGGAATTTCAGCCCTTACACTGGGTCAGGGCACAGTCCCTTCCCTCCTTGCTGTGAAGAGTCAGCCTGATTTTAATTTGTCTGCACACCCTTTGGGGGAGCGTGTCAGACAAGTCTGTTAATTGGGGTTGGAACCTGCCCACCTGCTTGTGGAACTTCCCTGCCTTCTGGAAAGCTCAGGGGTGAGGTTGAAATCTGGGTCTGTAAACGACACAGTTTTAAGCCTGCAATCTACTAAGTCTCCCCAATGAGTTCTAACCACGTTTCTTGGCTCAATGTTTTGGGCCCACTCTGGCCATACATTTCCTGAGCTCCAACCCCGCTGCCTTAACACAGACTGCCCCTCTAAACTTCCCAGCGAAGCCACCACAGTCAGAACTCTCCCTGTTATGCACTCTGCTAGATATTCATGTCTCCTGGTGTAATATATGTGATGGTGATTATGATGATAATAATACCAAAAAGGGTTACTGAACCTTACATGGGAGAAATCACCTTATGCAATCCTAAAAGCCTGGTCCTATTTTGATAACTATCTTACAGACGAGGAAACTGAGAATCCATGAACATCTACTGAATGTCAGTTAATGGGCTGTGAGCATTCCTGGTAACACCCAGTTCTGAGAATGTAAGTCTAGGTGCCAAGGTGCCTTCTGGTCCAAGCAGAGTTTAGGGATTGGAACTGCTTTCTTATCTCCCCAGAGATGATAGCTGAGACGATTCTTCTCAAATTCAGAGAGCCCCTGGGTACTACAAGTGGATGTCTGTGCACCGAGATCCCTTTTATGGGGCTCTGCCCCTGCTGAGAAGCTACGCCAGTTCTCCTGCATGTGCTGGTATTAGATTCAGATACACTTGACTCATGATGCAGGTCACAGTAGCTGAGCATGTAGCCTAGGGGGAAAAGCATCCATATTTGAGTTCCTTGGCCAGGGCTGGAATCTCTGCTGCATCTTTACTAATGTTGCCTCCTGGGAATAGTTTGTGCCTGGTGGCTTTATTACACTCTAAGACCAGGAAGAATGGTATCCCACAGGGTTCTGATAGTGCAGACAGGTACACCATCACCAATGTACAGTAGTACCCCACAGGTTGCTGACAATACAGGTAGGTGTACCAGCACCAGCACTCAGCAGGCCTCTTAGAGAGCAGTTCGGGTGCACATCACACTTGTCTGAGGACGACTCTCACCTGATTAGCCATGCTCTGGCCCACCACAGCCTCATAGGGTGGAGGGAGCTCAGCAGGATAGAGGAGGCCAGGGCTGTTGATGGTGACAGCATACAAGGTGCTGAAGGGAGACACAGCAAAGTCCAGGTGCAGGTCTCTGAAAAGACAGAAGCATGCAATGTCTTCAGAGGAAGCAGAGTCTGTGCTATGGATATTACAGAATCATGAGACCATGCCTGCCAGATGTCCCCTCATACAACACTCACATTGGTGAAATAAAAGTCCAATTTGCTTGGCAGTTTTGATTCTTGTTTTGTTTTTGTTTTTTTTCTGTAAACACATGAAATATTTGAACTCTATGATCCTGTAATTGTGACTTACAAGCTGTAAATCACAATGATATAATCTGAGAGCAGCTATGTTTCATTTGATCATACTGGAATGATTTTTATTAGATTTTCTTTCACGATAATGCAAACATACCAACAAAGATGTCCTAGACCATTTCTCCTTTACTATCACTTTCTATTCTTCCATAAAATATGCTTTCATAGCCTGCTTGCCTTCTCCACTACAAAAGAAATGAGGCTACTTCAACTGCTGGCCTTCCTTCCAAAACCTGGTTTTTCTAAAAAAAAAAGTTTTATTAGTATATATTTTGCATATCATATGATTCAATAGTTCAATCATATTAAAGAGTTGTATAATCATCTCCACAATTTTAGAAAATTTACTTCTTTCTTATGCTTATTGTCATCACCTACCCACCTTGCCCCAGCCTTCCCCCCCATATCCCAAATCATCAATGTCTATCAGTGTCTGTAACTATACTCATCCTGGGTTTCATATACAGAGAAACATAGAAAACAAAAAGGCAGAAAAACTAAACAAAAAAATCTCACTGCCCTCTGAAGGATTGCAAGGCCATTCACATCTGTGGTCTGTGGCCAGAGGGGGATGCACAAACAGGCTTAATCTACGTGTGGACCCTGCCACTAGATTTTGAGCTCCCGCCATTATCCATTGTTTTTAGAATTTGTTAAATTGTTTCACAATTTAAACTCCGTTTCTTCATTTGAGTTTCGATTGTATCATTCATAATCTTTGGATCACATATGCTGGTGTGCTTCTTTCATGTGGGCCCAATGGATGCCTCACTTAATACACACCTTTAAAGACTCAAGATATTATTCTTTGGGTAACCTCTAGTTTCTTCACCACCCTTTACTATATATCTTCAGTGATCTCTTCATGAGCATGAGCATCAAGCAGGACTATGTAAAAAGAATGAATTGCACTAATATATGGGCTAGTAAATATGAGCTTCAAACGCATTCATATAGTTATGATTTATATGTCTCTGGTTCATTTTAAGACATCATTATCCTTTTGTTTTAGAGAACATTATTAATCATCCTTGTGGGTCATAAGGTAATTCTATTTATGGTGTCATTAATTTAGTCCATGATATAGAATTTAAAATATTGCTGATAAAAGGACATCATACAATTTCAGGATGGCCATGACTCTCAATACATAACTTGTGACATGTACAGATTAAAGTCTTCAGTGACTGGACACTATTTGCACAAACGATGAGGGTTGGTGATAGGGCAAAAATTCCAAAAACATTCATTCACAAAGGCAGAGCTATGCCTATGAGGTAATTATATATCATAATAAAGCAAAAAAAGGTATCAAAATAGTAAGTATATGATAGCTTTAAAGTATGGTATTTCTACAAAAGTCCAATGATTTCCAATTCTATAACCTTACGATAGCAGCCATCTGCTATCCCAAAGCCTGCTTCTTATCTACCTCTTCAGGACTTCAATTCCAGTCATGGAAGTAAAGGTATACAAACCTTTGGACCTCAGTAGTAGGTGTGCAGGTATATTCTGGTGGGTAGTAAGGTGGTGGTGGGATGGGAGGGATGAAGTCATCAAAGTCCAACATCTGGTGGAGAATGGTGCCATGTGGAGTCATGCAGGAAGTGCTGGCAGAATGGGACCTCTGTGAGAGGAACTGGAAACCAAAGACAAAAAGCCAACCAGTGATCTGGAGCAGTTTGCAGAGCTTGTATCCATCAAGGTTCATTACCACTGTCCAGCATGTATGTTATTTAAACTGTCATCCATGATATCAATCGCACACTTTAAAAATGGCTCCATGAGATTGCAGTCTATCTAGAGCCTCATGAGTTTAATTTCTACATGGATAACACTGAATGCCGGGTTTCTGAAGAAAACGCAATCTGGAAGGTCCTCAGTTCTGTTTCCACTGCTAAACCTTCCACTGTTGAGGGCCCTCTCTTTCTCCTTATCTGTCTTATTTCTACTCCTTGGGGCTGGAGACTTAGGAGATTTATGTTTGATGGCTTTTTTATTTTCTTGGATAATGGGATGTACTTTTGCTTCTCCTCCTCCATCTTTTGCTGCTGGAACTACAGATCTTCTGGATGCATTATAACTTCTGGATGGTGTTTTAGATTTTTTCTTTTACCTCCTTTTCTCATCTTTGTCTTTGGATTTGTCCTTTTCCTGATCCTTTTGTTTTTCCTGCTCTTTTTCTCACTCCTTTTCATGCTTTTTATCCTGTTCTGTGTCCTTTTTCCTGTTCTTTATCTTTGTTTTTATCCTACCCCCCATTTCTCACCCCCATATTCCCTTTCTTTTCTCTATCCTTTTCTGCTTTTCTTGCACTCTCTCACTTTCCTTTGTCTTTTTCTCTATGTCTTTTCTCTTGCCCTGTAAAGGTGAACAACCCTTTGACTTCCACATTTTCCTCAATTTAGAGCACTTTTTTTTTATGTACTCTTAGATCTCTGTCTAACTTTCTGTCATGAACTGGGTTGATTGTGGGATCTGCTCCTGTATTTTGCGAACCTTCTTTCTAGAATGGGATCCTGAAGCAGACTTGGATTATGAATGAATGTGTGAATAAGATCACCAGCTTTGTCTTCCATTACGCTTTCCAGATTCTCCTTCAATAACTACTGAGATTAAAGACTGGGCCTCTTATTCTTGCTTTACAACTTCTTTCAACTCCTTTAGTTGCAGCCTGAGACTTCAGCATAGGGAGGTGTAGTATTCCATTTTTGGAGTGATTTATTTTCAGTGGCCTCTCTCCAAACATAAAAGCTAGAGCCTTTAGTACAGAATTTTGGTCTCCAACTTCCACAAAAGCTAACTGAGTTGGCTGAGTCTCTTCATGGCCATCTGCACAAACCACTTCTTCAACTTGTTTAAAAAATTCAATGAATTGATCAGCTGCCATTGTCTGAGATTTAGAATTAGATTGTTCTCCTAATTTCGCCAATTTGGGGATGATTCACATTTCCCATGAGTGGAGGCTGCGATATCTCTCCAAGTGTCGAGATCCAGTGCAGCTGCTGGTATACCTCCCAAATTGCTAAGTGAAACACCAAGTGCCATTAAAGAGTTTGGGGTTGGTGTAGGAAGCAAGCCCGTACCAGGCATTTGATTTTTGGAGCAGGAGACAATAAAGGATTCCTTTGGGATTTTACCTTCTACATAAGGAACAACGGTCAGAACTCTGTTGATAAAAACCATGTTAGTGAGATGCTGTGTCACACCCATACTAGATGGATCACGAAACTTAGCATACTTTGGAGGCTTGGAGGCCCGTGGTCTGGGGGATAAAGTCGCAGCTCTTTGATTTCTCCTAGGAAGGAAAAAACCATTTGTGTCTGCTCTCTGGCCACTGCCGATGACACATTCCTCACCCGAATCAATGTGGTAGGTGTGAGGCCAAAGCAAACCAAGCGGGCCACCGCCGCTGTTCCTCCTGATCCTGCTGCCATAGTCTCTCTTTTTGATTGAGCCGTTGGGTGTTTTATTTTGTCACTGATGTTGGGCTTTTAGTTTCTGTTTTGGTTTTGGATATTTTTGTGTACATGAAATACAAGATAGATAAAAATATAGACAATAATTGGATTAATAATTATGTAGGGGCATGGCAGGGGAGGTTAGAGGGTAAAGGACAGCTAGCAACTGTGACTACTAGAAAAAAGGAAAGGCTCTGAAAATTATTTTAATGAAATTCTTCTTAATGTGCTTGAAATATTGCATTAATTTTCAAAAGATCAAAAGGACATTTGCCCAATATCTGAATTCTGAGTTCGGGAAGGCAAAGGAATGGAAATGAAGTGCAGGGAGAAAGTAGAATAAACTCATGGGATTTTGAGGGGGTTGTAATGGATGAATTCAAACAAAATGTGTAGGAATTACTGAATGTAAAACTAATGATCTATTGAAGAAAACCTTCACCCTATTTCACACTGATTTACATTCCCTGATCCCCTGAAACCCATCCAGATCTTACTTGTCTGTCAGTGAGTTGTACTGTGGTGGCTCGTGTGTTGCTATGATGTTGAAAGAAATGTCACTGGTATTTCAAATGCCAGCAGATCACGCTGAACTGAACATTCGTCAGTGGACCTTCCAAATTAAGACCAGACTATGAAGATGGAATCAACCTCCCACTTTGGAGGAAGTAGTTCTAGCAAGGAAATACTGTCACATAGAGAAGGAAGGCCTAGTGAGTGGAAGTCAGCATTGTCAGCAATAGTCCTAGAGATGAGCCCCCAGGGATGGAAGGTACACAAAATGTGACCGAAGGGGAGCTGCTTCCTTAGATCTGACCATGGTGAGGTTTATGGAGGAAAAGCTTGGGAGGAGAGAGTAAATCTTTCAAGATCTTCATTTGCCGATGGGGTGCAACTCGGAAGGAGAACAGCTGCAAAAATCCACTAATAATCAGAAATTGAATTGTACAAAATGTGAGTCTTAGAAATTTGGAAGTCGTCAAAAATCAAATGGGGAAAAATAGACCTTGTAGGCATTGTTGTTGTTAGGAACTATTGAACTATTAAAACAGTTCTGGCCATAGCAGTCCTCTGAATGAAACACTGCACAGTCCTCTACCGCCCTCAATTCGTTCTCTGCCTGAGTCCACTGTTGTAGCCATGGTGTCAATCCATCTCCTTGAGGCCTGTCCTCTCTTTTGTTGCTCCTAGACTTTACCAAATGATATGTTGTGTCTAGGGACTCCTGGTAACATGTCAAAAATATGTAATATCAAATCTTTCCATCAAGAAGCACTCTGACCATACTCCTTCCAAGACAAACTTGTTTGTCCTATTGACAGTCTATGGTACTTTTAATATTCTGTGCCATCACCACAATCCAAATTCATTGATTCTTCTTAGTTTTCCTTATTTAACGTCCAACTTTCACATGCATGTGAGGCAATGGAAAATAGCAGGGCTTGGGTTAGACACAGAGGTCTCGTGCAGCAGAGTTATCCAATGCAATGTGTTGTTTAATCTTTTGAGTGCTCTTTCCTTGAGCCTTGTTTGTGGATCCAAGCAAGACAAAAGCCTTGACAGCTTCCATCTTTTCTCTATTTATTGAGGTGCACTTATTGGTCCAGTTGTGAGAAATTTGGTCTTCATTTCCTCAGCAAGTGTTTCAAGCCCTCCTCACTTTTAGTAAGCAAGTTGGTGTCATCTACAGGTCAAAGGTTGTAAGAAAGCCTTCCTCCAATCCTGCTGCCACATGCTTCATCACATGAGCCAGCTTCTCTATTTGCTCAGCATGCAGATAGAATGAGTATGACGAGAGGATACAACCTGGATGAACGCCTTTCCTGATTTTAAACCATGCATCATGCCTTTGTTCTATTTGCACAAGTGCCTGTTGATCTGTGCACAGGTTTCTCGTGGACACAACAAAGTGTTCTGGCATTCCCACTCATCCCAAGGTTATGCATAGTTTTTTTTATGGTCTACACAGTCAGATGCTTTGGGATAATTTACAAAAGACACGTAAACATCAATCTGGAATTCTCTACTTTCAGCCCAGATCCACCTGATATCAGTAATGATATTCTGTGTTCCACATCCTCTTCTGAATCTGGCCAAACCGTTGGCAGGTACCTGTCAATGTCCTGCTGCAACTGCTAACTGGATGATCTTCAGCAAAAGTTTATTTGTATGTAACATCATGCCATTGTTCTATAATTTGAGCATTCTATTGGGTCATTTTTCTTGGAATGGGTAAAAACGTGGACCTCTTCCAGTTAGTCAGCCAAGTACCATTTGGATAGACAAAAAATTTTGTAAAAATAATGGTAAAAATGTGTTTTAAGAGGAGTAATTTATCCCTAAGAGGTATTATCGATGCATATTTCGCAATGAAAAGGAGCGAGAAGAGAAATAGTAGGTGGGACAGGAGAAAAGTGCAAGCAAATAACCAAATCAGTAGAAAATTTATTTATCTATATATTTAGAAGTAGAATTAAAGAACAAAGAGAAAAATTGAGAAAAAGGGAGGGAAGGAAAAAAATTGAAAGGGGGAAAGAAGACAAAAGAAGAAAGAAATGCAAGGAAAAAAAAGTATATATCCAGAAAATAGCATGGCTGGCAGGGGGGTGGGGTGGGGGGATAGGGGGGTAGGGAGGGAGGGGGCGGGGAAATGGGGTGTGGATTGGGTGTGGATCTGTTGCTCTGACATTGTGGACATGCATGGGCCTGTGCCCTCAGTGGAAAGGGGGTGGTGGAATCTTACTTAAAGAAACAAATGAACCCCCGCCTGGTTTAAGTGGCTGTGGCTCACCCAAGTCTGCCTTGGAGGGGTACTTATCTATGGAGGGCAATGGGGATACCGTCAGAGGGAGTGAAAATCAAAAGAGAAAAGAGTAAAATAAAACAAATATACAAAGACTAAATGTGAAAAAATAAAACCAAAGTTGGGGTGGGAATTCTTGATCCTTTGGGGGTGGTGGTAAGTGTATCTATCTGTTGTGTGGGGGAAGGGTGGCAGAGCAGGACAGATAAGAGAAGCATCACTTTTAAATGGTGAACATAATTGCTTGGGTTGTGATTTTGTCTGCATCAAGCTGTACACACTGCCTGGTACACGTGTAGGGCCTGAGTGGGGATCAAGGCAAGATATTAGCTGAATAAAAGCCCGGAGAGCAGGGAAGGCTCAGCCCGTGCAGGGCCGGGGGGAAGGCATGCAAGTGGCTCAGGCCAGGGGTGAAGAGCTCAGGGAAAAGGTTAAGTTCAATTTTAAGGACTTTGGTTTACTTGGCATTTGTCTTTCTGGCTTTCAGGGATTTCATGTCCTCATTCATGGTGGGCCTCTCTACTAGCTGCTGAAGAGATTGTCCTGTGTTTGTCCCTGGTGGCCATGTTATTGAATGATGACTTCTAATCCATAATGGCTGATTTTTTTTTATCCCTGGGTCTTTCTTCCAGAGTGGACTTGAACCTCCAGTTTCATAGCCAGCAGCCCAGCGTGTACAGTTTATAATACCTAAGAACTCCTCCAACAATCTTAGATTTCATGTAATCAGAAACCTGACATTTGAAGAGAGTGTCTTGCTCTGCAGGTGAGGGAGGCAGAAGGAATAATGAGCTTTGTGACTTTCACTGACATTACTCAGAGTCACATGCCAGGAACCATTTAGGGAAATATGATGGTATCGGAACTCGGCCAACACAGCTCCAAAGTAAACATCCGAATGCCACCAAACATATATGCAATTTGTCCTCCAGAGGGAAGCCTAAGAATCTTCAAGTGCCACAAACGGTCAGGGCTTAGAGTAATCACCACTTCCCACACTAGATGTTAGAAGAGTTCACTGCTGCATTGGTTTCAGACTGGCTGGAGGAGGGGGTCTGTCCCTCCATTATACATGCACTTGGGCTGGAAGGGGCACACTCACCATTTGAAGGACATCAGAGGAAACCATCTGCATGCAGCACATGGCCGTGGCCAACGCACAGACGATGGTGGACAGGACGTTGAGGGCGCACACGCTGAAGAGGAGGTCCTGTGAGGGAAGAGGGTGAAAGGTAAATTTTACCTTTGGAATCCTTAACATTCTGTCAAGATTCAGAATGAATGTGACCAATTGCTCTTCCTTCATGGAGGTTCCATTTTTAATCTTCAATTTGGCTATCAGTCCAGATACATTTGCCCAGTCTTTTATAACTCTAAGACCAAATTTGTCTTAGTTGCTAGATGTTGTATTTTACATCTTAATGATTATTGGGTTGTAAATTATGCGTCTATGGAAAACTTGAGATGCCCCACATATAAATAGCTGGACAAGTTTCATCTATCACAGTGTGCAGCTCAAGTTTTGATGGACATTGAATTAAATGTCAATTTTTAAATTAAACTGCTTATTTTGAGATATTATAGATTCACCTTCAATTATATGAAATGATGTAGAGGGGTCCCATGCATCCTTTATATAACCTTTTTGAAATTATAACACAAAATCACCACCACGATATTGAGATGGATATTCAATCAAGAGAGAGAACAGTTTCCATCAACACAAGAACCCACTTTCTATCATTTTATAGCTGTTGTGTCTGGTTGCAAGATTTCTAAGGACAGCAGCAGGCATTTCTTCGGTTTACAAAGCTTATGCTGCTCATCTTCCTGCCCTGTTAAGTGACCTCAGCCCACTAAAGCTGGTGCCCAGCATGGAAACTCCCCTTTCTAAAAGAGTTGGAGACACCCCAAAGACTTAAAATATCTAAAATGATCTTTTGTTCTCTCATTTACTGCCCTTGCTATTCTTAGTTCGCTCTCCTGCCACTCCTGGCTTTCTTACCCTGCTCCCTGCCTGAAATGCCAACTCCCCCACCCACCCCCTCTGGGACTCTTTCTGAGAGTTCAGCAGACACTAGAGCCCTGTAACGCTTCCTTGCCAAACTCTGTTGCAGTTTGCTAGTGGGTCTGGATTGAACCTAATTTTCTCTTCCTTTATGTAATAATGGCTCTTGTAGACTTTATTCCTTTAAGTTAGCTAATTCTCTGGCTTTAGACAAAGGGCCAATTCCAACCGTTCTTTATCTGGTTATTCTAAACTCCCTTCACTTAATTTCCTTTCATTTTCTGTTCCCCAAAACATCACCTCCCTCAAGAAATCTATTAATTACGTGGTTTTTCTGGCTTCAGAGTTCTGGTTCCATGTGACTTCTCCTCCGGAATGCCTCACAGGGAGTCAGCCTTGTGTCTTGTCAGTAGAGTGTCTCCAAGGGACTGAGTAGTGAATCTCTCACCTCCACTGGGAAAATAGCACCGCATTTCCCAGAATTCTCAGGAGAAAGCCACGCCCACACAGAGGTCTCATTGTCTATCTCCAGATTGACAGACTAGACTCCACCCCTATACCCTTTATCCTCACATTGACACCAGATTGCGTGACTGCTACAATTCCAGGAAATTTCTGGAATCTCGTTTTGGCTAATGTTGTCAACTAATTTACAGCATATTCAGATTCATATGTAGAAATATCTTCTGCCAAACCTATGTATACATTTGGTTGTTATCCTATTTGCATATTAATACCTGTTCACCTTACATGTCTGCCTATGTATCAACTCACAGATAATTTATATTTTATATTTTATAAATATATTATATTGTAGCTTGTGTATATAAAACATATACACAACAAAGGTATACCTTTGTTGGATATAACTTTTATGCATATCTAAATGTCTTCTTTTGCTTTAGTCATATTTGAACCTCACCCCTATTGTACAGTGTCCCTCCCCTCAAACAAATTAATAGAGTTCTCTTACTTTGTTAGTGATTTTTTTCCTTCTTCCCTCCCATCCCACATAACTACCAAAGAATAATTCTTTTTTGTGAAAATGTTTTCTTGACTTTTTGTAATAGTGATCTCATGCAAAGTTTGACTTTTTCTGCTTGACTTCTTTCACTCAGCATAATGCCACCTGGGTTTACAACTTTATGAAGTGTTCTGCATATTCTTCATTTTTCTTTAAGGTTGTGAAATATCCAACGAAGAGAGACTCAGCTTCCCACTTCAGTAGTGGGAGCCACTGAATCCTTCATTGACAGATATTGACGACTTAATGAACAAAAGCAGACCCTTGCTAAATACAGTACCAGAGGCTCTGGGTCAGAAGGCTCTCAAAATGTAACTGAGCAAGAATTGCTTTCTTGGACTCGACCACATGATGTGACTCAGATAAAGCCTGGAATGGAGCCTTTGGGATCATTTTTGGCTGATGGAGCATGACTCAAGCTAAGGAGAAACAGCTGCAAAATCCATTAAAATGATCAGAATTTGCAACGTGAGAGGTATAAACCTAGGAAAATTGAAAATCATCAAAATGGAAATGAAATGCATAAGATTAATAGGTGTCCCACAGGTAGTGGAGTTTGCAAGTGGAGGCACAGAACAAGCAAGGCACACTGGTCTAAAGATCCAACAACAGGAGAGAGAAAGGCGAGGCTTGTCAAGCCATTTATATCTTTTCCCTTCAATTTAGTTCCCATGTGTTCATCGGCCATGTTGTTCCACAAACCCACCTCTCTTCATTGGCCATGTTGGCATAACAATCAGACCTATCACAGTAGCTGGCCAAAAGAGCTGCTGGAATCCAGCTATATTTTCCACTGACCTCGGATCCATAGGACTTCGCACACACTGGCCTGTGATCTTCTTCCATTCTGCAGCATTGCATGTGGCTACATGAATCTAGAGAGGGACTTATGGATTAGTCTTGGACTTGACTTGAGTTGGACTGGTATGGGATGTTTTCTTGGTTTATAATTACTTCTCAATATAAAGCTCTTTCTTACACATATATAAGTGTCACTGGATTCTATTCCTCTAGTCAACCTAGTGTAACAGCATTACTGAGCTTCATTTCCCATAGCAGAGCAATTCCCAAATAGATAAAGTGTCATGGAGTGCTTTCATTCCATGAAACAACTCGTGGTGTATCTCTTTTGCTTGGGGCTATGAGGTCAATTTTATCTGAGCTTGCTTAAAATAAATTCTCAGAAAGGACAGGAATGAATGAATTGACTCTGTAAGTCCACATTATCATAGGGTCAGAGATCTGTATGTTCTTCAGTAATTGAATCAAATGAGCCAAATTACTGCCCAATCATTATTTATTGGCATAGTTTTACTGTGAAGGATGACGATTTTTTGAGTCATTTATTTGTAGCTGCTTTATTAATCCAGAATCTACTCATGGGAAGAATGTGAGTGGATGCAATCACTTTGGCAGTCCTTCAGAAGCATCTTGTAAAAGTAAAGATGAACTTTTCCTACCACTTGACAAGGATACCCCCTAGAGGAAATCTAATGCACAAGACTTGATACTAATACTGCTATAATAAACTGAATTCACTGTACTCTTTATGGACTATATAAACATAAGATAAGCAAGTTATACAGTATTCATATGATGCAAAAGCTGATGGAGCGTGACTGCTCTAATCAATAGAAGGGACCAGATACAATGATAGATAAAACTAGCTGAAGCATGGCTAGAATTTGGATACAGATAAAAACTTTGAGGATACACATTCAAGCTCAGTAATCTGCAAGCTGGTGTTTCAGTAAATGTTTCAGTATACCAAGGAAATGTCCTTGATATAGAATGCTATTCTGGAGTTTGCTTGGTCTCTGTTCGTTGCTTTATAGATTATATTTTTATAGCACCTGGTTTTTTAGAGAATGTTGTTCCAAGAATGCTACTTATCAAATTTAAAAAATTCTGGTAAATGCAACCAGTCACGTATTCCCAAATTTGAGAATGAATAAAAAGAAAGGACACTGCTCAGTTTTTTGCTACATGCCCGAGTGAGCCTGTCTATCCTCTGCTTTCTTACAGATTCATTCCATGTGCTTCTCATTCTTCTGCATCTCCATTCATTTATAACAACAGATAAAGGTAGAACAACATTAAAATCTATTCATAGGTGGGACCCCTAAGGTTGTGGCCTTTAGACTTCCCTCTAATTTAGAAATGAAGCCACTTCTGGAGATCATCTTTCAGCCACCAAAAAGGACAGTTGCAGGAAGAGTAGTTTCCAGGGGGAGCATGCTCTTCAGAACCATCCAGGTAAGTCCACAAAGGCAGATTTTCCCCTCCAAAAGTGAAGTTAAAAAGGGATGAAAAAAAGTTAAAAAAAAAAGAAGGCATGAAGAAGTTAGAAAACTAGGTGAATGCAAACAAAACTTAAGGCTGAAATGAAACATATTTGTGGGGTTTGCAACCAATGCCATGGAACAATCTGTGTGTAAATTGCTGAATGGGAAATTAATTTGCTCTATAAACTTTCACCCACATCATAAGACAATGCTAAGGAGAGAAACAAACAAAACCTACGTAGATGTTAAAAAGACATCATTAAAATGATATATAGCTACATGGGTAAATTAAACACATGCTAGATAAGAGCAGAAAGTAGCTTAAGACATCAATTATGTAAGGTTTTATCACATGATGGAAACAAACAGCACAATGGCAAAACTAACTTCAGATTGCCAAAGGACAATTTCGTATGAGGGGAGGTAGAGCCATGGCTACTGTATCAACTAGGTTGATTATAATATGTTTTTCGTATTTTAAAAACAGTCGAAACCAATAAGGTAAAAATAATAAGATTGAGTAAATTTGACTGATGTTAGAAATTCTAATAATTTCTGTATGTAGAAATAGCTTCTCTCTCTCTCTCTCTCTCTCTCTTTTTTTGTATAAATAGCTTCTAATCCCTTCCCCCCTTTTAAAGATAAAATGGCCAACTTTAGATGTGCCAAGAAATAAAAAGGAAACAATCTGATGAAAACATTCTGTGTTGAAAAAGAATCTAACCTGCCCTCTGGCTCGTTGTGACAGTTCTTTTATCTCTGAACGAAATAGATCATGTTGGTAGATGTGGCATCAAACACATATCTTAAAATCTGTCTGGCCATTGTTTGATTCTTACCTCTTCTGGGGGATTGCTGGGTCCTATGGTAGCTCAATTTCCATCTGCTTTAGATAATGCCAAATGGATTTCCCTTGTGGCTCCACACACCTACAGGTCCACCTGCAGTAGATGAGAGTTCCTACCTGACCACAGCTCCTCCAGCACTTGTTACATTCTGATTTTTTTAAATTGAGCTACATTTAAGGGTGTTAGGTGGTATCTCATTGTTGTTTTAATGTGCATTTCTTTTATGGCTAATGATCAGGAACATTTTCTCATATGTTTATTGGCTATTCGGATTTCTGCCCTTCTGAAACTTCTGTTCAGGTCCTTTGCCTACCTTCTTAGTGGACAATTAGTTTTTTTTTTTCTTTTTGGAAGGTAGTAGAGTCTTGTAGATTTTATGAATAAAGCCTTTGTCTGATATGTCATTACTAAAGATGTTTTCCCAGTCCATGGGGTCTCTTACCACTCTCGTTGTGAATTTTTTCAGTGTGCACAGGTGTTTTATCTCCACTTGTTAATGTGTGACTCATATGCATTTGTGTCCTTCCCTATTTCTGATAGCCTATGTATTCCCAGCGCTAAAGTTCTCAGATTGGTCCCAATTCTCTCATGGATGGCTCTAATAGTTCAGGTTTTTACCTTGAGGTCTGTGATACACCTTGAGTTTATTCTTTTGCATGGAGTGAGATAAGACTTTTGCTTCATTTTTCTGGAGCTAGATATCATTTTTTTCAGCACCACTTGTTGAGGAGGGTAAAATGACCCTTCTCACCATGCATAAGGAGCCCTGGTGGCGCAGTGGAATAAGCATTACTCTGCCAACCAAGATCAGTGGTCTGAGCCCCAAAGTCACTCCTCTAGAGAGAGATCAAAGTGTAGGTTTTGGTAAAGGTTTACAGCAGCAATTGTTCAACTGTGCTGGATTCAATGGATCTATGGATTTTAATTATATATGTACGAGCTCTTAATAAAATGTAAAAGAAGAAAGAAAAGAAAAGAAACCCCATGGAGCAATCATACTCTGTCCTGTAGGATCACAAGTGAAAATCAGCCTGACAGCAGTAGGCTTGAGCATTTATGATCTTGTGCCTCCCACACAATTACTCGATGGGGGTATGGCCATAAGGTGCAAGAGAACTTAGTGGAAGTCAGGGTCTGCAATAACGTTTGAGTAACTCTGACAAGAGAATTGGTCAATTTTACCATGCACTAGGCTTACAGGGAGAGCGTGATAGAGGGCAGCATAGCAGTAGTAAGAGCAATAAATAGCAGGACCCAGGAGACAGACACAAGATAGATGCATTAAAATTAAGAATGGTAATTGGATTCTATAGGCAACAACTCTCACAGACATCTGCACAGAAGAGCTGAGTAGCCTTTTCACAGAATATTCATTGTGTTTCCTGATGCACACATGTTTTGCAATACCTGAGAAGCCATACCGACTCCCCTCTGGAGACCCTTTAATTTCAGGAGAAGTCATCAAACACAGTTTAGCTCTAAGAATTTTTAGAGAGTAATGATTATGCTAAAAATTACTGCACCACTTTCTGTGAAAAACTAGGTAATGTAGTATATAGAATGTCGCACATGAACCCTTATTAATCTCAGAGGAAGACCTAGCTATACTTTTGTGAAGGAAGTGCAAAACTGTAATTTAGCTAAAGTCTATTAGCAGATGTGGTGTTTTATGGTGAGGAATCAACCTAGTGCTTTGAGGTATTCTTAGACCTCAGAGATGCAGGAAATGTATAAAGCACACTGAGATTCCACTAGAATTCATTAATTCAAAACATCTGAAGGTGATACTGCGTAAGTAGCGGGCAGGGCAGCTGTGATGTAAGGGCTAAAAGCAAAGGTGTAAGTAGTGGAGGAATAACAGATGGGAAAAGAGGATGAGAAAAGTTATCTTCTAAAATTCAGCTGAGAGTTCCAGAAAAAAATAGCTGCAAAGTGGTTTTAGAAAAACTTAATAAAGTAAAATGACATAGTAACAGTTTAAGAAGTTCTGGAGAAAATGATAGTTATGACGAACAGGCAAAATTGGACAAATAAATACAAAGGAAGTAGAAAAATTCAAACACAAAGTCAAAGACTGTCATCATACAAGAAAAATCAGGTTGAAAGAGTACATTGTGTGAAATGGAACAAAGAATTATAATTGATTACTACTAAATTAATAGATTTGATGATTTAAGAACAGATTGGGGACCCAAAGCCCCTCAATAGGTGAGGTGACATCCTCTTGCAGAGGGATTACAAGGAGGAGACGAGTCAGTTAAGATACAGGGTAGTAGCAATGAAATATGCAACCTTCCTCTAGTTCCCAAATGCTGCCTCCCACCCACTGTCATGACCCCAATTCTACCACATAAATCCAGCTAGACCAGGAGCTGTACAGTGAAGTTGGAAACATGGGAAATTTAGGATAGATGATCCATCAAGGCTAGTAATAGGAGTGGTAATACCAGGAGGGTGGAGGGATGAGGGAATAGAAAGGGAGAACTAACTTCAGGGATCTACACGTAGCCTCCTCTCTGGGACACGGACAACAGGGTAGTGGGTGTTGGGACACATTGGACAGTGTACAGTATGAAAAAAATAGCAATTTGTAAAAAACTAAGCGTTCAAGGGGAAGGGGGGGAAGGGTAATATAGGGAGCTTATACCGGGGGCCTGGAGGGAGGGAGGATGTTTTGACAGTGATGATGGCAATAAGTGTGTAAATGTGGCCTGCATACAATTGATGTTTGCATGAATTGTGATGGGAGTTGTATGAGCCCCCAACAAAATGATTCATTTAAAAAAAGGAATATTAATGGAATCTGGACCAAAAAAACAAAAAAGAAGCCTCGTGAAAGAAACAATATATTAGGTTATGTAATGGACATCCCCCCAAATCCCAGGAGGTTAAGATAATGGAAGTTTATTTTCCCTCACACTATATATATGCAGTGTGGGTTAATCAGAGGGGTTTTTGTTCAATTAGTTGCCCAGGTTTATGATGTAGCTATCATCTGGGAATATAATTTGCCAATTATTGAGACAGAGAGCAAAAGACGGCTGAAAAAGCTCAATCCCTGGTTGCATGCATGCCATAGCTCAGAAATCACACGTAGAATTTCTGCGCACATGCCCCCAAGCAATGACCAAGTCCCCAGAAAATACATTCCTAATTATAGGAGGGGAAACTAAAAATCTGCAAGTATTTTAACCTATATTAATATAACAAACATTGAAAAGAAAGAAAAGGTTAGACTGACTTAAATATTTTTCTTATAAAAATCTTCAATGCCCAAATAGAGTGATATATCATCTATGCGACCTTAAGGAAAACCAGAAAAGTGTTTATCAAGAGTCCCAGGTGAGGGGGAGGGATTTTTACCCCTCTGAACAGCCACAATCTCAGAAACACACCTGCGGGTCGCGATGAGTAGCACTGACTTGACGGCAGTGAGTTTTGGAAGAATGAAGGCACAATGTAAGAGGTAAAAAATATAGCTATAGAAATGAAGAATCTTTTCAATGGCTTACTATTGACAATCAACTCTACAGAGCTAAGAAAAAAAACCCAAATGGGGTTATCATGGGAATACAAGGATGGTTCCATAGTCAAGATTCAAAGAATGTTCACTGATGAAAACTAAAACAACATACTGATGAAATCAAACAACTTTCAAATCCAGGGTTTTGCTACTCTCCAAATTTATCTATAGATTTAATGCAAACTTAACATCTCAGCAGTATTTCTATGAAACATTAGCATTCTTTATCATATAGATCCCTGAAATTGGTCCCCCCTATCTATCCCACCATCCCTCCACCCTCCTGGTATCACCATTCCTACTACTAGTCTTGAGGGATCATCTATCCTAAGTCCCCCATGTTTCCAACTTCACTGTACATCCCCTGGTCTAGCTGGATTTGTGTGGGAGAATTGGGATCATGATAGTGGGTGGGAGACTGCATTTGAGAACTAGAGAGAAGTTAAATATTTCCTTGCAACCACACTGTAACTTAACTGGCTCATTTCCTCTCTACAACCCCTCTACAAGAGGATGTTGCTTCACCTATTGATGGGCTTTGCGTCCCCAATCTGCGCTCCCCCTCATTAATAATGATATAATTTTAGTTCTTTGATGCCTAACACCAGATCCCTTCAACACCTTGTGATCACACAGGCTGGTGTGCTTCTTCCATGTGGGCTTTGTTGCTTCTGAGCTAGATGGCTGCTTGTTTACTTTCAAGCCTTTAAGACCCCAGATACCTCCTTTGATAGGCAGGCACCATCAGCTTTCTTCACCACCTTTCTTTATGCATACATTTGTCTTCAGTGATTGTGTTGGAAAGGTGAGCATCTTGGAATGCCAATTTAATAGAACAAAGTGTTCTTGCACCAAGGAAGTACTTGAGTGGGGGTCCAATGCCCATCTGCTGTCCTACTACTAACCCTATAAGTATGCACGTTGGTCTATTTCCCAATTGTCAATTATAAATATATGCACCTATGTACATACCTGTATTTGAACCTCTATGAATGCCCATTATCCTCCAGTTCCTTCCTCTCTTTCTATTTGCTTTCCTCTTGTCCCACTATCATGCACAGCCTCCATTTGGGTTTCGGCATTTTCTCTCTGTTACATTAGTCTTAATCAATCCCTTTTAATCAATCCCATTCTTAGGGATTGATTAAAAATGTACTACTTTTATAGAGACTCCTTGAGAACTATCAGAATGAGTCATCAAAGTGGTTACTGGTCACCTATTCCCATGCAAGAACAGCTGGGAGAGGCCAAGGCCTTTGTTCCTGTGTTCAGTGCAGGCCCTACAATATCATGGTATATAAACCATCCTTAAAAGTGTCCGCTTGATAGATTTTCTCAAATGACCTAGAATGATTCTAGAGCCTTATTATGACAAATATAAATTAACTGGAAAATGATCTTGGTGAGAAAATACTCACCATTTTTCCATTATGACAATGAACCTGCTGATTTTTCTAGAGGAATAAGACCCAGTCTATGAGAATTTCTTTAGGAAATTTTACCTCCAGTACCTACACCTTAAAAATGGTTTACACAGGTCTCCAACCAAGGTTCCCTTGAATATGATGGTATTTTTTTTTAAAGTTCTGAGAAGTTTTTCATGACTCAAGTGCATTTTAAGAAGTAGACTTCAATTTTTAGGAAACTTTACGGTATGAATAAAGGAGTACAACAAATAATTTTCTGTGAAGATGCTACGCACAGGGTGGGTTACCATTGGAAAGCATAACATTTTTTTTTCATTAAAGGTCTTAAAAGATCAATAAATATGCTTTTGTTCCCCAATGATACAATGGCAAAAGTTTAGAAGCAGTAGAATGAATCACATCAACCTCTATTAGAAGCATGACAACGAAATGGTAAAAATGTAAAATAAGGGCTGAGCCCCGGTGGCGTAAGTGGTTGAGTGTGGGACTGCGGCCCGCGGGCTTGGCAGTTCAAATCCAGCGGCCGCTCTCAGGAGCAGCGCTGGGTACCTCCCACAACCACTAGAGGCAGTGGTGCCCCCCCAAAAAAATGTAAAATAAGTCTAGAAAAAAAAGCCACCAAATGAAAATTTGTAATATTTCATATTTGTTCTTCGGAAAGATATTTCCTCTTGTACTGAGCCTAAACAGAGAAAAGCATGCATCCACATAATCCTCCCTAATATGTCTGTTGCACATGGGATGAATTGCATGGACCAAGTAGCACTCGTGGCCGCACCTTCAATGTCAGTCTTGCGGAGTTGCAGTCCTCCTGCAGAGGGTTCAGCTTCAATGTCTCCCCAAGGTTGCTGCAGCCTGATGAGTGGTGCTGCATTTCACAGCAGACGCACACCTCGACACTGTCAAACTTAATCTAGACAGAGGAACACAGACAGATCTCACAATTAAAATGGAATTCTGCCTCCATAGGGACATCGGCGCTACTTAGTTCAGAACGCATGGCAATGGCTATGTGCATATTTTAGTAATAAAATAAAAATTATTCCATTGACAGGAGTTATGAAAAAACATAACCGGGAACTATTTCAATAGCAATTAATGAAAAAAAGAAATCTTGAGAAACTTACAAGACGATAGAGAATTACAGAAGGTGACAGAAGTAAATAAAGTGAAAGTCAATCGTTGACTTTCGCAGGGAAAAAAATCATCAGTTTTTTGCTTCTGAAGGTAATATCCTGTCCCACTATGTGTCATCAAAGCCCTACAAATCCCTCAAGACTCAATTCAGACTTCTCCTTGAACTTGCCTGTTTCCCTATCAGAACTGCTTGCCTCTGGCCAGGCCACTCCCTCTTGATTAAAGACTAATTGTATCAAGATGCAGTTGTTTGGGTTTCTGTCTGTCTGGTGGGCAACCTGGGGAAAGCTGCCATATTTTTTCATAGTGATCACAATGTCCATGAGTTATAGATAGTCAATAAATTTTGAGCAAACAGAAACAATCAGTTAAAACATTTTCAAGACCAATTAGGTGAAGAAATGAAAAATTCTTATTATAGTTAAGAAGACAGTTATTAATTCTGGGAGGGGTTACCTTGGATTTAAAATATAACGTCCTCAATATAAAAATTACAGCAAGAAAATCAGTAAAATATATGATAATTTATTCAAAGTTGCATACAAAATATGAGATGAATGGTTTTTCTTAGACTAATATAATACATGATCTACTTTTCAATAATAATGGTAAATGTTTTACAGTGGATAACTTAATGAACAATTTTTTTCAGACAACTATTGATCATTTATGATTATAGTAAATGCTCTTTCACGAATTTACTATTGTCAAGGGTGACGCTGGATAACCTTCGGGGTGGGGGTGGGGGGTTGATGCAGCAAAGTAGGTCTGAGAAAAAATAGGTTTCATCTAAGGAGCTGACTCCCTGTACATAGGGACTTGTCTGGGATGGAAAGCCTAGGGCCTTAATTCTCCAATCTCATGTGAAATATTACAACTCACTCATTGCTTTTGAATCAGTTCTAATGCACAGTGTTCTGTAGGACAGAGTAGAACTGCCCCTGTCGGTTTTCAATACTTTAACTCTGTGTGGGAGCAAAAAGTCTGATCTTTTGCCCACAGCACAGTTGGTAGTTTCAAAGTTGTCACCCGGGGATTAGCAACTCAATGCATAATTTACTACACTACCATGGCTCCTTCACTTTAGACTGTAGGTCTTTCTTTATCCTTTATCGACAGGTATCCTTTGCATTGATCTTTACTGTGCTGGACTGAATAACACATACACACAACCTTTCTCTTTTTTGGGGGGGGGGCATCACTGCCCTCTGGTGGTCGTGGGAGCGACCCAGCCTTGCTCCTGGAGAGCTCCTGCTGGAATTGAACCGCCAAGCCAATGGGCCGCAGTCCCGCACTCAACCACTACGCTACCGGGGCTCAGCCCCACACAACCTTTCTTACTGCTTTTCTATGGGCTTTTATTTTCTCATTATTAACTATACAATTTGCCTTATTTTTTGTAGCAATATACTATTGTGTTTTGTTGAAGGTTTACACGATAATGCAGGTTCACATTCATCAATTTCTGCATAAGTTGTTCAGTGAGAGTCATCAAATTATTCCCAATGCACAGTCATTCTCATTATTTATTTTCTGGTAGTTTTGTTTCCATTCATCTAATTTCCCTGATCTCTTACTTTCTCACCGTTGTTTTAAAATAATTGTTAAGCATTCTGTCCACTCTAGGTGATTTTTAAAAGAAGCACAGTACTTAGAGGTGATATTGTTTTTTGAGCCAATTTTTCTATCTGGCTAGAAAATTATCTCAGGTTGATTTTGGTTCAAGGTTTAAAGAGTATATCAGGGCAATATCACTGAGAATCCTACAGTCTCAAAACCATAAGCTTCTATGTGTTTTTATTTGCCCAGGAATTTAGATTTCTGTTCCATATTTTTCTCCCATTCTCTCAAGATCAATTGATTGTGGCGCGGGTTAGAAAGGTCATAGTGGTAGCCAGGTACCATAGAGTGTTTAAGTGTCACAGTAGATGAGACCACAGTTCATGTACTCTGTTCGCCCTATTGTTTCTTCGAGTCTTTGATTGTCTTCTTTCTCTATTCTCTGGACTAGAAGAGGTCAGTAGTTAGTTACATCGAAGACAGCCACCTTTGAAGACTTTCTAAGACCCAGGCACTCTTGTCCCACTAGGGTTCTCAAGACTGCAATCTTTAAGGAATATTTTTCTGCAGTCTTTTCCTCTAATATAGCAGCTTGTTTAAGGTAATCCTCTTGGTTAACAGTCAAATGCTTAACCATTGCACCAACGTGGCGTGAGCCAGACTTTAACCGCTTTGATTCGAGTCAGCACTGTTCGAGTATAATTAATTCTACAGTTTAATTACTATCGTATACTTTGACAATTCATGAGTTTGGTGTTAATTGGCTCATTGATCATTTCTAGTCTTCATACTACAAATATCTACAAAATTGATAAAGAATGGCCCGTAGGATACTTAAGGACAAAAAATATTTAATGGCTTATAGAAGTCTGCTACACTCCTACATGTTTTGTGACTTGTAATATATGATCAGATTTATAGTCCAACCCCATGTAATCTGTAATTAGTATTTGTAAAAGAAAACTAGTATAAACACAATGTGAAAAGTTAGACTAATGCAAGCATCCACAAAACAGCAGGATTGTTGGAAGGATGCTTTGAGGCAAGCCTCTAAATAAAATCTAGTGATTCTGTCTCTCTGTTTGACGAGGAGTGGTTAATTAGGTACAATTGCTGTAGGACAAAACAGCAGTGTTTTTGAGTAAAAGGTACTCCTTTCGAAACTCTTACGGGAGTCTAAAATATAAGCAAGGAGGTCTGCGCAGCACGAATGATTACATGTTTGACAATTAGCTGAAAGGTGAGCAGTTGAACTCACCCTGAAGCATCTCGGCAGACAGGCCTGTGAGGAAGACAGGAGCCATTTGAGTCAGTCATGCTTAAGTAGAATCAAATTTGCTGAGCATTTAATATATTTCATCATTTTATGCTTAACTGCTTCCAAAGAGTTCAAGGAGGAGTTTAAAATGTTAGCTCTTATATGAGCCATGTTTATAGTTGCTTTAACCCCCCCCCCCAGTTTTACTGGCCATTTTATAAGGTTGATAAAAGTCCTTTGGAAAGTGGGTACCACGATGGTTTTATGTGCTTATGATGTTTTTTTGACTTATGATAACCCATCACATATTCTAAGAATTAAAGGCTACCTGAATGTATCGCAAAATTGACCGAAGAAAAGCATCAATAGTACTTGTAAACAGAAATGACCCAAACTTATTCACTGTCATTGAGCTGATGCTGATTCATAGGGACGCCACAGGACAGGGTAGAACTGCTCTGCCGGCTTCTGAGACTGTAGCTCTTTTCAGGAGTAGAAAGCCCATCTTTCTCCTACAGAGAGGCTGACTGTTCCAAACTACTGACCATCGCTGAGCCCAAGGCATAAACACTACAAGACCAGGGTTGCCATGAAGTGATCCGAATACCTCCTAACCATCCTTTGTGCCTGCAGCACATTCCTTTAGCCTGGCTTCATAATAAATGTCTTTTTCCCCTTTTCTATTCCACTTTGAGTGGCTATAGTTGGTGTGATTGCTCCAGGGCACAGATCCGATATTTGGGGAAGTATATTTGGCACGCAACCTCGGGCCCCACTCTTGTTCAATAGCCCAGGTGTTAGGTCTTATGCACAAGAGAGACAGCTGTGGTACAATCCTCCTCAGGTTCCTGAGGTGTGTAGTTTTTGCCTTTTGACAGACTGGAGACAGAGGAGCACTCCAGGAAAGTTGACTTAAAGGATATTAGAGAAAGAGTTGCTGATTGGGTAAGTGTATCTATCAGTCACAGAGTGTAACTATCCTTTAAAAGCTAGTATTGTATCTGATATGTTTACCAAGAAGAGATGTTTAAGTTTACAAAGACTTGGAGTAAGATAAACCAAAAAGGAGGAGCATACTCAGCATATCTTAGATGGAAAGATCTGAGGCACCAGGTTTCAACTTGAGCTGTGACCCTTTTGGAGGTTGAATGGCCCTTTCACAGGGGTCAACCAATTCATAACTGTAGCAAAATGACAGTGATGAAGTAGCGATGAAGATAATTTTATGATTGGGAGGGTTACTGCAACACAAGGAACTGTATTAAAGGGTCACAACATTAGGAAGGGTGAGGACCACTGATATAAAGGAGGAAAAAAATCAAGCCTCAAATTGAAAGATTCCATGGGGAAAATGTTGAATGATGCAGGAAGCATAAATAGAAGATGGAAAGAATACAGTCACTGTATCACAGAGAACTACATAATATTCAATTCTTTCCAGAGGTTAGTTATGAGTAAGAACTAATGGTTCTAAAGGATGATGTCCAAGCTGCACTGAAAACATGATTCAAAAACAAGCCTGTAGGAATTGATGAAATACCAACTGAAATACTTCAACTAGCTGATGAAGTACTCACTTGTCTATGGAAAAAAAATTTAGAGAAAACTTAGAAAAGATTAAAAAACTTGGCCAACTTATTGAAAGAGATCTACATTTGTACACAAAGGTGACCAACAGAAAGCTCAAATTATAGAACAATATCACTGAAAACCATTGCAAGTGAAATTTTTTGCTGAAGATCATCCTATAACAGCTGCAGCAGTCCACTGACAGCGAGCTTCCAGAGGTTCAGTCAACATTCAGAAGAGACCATGGAGTTAAGGGATGTCATTGCTGATGTCAGGTGAATCTTAGTTGAAATCAGAGAATGCCAGAAAGAGGTTTACCTGTGTATCATTGACAATGCCAAGGCATTCAACTGTGTGGCTCAGAACAAACTGTGGAAGAACAGGAACTACAGAACATTTGCTTGTGCTCATGGAGAACTTGTGTGTGGATCAAGAGTCAGCTGTGCAAATAGAACAAGGGACTTCTGTATGGTTTAAAATCAGGGAAGGGGTGCCTCGGGTTTTTACTCAATAGGTATGCTGAGCAAATAATCAGAGAATCTGAATTATATGAAAAAGAATGTGGCATAAGGACTGGAGGCAGATTTATTAACAACCTGTGATATGCAGATGACACAACCTTGCTTGTTGAATAAAGACTTGAAACACTTGAAACCTATAGCTGGGCCAGTATGGGTGGGCAGTGAGCTTGGTATTGTTTTTTGTATCCACAATCAATGTTCATGGAAGCAGCAGTCCAGAGCTCAAGTTACATGTAGCATTAGGTAAATCTGTACATGACCTCTTTAAAATATTGAAAAGCAAGATGTTTCTTAGAGGGTTAAAGTGCAGTGGGTGAGGCAGAAGGAGAAGGGACTGAAGCCGCTGATTACAGGCAGAAGAAACAAATGGCTTTCAGAATAAACCTATGAATTACTAAATATTATTTGAGGTGATCCAGGGAAAGAATGAAAACCCAGCAATTTTCAGAAGTCACCTACTATAGATAATTCAAAAATTTACCATTTACATCCAGAGACACCTGATGGGAAAAATGGTTTACATGCCCTTTTTTTTATAAGAGAGTAACACTTTTAATTACAGTAACAACTTATTAATTTAAATTTATAATTATAAATTTAAAATATTATAAATTTAATTATAAATTTAAAATTTAAATTATAAATTTAAAATACCAATTTTATTAATCAGTCCACTACAGATATTTGCAGGAAACTCCCCAGAATAAAGCTATGGAACTCTAAAGTGACCCAAATGATCTCTTACTGGCATCTCACTTAATGTACTACAACAAAGAATTACAGGAGAAAAAGAAAGAACACCAAAAAAAAAACCCTAAAATTATTGGAGCTACTATTATAGCCTAGATCTCCTGGGTGATAATATCAGTCCTAGGTCTCCACAGTATGAGAACTGACCCCATTCCACACGACTCTGGTGCCAGGTGGTATGTTCTGGCTGTATGCTATGGGTAAGTTAGGCCATGTCCAGTATGAGTGCTGTAGAGTGTCCCAGGAATATGGGTGTGGGTTGGAAGCCCCTCTCTACAAGTGTCTAGTGTAGAACTTCAGGACACCAAGCGTGTGATTGCCCCAAAAGAGTCTTGGTGGCAAAAAATCTTGTCAACTGATGGGGTCCCAGTTCCAGCTCCTCAGCAACTTCTAGCACCAGTGTTGACATTCATCTTGAGGAGCCACAAGTAGGTGTGGATATTGTGGGTATGTCTATCAGCTTTGTTGAACCCAAGGGCTGCATTTTCAGTCCTAAAATCTTTTAGTGGCCTTTTGACTTCCTCCATGTGTTGGCATGTTGTTGCTGTCAACTAAGAGATTTCTTATACCACCACTGCCCAGCACTGGGAAGGGCTTTTTATTTTCTCATCAGTATTTAATGATTCCTCAGTCCCTACTGCACTTTTAGAAAGAGATTTCTTATACAAATTAGGAGCTCAGATGATTTTCACACCTGGACACTGCATGCTATTAGTAAAGTCCCAGAGGAAGCCTATTTCCCACTCAATCTTCATGACATTGGCCCTCAGGTTTGGGCAGATGGGAAGCCTTGCAAAAGCTGTCAATGTAGAATCAGTAATTATTAATCTGAAACATGGTGTAGGCTACCTTAAGTGACACTATCATAGGCTTTCAGCTCAAGAATACAAGGTTCCCCTCCCCTATTATTCGGCAACTTAAAGAGACAGACATGGTTGTAGAAAGGCTATCTTTACAAGATACTCCCATGTTAGCACTCCAAAAGCCAAATAGGAATTGGAGGCTAGTACAGGACCTGAAAACAATCAATGAGACAGTGTTCCCATTGCACCTGATAGTGCCAAATCCTTACATTTTGACAGCCCAAGTTCTTTTAAGAGTCTAGTACTTTACAATATTAGATTTAAGGTTTTCTTTTTTTAAAACAGTTTTATTAGCATACAATTCACATATCCTGCAATTCAATAGCTTAATCACATCAAGAATAATTGTATAATCATGCCACAATCAATTTTAGGGCAGACAACAAGTCACACTGTCTTCCTACAGACAGCGACAAAGGACATTTTGGGAGACACAGCATGGAAGCAAGGTGGTCTGAGTCCCGAAAATGGACCATATCAAGAAAGGAGCACTCCTGGCTGGACAGTCCAGAGGAGAGAACAACTGGACCAATGGTTCCTAATAGCTGTGGGAGAAAGGGGGCATGGACACAGACTCAGAGACGGGGGGAACAACCAGTGGTCCACAATTGGTGGGGAGGAGAGTGGGGGAGGCCTAAGAGGGCCAAAGTAAGTGTAATGTAACAGAGAGGAAGTTATGAAACTCAAATAAAGACTGACCACAAAAGAGGGACAGGAGGAAGGTAGAAGGAAATAGAGGAAGGAACGAGAAGACAAAGAGCACCTGTAGAAGTCTAAACACAGGCATCTGTGTATGTAAAAATCTATGAAAAGGTGGGAATAAATTCAGGAACATATAGTTATAGGCTTAGTACTAAGGCAGCAACTGGACCTTGGGACCCCACTCAGTCACTTCCTCAATGCAAGAACACTTTGTTCTATGAATCTGGCCATGATGCTCACCAGCCCAATATGATGACTGAAGTCAAACAGGTGCATAAGCAAATGTGGTGAAGAAAACGGATGGCACCCAGATATCAAAAGATATATAGTCTGGGGTCTCAAAGCCTGACGACAAACAGCCACCTAGCCGAGAAGTACCCAAGTCCACACGGAAGAAGCACACCAGCCAGTGTGGCCGAGAGGAGTCAAAAGGATCACGTCTCGGGCATTAAACAGGAAAAAACCAATATTACTGTGTATGCCCTTTCCTGAGATGATCACTGAGGACAAGTGGGGACAGGAGAAAGAGTGGTGAAGATGGCTAATGGTACCCGGCTATCAAGGCATAATGCCTGAGGCCTCAAAGGCTTGAGGATGAGGAAACAGTGCATGCAACAAGGCCTACCATAGAAGAAGCACACCAGCCTGTGCGACCAAGAGGAGTGGAAAGAACCAGGCTATCAGGCATCAAAGAACAAAAAACATATCATTAAGTGCCCACCCTCCTGTCATGACCGCCAAGGACAAAAGGGTGCAGAGGCAGACAGAGCCGAGGAAACTGATGGCAGCCAGCCACCAAACGATAAAGTAGCTGGGATCTTAAAGGCTTGAAGGTGAACAAGTGGCCATCCAGTGCAGAAACAGCAAAGCCCACATAGAAGCGCACCCACCTGTGAGATCACAAGGGGTCGAAGGGAGCAGACATCAAACATCAAAGAACAAGGATTAAATCAGTAAGGATGAGGAGGGGAGCAAGGTGGAGAACCAAAGCCCACTTGTGGGCAATTGGACACCCCCTTACAGGGGAGTTACAGAGGAGAGATGGGCCAGTGAGGTAGCAATGAAGCATAAAACCTTCCTCTATTTCCTGAAGGTTTCCTCCCCTCAACCATGACGGTACCAACTCTGCCCTGCAGTTCCAGCTGGACTAGAGGAGGTGCACTGGCGTAGATGGGAGCTGGAAACGCAGGGAACTTGGGGTGGATGAACCCCTCAGGGTCATTGGTGGGAGTAGAGTTGCCAGATGAGTGGAGGGAGGGTGGGGTGGAGAGGGGAAGCCAGCTATGGGGATTTGCAGATTGTCTCCTATCTGGAGAACGGATGTAGGGAGGAGTGGGCAGTGTAAGTTATGACAAAAAAATAATGATTGCAGAGTAATGAGGACTGGGGGGAGGGGCGAAAGGTTGGAGGGGGAAGGAAGTGGGGCTCATATCAAGGGCCCAAGTGGAAATGCAGATGTTGGGAGAATGTTGATGAGGGCAGGCAAGTGGGGGTGCTTGGCACAGTATATATAACTATGTATTGAACAATGTATGATGGAAAGCGATGTATGAGCCCGCAATAAAATGATTAAATAAAAAAAGAACATTTTCTTCACCTTTGTACTCATAGTTATTAGTTTCCCCATTTCGCCCAACTGCCCTTGCAATACCCTCCAAGAACCATTCATCCAGTTACTGACTCCATAGATTTTTCTCTCATAGATTTTGCATACAAAACCAATTTTTCCCTCAAACTTAATGTTTTTTTCTTCTTTTTTCACATCATTGCCCTGGTTGGAGTAGGAAGCCCAGCCTTGCTCCAGGAGAACTGCTGCTGGATTTGAACCATTAACCCCGTGGGTTGCAGTCCTGCACACAACCACTGAGCCACCAGGGCTCAGCTAAAACTAAATTAAAAACAAACAAACAACAAGAAAAATGGACAAGAATAACAAAATAAAACAGATTAAAACTTAATTTGAAAATAAACAGAAACTATTCAAAACTAGAACAAATTTAAATGGTCCATACTGGAGATCAAATGACATGATGCTAAATTTTACCCTAATTGCATGTGCAACAATCCACTTTCCAATGCGTTCTGCATGTTTGCAAGGTTATTCACATTCTTGGTTCACAGTCAGAAGAGATTTCACCAGGGACTTAATCCACATGTTTCTCCTTCATACCTTCTCCCTCCCCAAACTAAAACAGCTTTAAAATTGGTCAAAAAGGGCAAACATATAATATTACATTTTGACCTAAGTACATCTGCATAATAAACTAATCAAATCTCTTTACCTGATAACGGGCCTATTCATATTACTGAAATATGATCAGAAGGGCTTCATTGAAAGCTTAATGCATGTGTGGGCTCTGAAAATAGATTTGGGGCTTCTCTTGTCATCCATAGCCTTCAGCACAGCAGTTCATCACTATTCAGTTCTGACGCCATTCCCTCCTCAGAGGACTTGTTTTCAATATCTGTCCTTGAAAGCTCTCTGTCTCTTTTGGCCTTTTGAGTGGATGGACCTTGAGTTCAGAAGGAGTTTCCAATATTATAGATATTCCTCCCACAGGAGTTGCCGGATTCATTTCATACCTTCAGAAATGTGTGTGTGTGTGTGTGTGTGTGTGTGTATTTCCTTGCTTCAGCTGGCACTATCAAGCATCTGGTTGCAATATGCAAATTATCTGTTAATCTGTAGCCAGTCCTATGATATCTCTGCACGAGATACCAAAGCTGTGTTACCCGTCTTACAAGAAGAGGGGTTTAAAGTTTCCAAAGTGAAAGTGTCATGATGCTTATTTGAATACTAGGGTTTACTTTATTTAGCACAGTGGCTCTCAATCTTCCTAGTGCCACGACCCTTTAATACAGGTTCCTCATGTTGTGATCCCCCCAACCATAAAATTGTTTTTGTTGCTACTTCAAAACTAATTTTGCTACTGTTATGAGTTGGGCAACCCCAGTGAAAGGGTCGTTAGATCCCCAAAGGGGTTGTGACCCACAGGTTGAGAAATGCTGCTTTAGAAGAAAGGGAAAAGAAGCAGTTGCACAAGAGAATCCAGCCATTTAGTCTCTCCATTGCTTCCAAAATAAAGAAAATTGAGGGATTTTTTGTGTGTGTGAATGACTAGGTGTAGAATCTGGAGTTCCAATTTTAGCATGTTGCTAAACCTCTCTATGAGATCCTCAAAGGAGGGGAGTTAGAAGGGCCTGAGTGGGATGACACCTGCCAAAGGCCTATCAATCTCTCAAACAAGATCTCGTGAGAGTTCCGCACTGGGTCTGCCAATTTAGCACCCCTTTCCTCTATGTTACAAAGAAAAACAAAGTACTTGTTGGCGTGTTGATCCAGTTTAAAGACCCTGAACCCCAACTAGCAGCATATTTAAGACCCTTGGTCTAGTTGCACCTCAGTGGTCTCACTGCTTAAACGAAGACAGTTGCTGCCATCTTAGTCGAAGAGGTTCAGACATTGATAATTATGAGGAAGATTATAGTTAAGACTTTACACATTTTAAGGTCCTTGCTCAGAGAAGTAGAGGGATTTTCTACATTTAAAATGTTAAAGCACCAGTTAATTCTTCTGGAGAACCTAAAAGTAGCTTTGCAAGCACGTCACATGATCAATCCAGCTACCCTGCTGCCTGATCAAGGAGACAATATAGATAACGAATGGGAAAGGAGACACAGAGCTGAAGAGTCTACCATTGCTATTTACGATGGAAATACAGCATAATTTAGATGAATCTTAGTTAAGCGAATCATACACTTTGTCAAGGCACAACTAGAAATCTTCTGTAGCTATGTACCAAATATTCTGTGATTATGTTCAGGGTCAAATTCTCAAGGATTCTAGCTGAGTCAAAAACTCAATTTTTATCTGAGTATAATGAATTGTCCTCAGTCTTATTGAAAGCCAGGACTTACAAACCTGGTTTGTCTCCTTGAGATTTATAGTCTCTAATAATGAAAGCTCTGTAACAAGATCATTGTTATAAACAAGGCTTTACTAAAACAAATTTTGAAAAAAAATTGTTTTCCAAGCTCTGTCTCTCTCTCTCTCTCTCTCTCTCTCTCTCACACACACACACATACACACACACACACATTCCATGAGAACAAATAAATGGGGGAACAGACAAGTTCAGGAAGGATTCCCTCATTCTCCTGTCCCATGCATGTGAACATAAAATGTAGAATCTTTGAATCTACTTGGTTTCTGTAACCTGTCAATGGTGACTGGGCAATATGGGTCTTCTTTGTGCCCACCCTAAAATAAAAGGATGATTACCTTCTCTTCCACTAAAAGTTTAGTGGTCCTTGTCCCATTTACTGAATGGACCAGACCAAAGGTGAAGCTGTCGTACCCAGTAAGGAAAGGGAATCAAATATTCAGGACGGTGCTAGATATATACTTAATTCCCTCCCAAGACCTGGTTTTTTCCCTACATGGGGACCACTCACAGACACTGCACTTTTAGCAAAACAGGTCCTTGTTCTTGTTTGTTTTACCAGAACAGGGAATTCAGGCATTACAATCAGGACTGTCCCTGAGGTCCTATGTAACTTCACTGTAATGTTGAACCTCAACAGAAATCACTGGAACAAGCCAGAACCTTCCACACAAGTATTATCTAGGAGAATACTAAAAATAATTAGGCACCTCTTCTGATATACAGGGTCTCTATCTCAAAATAGGTACTGTCGGAAAGAACTCCACATTTTGTCAGGGTCGACCTACGGGCAGAGCGCATGTCTTCCTGTTTTCCATCTACTGGTTGTACTAAGAATACTCTGAAAAAATCAGTGCCTGCAGACTACAAGTACAGTCTCCCTTTATAGTCTGGGAGACATCAGAGAATTACTGATGCGTGTGGAAAATTCCACTGGGATATACATCCCCATTCTGAAGGACTTATCCAACCATTGAGCAGAATGTTGCTAGAAAGATTACTCAGATTGGGAGAAAATAAGTGTGTGTGTGTGTGTGTGTGTGTGTGTGTGTGTGTTTTGGGGGGAGGTACACTTGGTTTCAGCATTTTCCTAAATGAAGATCAGTTTTTCTTTCCATATGGAATGAACATATCTTTTGTCTTCCAGTGAATTGGATAGGCAAATGCACTCTAGTGTTTCAAATCCCTGACATCTCAATAACCCCACAGATCTAGAAATCCCCTTCTCATTGGCCTACTAGTTGTGACTTTACGTCGTGACACATGGCTTTGTAACCCATGAAGGACTGACCACTGAGGGATTAGGTACTTCTCTGCATGTGTATCAGACCCTTTCTCAAGAACTAGACCAGGGTCTCACATAAGCTTCAAAGTCAGGTTAATTCCTTAACAGCAGTGGTCTTGCAAAACTGCTGTCTTGATAGGTTAGCAGCTGCACTGGGAAGGTTTTGTATTACCCGATACGAAAAAAGTCATGTCCTTACAAACCAGCCAAGGGCAGCTCAAAACCAATAACCCAAGAGCCTAGGTTCTATTTTTTTTTTTTTTTTTTTTTAGGCATCACTGCCCTCAGGTGGTGGGAGTAGGAGGACCAGCCTTTGCTCCTGGGAGCCGGAATTGAACCTCCGTCCCAGTGGGCCGCAGTCGCGCACACAACCACTACGCCACCAGGGCTCAGCCCCCTAGGTTCTATCTTACAACCACAGTTACTGTAGAAAATTTTCCTAGGACTGTTGAAATGATTATTTTCTTGTTTACTGCTATTATATATGATTATTGATCCCTCACTGCTATTATTTTCATTCTTTTCATCGTCATCGGTGTGTTAGGTCTCTTGTAACATTCGGTACCTTTACCTCACTTTCACATGGTGATGCTCCAGAGCAGAGACAGCCAACAAGCAGCCAGCAACCTTTCAGGAAGCCTGTTTAAGAGCGCCCCCTGACGCCCAGTGTCATTCGTCATTGGTGCTGAGCACCTAGACAAAGCGGCCCTAGCGTTTCCTTTGGGGAACACTCCTCCCTAGTTCAGGAGATTCCTCCTGTTAATTTGTTGTCCAGGCTTCGTCTTCTCTGGCCGTCAGGACCACAGTGGTGGATAGAAAACACAGCCACAGTCCAAAAGTTAACAACCA
The DNA here is from genome assembly GCA_004026705.1 of Nesogale talazaci. Lineage (NCBI taxonomy): Eukaryota > Metazoa > Chordata > Mammalia > Afrosoricida > Tenrecidae > Nesogale > Nesogale talazaci. The sequence goes on along the minus strand of PVJH01000017.1, from coordinate 670,911 downwards.
GAAGGCAATGTCTTCTTTCAATGTCTGCACAAGAGACTAATCTGCTGTTATAATTTATTTTTCTCTGCAGGAAATTTAGGAGTCGGCTCAGGAAGCGAGCAGACTCCACCCACACCTTCCCACTGTCAGCAGGAAGTAGGCAGCTTGGTCTTAGTCTGCACTATCCTTAAGGAACTCAGAGACCTGTTTTCTTCAGGGGGGGGGGGGTGACAGGGAAGGGACGGAGACGTCTGTGTGTTAAGGGAACAAACACTCTGTTTTCTAGAAGTGAGTATTCTGTTTACTAAAGGAGTGGGTACTCTGTAGACTAGAAGAGTACACGATGGTTCCAGAAAAAACAAGCCTGGTAAACGTCTTGGATCTGAGGTCCGGCAGAGTGGTCACCTAAAGGAACTGACACAGTCCATCCCATGTAGACATCCTAATGCAGAATTGTTGCCTGGGAGAAATTAGTAATATGTGAGAAACCCAGAGACTAAGTAAGTAACGCGAAAAACAGCCCTACCATCAGCACAGCTGCAATTCTCCCTTTCTGGAAATACCTTTTAAAAACTACAGGTGTTTCCCTAGCTCTGTCTTCCTCACCGAGAGGGGGACCATCCACTCCATCTTTTCTGAAGTGACCCTCTGTTTAAATACACGTCAGAGAAACTCTTTGTTGCCGTGATGTGCTTATGAGTGTGTGTGGACATACTTTATATCTGGTCCCTTACAAACCACACTAGTGTGGAAGTTATCATTTCCGCATGGAAGACAATGTTTCTGTTCATGAGGTCAATTAGTCCTCTGGACTAATTATTTGTGTCAGCTTAGCAGTCATTTTTATAAAACCAAATATGTAATTACCATATAACTCAATGATTGTGTACTTAGATATTTGTCCCAGAGGAATGAAAACCCATTCCCATGCTAAAACTTGTTTCCAGATGTCCATAGTTGTTTTAATTGCAATGGATAAAATTTTATGGTTTATTTTTTCCCACCCACTCCATGCAATAATATAACTAGTTTTATTTAAACCACTGTGATAGTTAAGGCTGTGTGTCAATTTGACTGGATGCTCACCCTGGCTTCGCCATTATGAGGAAGCCAACCCTCATGATAAGATCTGTGAACTATAATTATCTCCAAGATGAGATCTGCTCTCATAGTTGAAAGGGAGATTCCTCAGGGCCAGGGTCTGTACCAAATATATATGGACATGTTGGCAAAGCTCACTACTGTTTGCTAAATCTGGGTGCTTCGTTCATGTCTGATTATTTGACCTTCGGTTCTTGGGATTGGTGGCTGAGACCTGCATGCCTAGCTAGGTATTAGATTCAGTAGCTTCTGCAGCCTATGTGGCAGCAGACTACGATCTGAACTGCAGGGCTTACGTCATTAGTCCCCGCAGCTCTGAGTCAAGAGAAGCTTCCAGACCGACACTGGACTCACAATCTTAGGTTTGACAGCATCTGTAATCATGGGAACCATTTCCTTGAGAAAAATCAATCACTCTCTCTTGCCCGTGTTAATTTATATACATATATCTATGAACCTGCAGTTATCATGATAGCTGTTGCCACAGCAACCCTATATGAAACCGAATGAAACGCTGTGCAGTTCTTCAGCATTCTCATAGTTCACACGTTTGAGCCGTCCTTGCAACCACGGTGCCAGTCCATTCTCTTGAAGGTCTTCCTCTTTTTCACTGACCCTCTACACTACCAAACCGGATGTCCTTTTCCAGGGACTTGCCTCTTTTCCTGAGAACATTTCCAAGGCACATGAAACAAAGTCACTATTCTTGCTTGCAAGGAAACTTCCAGTTGTACTGCCTTTGGGGCAGATTTATTTGTTCTTCTGGATGTCCATGACAATTGAATATTCTTTGCCAACACTGTAACTCAAGTGCTTCATTTCTTCTCCAATCTTCTTTACGCACTGTTCAGTGTTTACACGAACATGAGACCATTGAAAATATCCTGGCATAGGTCAGGCAAATCTTAGTCCTCAGCAGGAGATCTTTCCCTTTTAATATTTTCAAGGGGGCGTAGGCTGCATATTTGCTTAAAGTAATACACCATTTTATATCTTACTGCTGCATTCATGGGTGTTGATTGTGGCTCCAAGTTAAATGAAATCCTTGACAACATCAAAATTTTCCTCATTTATTATGTTGCCTATGGGTTCAGTGAGAAGAATCTTTGTTTTTTTTTTTAATTTGAGGTGCAATCCATACTGAAGGCTGTAGTTGTTCATCAGTTTTTCAAGTCTTACTGACTTTTAGCAAACAAAGCCGTTTCATCTGCATATTAAAGGTTGCTATTGAAATTTCCCTAATCCTGATCCTGATGCTAAGTACTCTTTAAAATAGTCCAGCTTCTTGGATTATCTGCTCAGTATACAGAGTGACAAAATATAATGAAAAGAAACAAACATATGTATCTATGAATGAACTTTATGTCAAGAAGCAATTTTTTATTAGGAAGGCTTCCCAGTCCAGTCCAACTCAAGTTCATGGGTCTGATGAACTTCCTCCAGGCTGTGAGATCACAGACCAGTGAGTGTAAAATCTAATGAATCCAAGGTCAGTGGGACCTGGTAGGGTGCCAGCAGCCCTCTGCATTAGTGGTCCTTAGGGGCTGTTCCTGGTGGCAGACATAGAATTCAAGCAAGCAGAAAGAATGAAAAGCCAGAAAGACAGAAGTTCCCAGTCTTACAAAAAGGCCATATTCCCACGGAGGCGTCACCAGACACTGATGAAGTCCACCCCTACTTCCACACAGGTACAATCAACTTGACAGAGAATTTAACCACCACAGCATTAAAGAGATTATAAATATGGCAAGTATGATGAATAGCTTGACTTAATTGTATTAATTAGCAGTTAATAATAAAAATGACAAATCTATGCACAACACAAACAATCCATATCAAGAAACAAATTATCAAGAAAATGAAACAACCAATATAAAGATAGGCATAAAATGTTAATATAGGGCACAATCTCAGGGATAGCACATGGAGGTTATTTCATTTCTGGTCAAACACCACGACTGAGCGCTTCTTCTGTTTGGAGAATGACCATGTCAGCATGGTGGGTGAAGAGAATGGCATTATATAATAAATGAAGTCAGTCAAAGTGTCCAAGGCAAAGGAAGAACCTGAGTACTAGCATAAATGTTATTTATATATAAATGTCTCAGTATATACAAAATGAAATATATTTGACTACGAATTGTCTTGTGTTCTCTAGAGAAGCAAGCCCACTGATGCTCCTATATGTTTTATAGAGAAAGAAGTTTATGTCAAGAAATGACATACACAGTATTAGAAATAGGTAAGTCCAGTAGAATCAGGTCAGTCTGGTCCAGTCAAGTCAGTCTTCTCTTGGTATGTGGAAGCTGATGACCGGGAAGTAGGATGATGAGGCCGAGGCAGCAGGCAGCAAAGGCTAGTTGATGAGGAGGTTTGAAGTCAACTGAATGGATCCCCTCTTAGTTGTTGGTAGCTGGTAGCTCAACAGGCAACTGAGGAACCACATGCAAGTTCCTGCTCCAGCAGAAAGCAAAGGGCCAAAGAGAACTCAATATTTCACCAGCTCTCTATCATACCAAAAGGCTTAGGACACCACGGAGGTGTCCTCTGGATTGGATGCAATTGAAAGACTGACTTCTGCCCCTAACCTTACTCCAAAGTGTCTAATTGACATAAACTGTAACTGTCACAAGATAGTAGATGGGTGGAGGGAAAGTGGGGTAGAGAGGGGTCGTCAATTACAAGGATCTACACATAGCTTCCTGGCTGGAGGACAGACATCGGAGAGTGGGTGAGGGGAGATGTCGGGCAGTGTAAGATATGAAAAAATAATAGCAATTTATAAAGTATTGAGGGTTGGGGGGTGGAGCAGGGAGAGAGGAGAAAGGATGAAAAGCTGATATCAAGGGTTCAAGTGGAAAAGCAGGTATTTGGAGAATGATGACACAGCAGGCATGCGAAGGTGCTTGGCACAGTATATGTATGTATGTATTGTGATGAGTGCTGTATGAGCCGCCAATAAAATGATTAAAAAAGCCAATAAGATACATTTTTGTTGCTTATGTTGCCATTGTTAGTCCCTGTCATAGCCACCCTAGGTACAACAGAATGAAACATTGCCCAGACCTGCCCTGTCCTCACAATTGTCATTCTGTGGGAGTCCATTGGTGCAGCCATTGTGTCAATGCATTCTGTCAAAGGGCTTCCTCTTTTTCATCGCCCTGTTTCATTATGAACCAATATGTGCTTTTCCAGGGATTTTTTTCTCCTGATAACATGTCCAGAATATGTGAGATGAAGCCTCACTATCATTGTTTCTAAGGAGCATGTTGGCTGAACTTCTTCCAAGACAGATTTGCTTGCTTTTCTGAGAGTTCATGGTACAATTTTCACACATTATAAAGTCAGTAACCATATGGAAGATCAGGAAAAACTCTGAACGCACATATCGGACAAAACACTAGTCCCCTGGTAACACCAGGGTTAAAAAGGGGGCATAAATACAATCAAGCAGGGATTTAAAGTGAAAAGAAAATACCAGAAATAATGCTGTAGCAAGACATGGAGAAACCTAGAGAGAATAGATGATTTTCAAATAAAATGGACTTATTCTGAAGAGAGCGGTTTACAAAGGCATGAATAGGCCCTTTTCCCAAGAACCACAGAAAAAAGCCTGTGGCCTATCAAAATACTAACTTGGGTGGAGGAAAAGGCAATATGCAATAAGGAGCGTGAACTTGAAGTGACCAAGGGAGAGGAAGGCACTGGAGGAGCACACGAGTTACAGGCAGCAGAGATCGATGCTATAGACATATGCAAGCCTGTCATGAAAAGTCATAGCCATCACCTATGAGTAAATACATAGACAGACATGTAGCCTGAGGAGGATTAGGAAGGCATATGGTACCACAATCACAAATAGGTTTGACAGGTTCTACATTTGTGCTGGAAATATATCCACAAATATAGTAAAAGATACAGAGGCAAAGTTATTACAACTTCCCAGTATTATCAAATACCTTAAGGAAATGAGTTCCTTGGTTAGGAGGTTCAGGATCATAGTATTATAGGACATCAAGATAAGCTGGCATAACATAATCGTTATGTTCTACTTTTAAAAGCTAGTGTGCATCCACCAAGGTGCAATTATTGGTAGAGCAGCTAGCTGGGGTTTCAAATTGCTGACCTTGTGGTTAGCAGCCCAATGTGTAATCTACTTCATCACAGTGCCTGTCTCGCGGGATACAGTTGGCTTGAAATACATGACACCGCCTTAAGATTCCACAATGAAGATGAAATACTTGATTTTCTACTTTTATCCGTCACTCTAAAGCTTCCACGTGCCTGAAAGAGTCCAGTAGGAATAGTATGGTTCACAACCTGACTCAGGGGGAGCAAGAGCTGTCATCAAGACTGCTCACCAGAGGAGAAGTTCTGCACAGAATAGGCCAAATCACCTGCCAAAAAGGCTCCTCTAGCTCAGAGTCTTATCAATTAATCAAGACAACCCAGTAAAGATGCACCAGAAAATTGTGTTCTTTTTTCTTTTCATGGAATTATATATAAATACAATAATAATTAATATTTTGTATCATGACAGAATAATCGAACAGCAACATAAAGATTACATAAGAATTATGAACTCTAGTGAGCATTGCTTTTGGTGTCAATAGTATGATGGTCAATTTTATGTGTCAACTTGGTGAGACTGTGGTTCTTGGTTGTTGCTCAAGCACTTGTCTAGCAGCTGTCATGGAACAATTAGAATGTTTAAATTGAGTCAATGACAATGGACCTCATTCTGCTTTTTGCATAATGTAATCTAATATAATGCAATCAGCCAGTTTAGGTCATATTAGCATGGGATAAATACTGTACTTAATAACTTCTGAGTTTTAAAATATTCATAATAAGCATAGAGACATGGGAAGACAATGATGTGTGAGGACGGAAAGAAATGCCATAGATCACCAGCAGACATCAGAAATTAAGAAAGAAAAGTTAGCTGATACAGCTGATATCTTAATCTAATCAATGCAATCTGGAGGCAAAAGTAAAACTTATATAAAAATTTTTGCTTTGCTTTAGAAGGCTTGTTATACCAATTAAATGTCAATTGTGTACTCTCTAGAAGACTACAACTGCAACTCGGCATGCATGGTGATTAGGCCACTGAATAAAAAACACCTGCTAGCCCCTATGAGGCACCAGGTGGCTCAAACAAGGACTGACTATAGAATTGTTAGCAAGTTATTTGAATCTATGGAAGTCAGGTTTAAAAACAACATGACTTGTTATGCAGGTTTAACCCCTTTAAGTCATGTAGCGAATTTCAAACTGACTTCCACATGGAGGATGCCTTGTACATCTTTGATGTGGAAGCTAACAAAGCTAGGCTAACCCAGGCTTCAACCTTGACAGTAGGCTGTGTATCTGCAGGTGAAGTGCCAGTTTTATATACAAACTTATGTCAATGAAGTAAACTTCAAAAATCTGCTTTGTGGGTGACAGTGACACCTGACATCCTCCAACTGGCTTGCTGAATTTTGCTGGATCAAAGGAAGCCTAGCTTGAGGGGCGAGCTTGCTCCTCTAGAGCCAAGCTCGCTGCCAGAGGGGCTAGGGCCAGGGAAATGGGCTGCAGCTGCCCTGCTGGCAAAACCCAAACATGAACTCACAAAACCCCAGGAGCCTTTGTCCTAACCTCCTGTCTCTTTAGGTGACACCACTTACATTGTTAACAAGCAAGACTAGTTTTGAGTTAGTTACACAGTTCTTAAGACGCCAACGGTGAAGGTGGTTCTACTTGGGTGGGTGGAGTCAATTCATGTTTCGCTGGTTGATGCAGTCAGAGTGGATGACCTTTTTGGATGGGAAGGGGGGAAATTAGTGAGACCTCAGCACATCTTCAGAGTTCATTTAGAAGTCAGCATCCAAAGTAGACGAATTCTCTGTTGGATTTGACATCACCCTCATCCTCTGATACTCACCTACTCTCTTCTCAAAGAAGTCCAGTCTTCCCTTCCTGGGAAATGTTCTCTATAAAGTCGAATGTTCTACTTTGAACATCTTGTTAAAACCCAGTTCCAGCATTAGTCTGTCTGCCACGAATTCAATGTCCTGTGTCATCAAAGTGCAATTCATTCCAATCAGCTTCACGGGGAGGGCTTACTCCTGTTTTATCCTAACTGCATTCTTGTACTCTCTGCTTGGAGGGTTTGTGCAGCAGGTGTTTGGACATGAGGCAAAGTCACAGTGCAAACCCTCATCTCTGCTAATAAGAGTTCATTGGAAAATGTGAGGCCAGGCATTAGTCCTCATTTCTTGAGCCAGAAGATGGATGCAAATGAACCAGAGAAGAAGGTTCCTTCCACTGCTGTAAAAGCTACAACTCGCTCTCCATAGGTAGCTTCTTTGTCTCCAATCCAATGCAAACCCAATCTGCCTTCTTCTCCACACAAGGCATTGTCTCAATAGCATTGAAGAGATAGCCCCTCTCGTTGGAATCTTTAATATAAGTGTCAGTCAGGAGACTATACATTTTGGAATGGGTGTTTTTCATAGCAATTTGGAAACCATAGAAACAGCAGGCCTCTGTCATCTGAATTTCTTGGCTAAGTCGCTCCACCATGTTCTCATTCAATATGCTATCACTGGCTGCAAAGAAAGCCAGGATGTGTGATATGAAACATCTCTCCTCTGGCTTCAGGGACTTTCCTGTGCTCAATGTCTTTAGAAAGAGTCACCCCCTCGGCCGTCCAAAAGGAAGCCTCAGCTTTCTTATACATCTGCCAAATGTCATGGTACAACAAAGCGGCAGGGGTTCTCTTTCAGCCAGGGTTCATTCTCCATGCTGGAGACTGGGCTTTGGGGCTCTCCGGGTCCTGGGATGGCCAGATCCATCATCTCAGAAAAACTGAAGAATCCCTTTCCATCATCACATAAGAGAATTACCCCCTGTCTTTTAATGGGGGTTATAAAAGTTTTATATTGGTCCCCAGAAGTCAGAGTCCTACAGATTCCTTCTCCATCATCATCTTTGAGACACAAGAGGATCTGCTGCCCAATTCGGGCCTTACACAAACTTTCAATTGTTACCACTCATGGTAATAGACAACAAAAAACTGGAGGAAAAGTGATAGGAGGGGAAAGGATGAAAAATTCTCCACTGGGGAGAAAAAAAAATTTCCACCAAAGTTTCTCTAACTTCAAGGATCCAGATAGATGCCTACTAAAGTAATAACATATAAAATTACAGAGGATTCTGCTGACCATTTGTCTTCATGCCTGGGAAAGAACCTGATATCAGATAGATCTTGACTCAAAGCAGATCATACCAGAAAGATGTCTGGTTGTGTTTCATTGACTATTCAAAGGCATTTGGCTGTGGGGATCTTAAATTATAGAGAGCCGTGAGAAGAGTAGGGATTCTAGAACATTTCATTGTGCTCATGTGGAAACTGTAAATAGAATAAGTGGCAGTATTTTTAATAGAGCAAGGGAATACTTCATGGCAAAAGATCCAGAAAGATGTGCACTGTGGTTATATTCTTTTGCTAATACTTATTCTCTCTGGATGCTGAGCAAATAGTCAGAGATGCTCCATGCTATGGAGAAGGAGGCATGAGGATGGAAGGAAGGCTTATTAATCACCTCTGAGGTGTAAATGGCACAACTTTGTTTGCTGAAGAGAAGGAGGACTTTAAAGACTTACTGATGAAGACCAAGGATTGCAAATCAGTGAAAAAAAGACCAGAACCCTCACAATAGGGCCATGATAGGTAATATGATAAATGAAGAAGTAAAAAGAAGTTGTTCTGCTTGATCATACAATCAATGCTCCTTAAAACAGCAATCAAGTCGGGAATGGGCAGCAGGCTTAAGAAGATCCATAGCAAACAAACAAACAAACAAAACATATTGTTGATAATGAGGAGAGTCAAGGCAGAGACCCAAAGCCCATCTATAGACAAGTGGACATTCCCTCACAGAGGTGCTCCAGGATGCATCACCCAGGGTGCAGTACAGTACCAATGAGACATATAATATTCCTCTAGTCTCAAAGCTAGTCACTCCCCACTATCATGACTACAGTAATGCCTTCCACTCAGGCTAGCTGGGAACATGTGCAGAGGTTCAAATAAAAGATAAGCGCTCAAGACACATGGAATCCAGGAACAGGACTGGGAATAGCAATAACAAGAAGGGTAAGAGGAAAGTGGGGAAAGAAATGGAGGAAAGGGGGATCTATTGCTATAAATGACACATAATCAACCCCCACCTCCACCCTCTCTAGGGGAACAAGCAACAGAAATCATGGGAAAGAGAGACAGTGGACAGTGTAAGATATGAAAATAATAATAATAATTTATAATTTATCAAGGGTCATGAGGGGTGCAGTAGAGGGAAAAAAGAGGAGCTGATATCAAGAGCTCAATAGACAGTAAATATCTAGAAAAGAATGACAGCAGCACATGTGCAAATATGCTTGATAAAATTGATGTATAGATTGTTTTAAGAGTTGTAAGAGCCTTCAATAAAGTTAGGTCTTAATAATAATAATAATAATAATAATAACAACAATATCGAAGAATGCATTACACTGGGTAAATTTGCTGCACAAGGCTTCTTTAAAGAGTTGACAAGCAAGCATGTTACTTGATCCAAGCCTTGGTATTTTCTTCTTTTTTTTTTTTTGTGGGCCTCACTGCCTCTAGTGGTCATTGGAGCCACCCAGTGCCGCTCCTGGAAGCTGTCGCTGGATTTGAACTGCCAAGCCTGCGGGCCGCAGTCCCACACTCAACCACTTACGCCACCGGGGCTCAGCCCCATGCAAACCTTGGTATTTTCAATGGCCTCATATGCATGTTGTAATTGGACAGTGAATAAAGAAGACTGAAGAATCGATAGATACGAATTATCTATCTGGCAAAAATATTGCAAGTACCATGGTCTGCCAAAAGGACAAACAAATCTGTCTTGGAAGAAGTATGGCCACCATGCTCTTTAGAGGCAAGGATGGTGAAATTTTGACTTACATACTTTGGACATGTCGTCAGGAAAGATCAGGCCCTGGGGAAGGACTTCATGCTTGGTAAAGTAGAGGGACAGTGACAAAGAGAAATCCCTCAACAAGATGGATTGCCACAGTAGCTACAACACTTTGAGGTGACCATAAGAATAAGTGTGGCGTTCGACCAGGTAGCTTCAATCACTGTGTTGGAATTGAGGGAAATGAGGAGGAGGAAGGAGATGAGGAAGATTGCAGGAGTGAAAAGGACGATGATGACAATGACGACGACGACGAGGACGACGAGGGGAAAGAAGGCCTCTTGTTGGATGAAGAGGAGGCCCCCGTGAAACAGTTGAAGAGACCGGCATCACAGAGGCAGACGAATGGAGCAAAGACAAAAAAACTGGAGAAGGAAGAAGAGGCAGCGAGGTCCAGTGCTAAAGACAAGAGCCCTATGAGACAGGGCAAGATCACACCCCAGATCTTAAGAACCACAACACATCAAATAAATGAGTCTATCATGCAGTACGTGAATGAGCGGGCTATGACCACAAAGTTGGTGGTTAAAATCTACCAGCAGTTTTAGCAGAGGAAGATGAGACTTTTTGCTTATGGTACGATTTATAGTGTCAGAAACTCTCATCTCTATTCTACTTTGGAGTTGACTCAAGGAAATTGAATCTGGCTTTTCCTTTTTCTGCTCTGTTTTCTTTGTGGACGTTCCTGTGAATGTGATGCTGTTTAGTAATAGCGTAATTAGTTCATGAGATTATATAAGAATGGGGGCTGAGCCTCGGTGGAGTAGTGGTTGTGCGCGGGACTGCAGCCCACTGGGTTGGAGGTTCAAATCCAGCAGCAAGGCTGGACCTCCTACTCCCACCACCAGAGGGCAGTGATGCCCCAAAAACAAACAAACAAAGAAACAAAACCAAGAATGGGCTGGATCCAAAATCTCATTGAGAATGGATTATAAAAAGAGCAGAACACACAGACATATGACAGGGAAGGTAAACTCCATGTGAGGACCCATCTAGAAGCAAAGTAATTTCAAGGATCATTGCGAGAAACCAGAAACATGGAGCAAGGAAGAATACAAACAAAACAAAAAGAATACATATGGCCAACTTTCTAATTTAGACTTTTAGGCACCAGAATTATGGGAAAATAAATTTTATTAGTTCTCCTCTTGGTATTTTTGTCATAACACCACCAGGTAATTATGAAAACCATTCTGAGTTTCAGATTCCAGAGGTGACAGTGAGGATAACATGAGGTTGAAGAGATAAAAGCAGAAAATGCATTAACTTATGCATTTTTATTTGGGGATTAGATTTGTAAAACCTGGATTCTGTTTTTAAATACACCTATGATTCCACCATTTTCCATACAGTTTTTGTTTTGTTTTTGTGGGCATCACTACCTCTGGTTATCGTGGGCGCTACCCTGAGAGCTCCTGAGAGCCGCCGCTGGATTTAAACCGCCAAGCCCACAACCAACCACTTCTGTTCAACCACTTAAGCCACTGGGGCTCAGCCCTACAGTTTTATAAATATGTAGATACCAGGCCAGTCCAATAATTTGACCCCATTCCTTGAAGAATAATCACCTTAAAGGAAAAACATTTTTCACCAGGGAGCTTTATTCTTAAACCAATTCAGTCACTGTGTAATACTATGAAGGCAGACTAAAAAGGATTATAACTAGGGTTCCAGTTCACATATCCATACCAAATAAAGCACGCTTAAACCTGTCTCTGTGATCAGTGGATAGCTGTAGACAAGTCCTATCAGGCACGTTTGTCCAAATCGCCTAGATACCTTTTTGAGGTAACAAAAACAGTGCTGTCTGATGGGATTTGTTGGGCCAGTTAAACTGAAGGTACATTAGTCATTTCAGAAGTTGTGGAGACTCTTTGTTTGGAGCATGCCAAATGTGCCGTCGTGATAAATTTTCTCAGGGGCACAGGGTTACCATAAGACTTCAATATGCGGAAGTTTAAAGAAAATAGGAACTGCTTTGGTGAGAAAAAGACACATTGAGAAATGCTTTTCCATGATGGCATTGTACTTTCTTATTTTTCTATGAGAATTTTGTTGAGAAAACTTAGTGCATCCATTAGATAGCCCTGTTGCTGTCCCTGCAGATTTCTTTTTGCTACTGAACTTCAAAGAACATTTCAAAACATAATTTGAGTTCCTTAAGAATGCCAAGACAGCAGTTTTTACAAAGTCTAAGTCGAAGATAGTAGAATTCTTTGGGGAAGGTTTTGAGAGATAGAAATACCACATACAGACATATATAAACTCATGAAGGATATGCCAATAAATAATAGCTCTATCTTTTTGTTTAATATGTTTCCATGATTTTGTGACAATATTTTCTGAGTTACTCTCATATATAAGGATGAATTTATCTTTGGAAAACTTGTGTAATTTTATTAAATCTAAAATAGAGTAAAATGACAAAACAATAATAATTTATAAAGTATTGAGGGTAGGTGGGGGTTGGGAGCAAGGATGGAGGGGAAAAGATGAGAAGCTGATGTCTAGGGCTCAAGTGGAAAAGTGGAGGCTTGGAGAATGATGACAGCAGCAGGCCTGCGAAGAAGAATGGCACAATATATGTATTTATGTATTGTGAAAAACGATGTATGAGCCCCCAATAGAATGAATAGAAAATAAAATAAAATACAGTAAGACTAGACAAACCTAGAGTTTTAAGTGACATAGAGTGAAATTTCACAAGGTTTAAAGGGAAAAATAAGGGGGGGGGGAGAAATTAGGAAAGAAATTAAAAGAAACAAATATTCCAGAATTAATATTTTTTCAAAATGTCATAGGCTTATATACAAGCTGAAAGAAAACCTTGTGCTGTGATAAACTAGTAGCCAGTTTATGATAGCATGGCATTTCTTGAAGGCTTAGAACAACGACCTCTTTCACAGTTACCATTCTTCACAAAGGAGAAAACTGTAGTTTCAGTGATTTGAGCAAGGTCGCAGAGCTGAGCAGGGCAGGAGCCAGAACTGAATCACGAGACCGCACTGTCCTTTCTCTGCAGCATGCAATTCAGGAACCCCCAAAGGTTTACATGTCTGAAATAAAGTGACTTATAAGAGTCTGGCTTTTATTACTTGGACCCCTTCACCTGCATTCGAGCTCTAATTTACCCCTTTGTGGTGACATCCCTCAGCTACCCAGTTCCACTTCCACCTCCTTTGTGCAAACATTCCTGATTCCACACGGAGGTTGAAAGGTTTTACCTCCAAGGCTAGAGTGTTCATTTCTAAATATGTGTACTCAATTTTTCCCCAGTGATACATTAACTCTGTCTTTTGTTTTTCTTAAAAAAACTGTTGCAAAATCCACGAGAACTGGGACTTCTTGTGTGTCTCAATGGTAACAGGGGAAAATACAGACCATTTGCCCCTCTTCTGCTTATGGTAAATAAAGTGTGACATTTTTGACAGAGGTCAAACACATCTTCAGAATCCCACACAACATACTGCTACAGGATTCTACCACCAAAGGAAAGAAAGTTGGAACACAAAATAAAGCATATTTTTATTTTCCATCCCTGTTCCATCCACAGACCCATGTGTTGGTCATCAAGCCAGTTCTGACTGATCGGGACCTTTATTTGAGAATGACAATTAAATGTTGACTAATTCTGTACCCTCTTGATTGTTGCTTGGAAAGCTCATGCAATTTTATTAAATCTAAGTTTGAGTCCACTCTTGTGGCTATTGCATCAATTCATATCACTGAGAATTCCTCTTAGAATCCATGCTGAGCATTGCAGCGTTCAATCTTCATCAGAAAGTCCTTCAAATCAGCCCATACAAAAACAAACCAACACTGAAACATGCACAGTCTACTTTGAAATGACTACAAAATGGAGGCATTTTAAAAAGTGTGTTATTTTCAAAAAAAATATTGCAGGGGCTTCTGAGAGCTCTCCTGTTCCCTGCCTAGAGCTGGGGCACGGGGTTGTCGTTCTGCAGAAAAGAATGGGGCAGAAGCTGAGGCTATTAAGAGTACTGTCATACACTGTCATACTCCTAAGGGAACGGAGCTTTCATACATTCCTGGTGGGGATGAAAATGAACACAAATCATGTTGGAAAAGTATTGGGAGCAAAACCTTAGTGTTTTTTTTTTCTCAAGACTATTTTATTGGGAGTTAATATAGATATTGCAACTTTCCATCATTCAATTACATCAAGCAATACAATTGCTGCCAAAATCAGTTGCAAAACATTCCTTTCTTTTGTGTATTCCTTGCCTTAAGCTCCCCGTTACCATCCTATTACCACCACTGTACCCCTCAGAAACCCTTATTTTACTGGTGTCCCCCTAGGTTCAACAATCCTGGATTTCATATACTGAGAAACAGAAAAACATCATAAAAATTCAAGAGGGTGACCCTAAGTGACATAACATATCTGAGATAGGCCCCAATAGGGAGCATATTCTAAAGCTAAACATATAGATATCCTACAGAAATTTAGTTTTTTGGCATAAGCCACAGAAAGCAGACAGATATTTCAGAACTTTCCATATAGTCTCAAACTTGAAATAATTAAATATTGGACAAGAAAAAATATAAAAGAATCTTCAATATATTTGAACACTAAAAATTAAGTGGCAGCTACTTGCCACAATGTGAATGAATCTAAGCATCATGTTGAATGAAATAAGAAACAAAGCAGTCCATGATGTTTCTATTTATGCAGACTTCAAACCAGAAACAATGTTTTTTTGGCCAGTTTTTAAATGGTGGTTCCTCTTGCACAGTGCTATTAGCAGAGAGAAAACTGGGGCTCCTGGAGATTCTGACAAATGTTTCTGGATCAGGTCCACAGCCTTGCTCATTGTGTTAGACAGAGTTCTCAAGAGAAACAAAACCAGGACACCAATAATTTTACATATATTTACATAGATATCTCACATAAGAAACAATTAATCTATAAAGCAGTATGAATGACTTGGTGCAACTCACTTGCATGAGACAGCTAATATACTGGCAGTCTTTCAAGTCTTGAGGACCACCAGATAATCCTCTGCAGAGCAATTCAGGCTATCTGGCCACAGGCGGCAAACAGCAAGGCAGGTCACCCATAGTCAGCCAGATGACAAGGTCCGACAGTTCCCAGCTCAAGAGATGTATGTTTCAGTAGCGTGGCGAAGCAGGGCTTGAAGGAACCTCAACTTATAGCGATACAATCCATGGATTAGGTGCCCCACGGATAGGGTAGCTTGCAAATTGAGGCACAGAACAAGCAGGGCAGCCGGCTGCACACTGGTCCAAAGATCCAAGAGCAAGAGAGAGAAAGGTGAGGCTTGCGAAGCCATTTATATCTTTTTCCTTCAATCAATCTCACATGTGTTCATTGGCCATGTTGTCACACAAATTAATCTTGCTGGTCAGACACTGCTACAGAATCTCAAAATTATGGCCCTTGGTCATCCACAAGTTCTGGAAGTGAACTCATCCTGTGGCTCATTTAAAAAAAAAAAGTCAAATAGATCTACAAAGGGAACGGTAACACTACTGGGGTACCTACCTAGCTTCATTGAACATTTTGGCACAACAAACCTACCTATCACAATCATTTTGTGAAGTCTTTGAGCTGAACATTTATGATATGTTACATTTGTCTGTATATGTCTGACCTAACATATACAAAGTTTTACTGAAGTATTTATTAAAAGAAATTAAATGTCTCAGCAGACTATCTGTTGAATAAAAGTGAGTGAACTTCAGGTCCTGCCTCAGTTTCATTCAAAGAAAAACAGGATCATGATCACATAAGAGATTTTCTAGGAGATGGTGGGAAAGGGGGTGGCAGTGCATTTTAAAGGAGTGTATGTAATTTAAATAATTGGCAAAATAACTGACCTTTTAAAAACTTTTCATTATGAGTGAGGTAAAGGTTTGCACAGCCAATAACTCATATACATAGTTTCACCTCATTCAATTGCAATTCCCTTGTGCAAGATTTTCTATTCCACCTCTTCCTTTATTTCCTGTCTTCATTTTTCCTCCTTTCCTAACATTTCTGAACCTTGTCCTTGGGTAACTGCTTCCACTTTGATCCTAAGTTAGCAATGATACTACGGTGAGGGTACCTCAGTAGTGTTACTGTTCCCTTTGTAGATCTCTTTGACTTAAAAGAAATGAGCCACAGGGTGAGTTCACTTCCAGAACTTGTGGATGACCAAGGACCATAATTTTGAGGTTCTACAGCACTGTCTGACCAGCAAGATTAATTTCTTTCAGCATTTTAGGTTTTGTTCTACACCTTCCCTTCATTATCATATTACAGGACTTTTTATGGTAATTCATTTCAGTCTTCTTAATAGTGAAAGCGAGAACTTATCTAGTCCTAGTTCCAGAGTTGCAGAGACTGATGTTTTCACAGTCCATGATTCCACTGGACTGATTGTTTCCATAATTTTATTTCCTCTGAACAAGGAGAGACCACTTTAGATGGTTGCTCATGAGTTTTTAAGACTCTAAGTCACCACTCACCAAACTAAGATGTAGATTTCTGTACCGTTATCCCAATTGACCTTTGTGCTAATCTGGGTAGACTAGTGAAACAAATCCATAGAAACTCATATGTATATAAGAGAGAGTTGTACATAAAGGGTAAGCGTACATTAAGAAAGCATCCCAATCCAGTGCTATTCAAGTCTATAAGTCCAACATTAGCCCATGTGTCCAACATCCATCTACAAAATCTTCTTCAGTCTCACAAAACACACGCAATGAGGCCAACTGCAGAAGGAAAGTTGAATCAGAAAACATGCCAGCATCTCAGCACTGACAGGTTTCTCCACATAGCTCTTCTAGCACCCAGGGCTGCATTAGGGTAGGTCCATGTGACTTTCCCTGAGGTCTCACAGCAAGTGAACTTTGCAACTGAAGCAAGGAACTGGCTGGGGCAGCTCCACCCTGGTCTGATCATCAGAGAGCAAGAGACCCAAGAACTAGAAAGGCGAGGCTCATCAAGCCATTTATCTCTCTGCCCTTCAAATAATCCCATGAGTTTATCAGCCAGGTTGGCACAATAAGCCTTAACTATTTAAATCTTGGTGTCCCTTGAAACTATGGTTTTGAACTTCTGGGCCCTGGGCTCATGGTGTTTATTTAAATCTGAGAAATTGTCATTAATTTTCTCCTGTATGCTCCAAAACACTCATAGATAACAGTTGCAGCAAAGGTTAATGTCCATGTATAAATATCCTCTGTTAAACCTATATGTATTTGAGGATCTATTCCTATTCTCCTTACTACACCTGTTATCGCTCCCTGTCTATCTATGCATCAACTTAGAACACTGTGATTTCAGGATTGTGGATGTAACAGTTTTTCTATCTTTTGTCTTTAACTCTTCCAATTGTTCCAGTATCTTCACCTGGCTCCATTTTTGGACAACTTTCCTCTTATTGTATACCACCTTTCCCTTCAACCATGTTATTGAAATTTACTTGACCCCTTCTCCATTTGGAAGTTTTATAATTAAATAATTCCCTCTTTATATGTTGTAATTGTCTTCATTACAAATTGGTATCTCTGGTTCCCTATTTTTAATATTGAAGGTTGTTTTTCTCTGCCTATTTCTATATATGGGTTACTTCTTTTGGCATTGATTTTTCTGTTGTTGTTGTTTTGTTTTAGGCATCACTGCCCTCAGGTGGTGGGAGTAGGAGGCCCAGCCTTTGCTCCTGGGAGCTGGAATTGAACCTCCAACCCAGTGGGCCACAGTCCCACGCACAACCACTATGCCACTGGGGCTCAGCCCGGCATTGATTTTTAATCTCAAGTTTTCTATCTTTGCTGGTACTCTTTCAGAAGAATTCCCTTCAGTATTTTTTATGAGGCTAGTCTGTTTTTTTCCCCTTTCATTTCTTTTCTTTCTTAATAAATTCCTTTGTAAAATTTTCCTTCTTTCCAGATCTTCTCTTGGGATTCTTTCCTCCTCTTTTGATTTTATAAAGTGTGATTCTGATATGTTTTTATGATTTTCTTTTGAGGCAGACCTTGTTTGGAGTTAACTCAGCTTCTTGAAGGAATATCATCTCCTTTCTCATGATATTAGGAAGCCCGTGGCAGAGTGGAGTATGCATTGGTTTGCTAATCACAGGGTTTCTAGTGTGAAAACACTGGTCACTCCGTGGGGGTGTGGTGAGGCTTTCTATTCCTGTAAAGAATTATAGAGTCTTGGAAACTCACAGGGGAAGTTCTACCTGTCCTATAAGATGGGTCGCTATGAGTCAAATCAAATTGATATAAATAAATTTGGAAGTTTTTTGAAAGGAAGTTTTCTTTCAACAACTCTTTGGCAATTTTCTCTTTGTTTTTGGTTGTTTCTTCTTACTCTGAAATTTTGACCACATATAAAAAATTCTCTTGATGGTGATTCACATAATCTTCAGACTTTCTTCTTTTTTTTTTTTTTTTTGGTGGAGTTGCATCACTGCCCTCTGGTGAATTTTGGACTTTCTTTAAACATTTTCAAACTTTTTTCCTCACGGTTCTTCACAGGGGTCCTCAAACTATGGCCCGCAGGCCACATGTGGCCCTCTAAGGACATTTATCTGGCTTGTCATGTGTTTTTGCTGCCACTGCTGTCCTGCTTAGTTAGCAGCCTGAGCCCACAGTGAATTTGTTCATAGTTGTATTTTTTTTTTAACTATAGTCTGGCCCTCCAATGGTCTAAGGGACAGGGAACTGGTCCCCTGTTTAAAAAGTTTGAGGATCCCTGCTCTAGAAGATTAGCATGGAGAGATTTGCCTTTAATCTCACTATTTTGGCATTCTATTTATTCAAGTCTAATCAGTAATCTTTTGAACATATGACATATTTTGAAATCTTAGTATTAATCTCTTGGATGAATTTGATGTCTTAATTTGGTAGGAATTTTTCAGCTTGTTTTTGTAGTGTTTTCCTGAATCCTTCTAAAGTTTTATTGGTGTTTTCCTTTATTTTGCCGGCAGTTTTCTTAGTTTTTCTTTTAATTCTTTGAAAGTACCTATGTGTCATTCTTTTGCATTTATTATCAGGTAGTTCACATGCCATTCTTTTTTTCTTCAAAAAATTCTTTTATTGATTCTATCAAAAAGTAGTTTTATTGATTTGAAATTCACATATCATATCCTTCCATAGATACCAAAAACCAAACCCATTGCCATCCGTGTAGACCATGGCCACAAAGAACTCACATAAAATGCTCATAATTATGGAGTTTATTAGATAATGTAACACTTTACAATTAGGTGAGACACGATCGGGATACAGTCAAGATGATTTCTTTTTCGCTATGACTACAGGGAGACCTCTCTCTGATCCTCAGCTACTTGACTTGACCTCTTTCTTCTTCAGGAAGCTGGAGCTAGGGGGCTTGAAGATGAGGCACACAGTGAAGTGGCATGCCTTTTAAGCTCTGAAAGAGCTTTGTAAAATTTCCTGAGGAAGGAAGAGGTCATTATCTAATAAACTCCATGATTATGAGCAGCAAGAGTGGACTCTTCCTTGGTATACTGGAGGCTGTAGTCCTACGAGCATACCCATAGTTGGGTGGTTGAGAAGCACACAATAGTGATGGAGAAAGTGAAAGCAGCTCTTTTCTGGTGTATGTGTGTGTGTGTGTGTGTGTGTGTGTGTGTATTTGTGATAGCTAGGTATTCTTATTAGTGTATCTTTGTGAGTTTTGTTGATTATTCTTCCTAGCCTGCTCTACCTGACAGAGTCACTTGTCTGAATATACTATTCAGACATCACTGCATTTTCAACAGCTACAACTAATAAACGACTATGACCCAGCCCATTAAAATCTAATCAACTAAGAGAAATAAAAGAATACACAATGCAATATCTTGGAGACAATGACTGTCATAAAGACGTGAGAGAGAGCTGAACCCCGGTGGCTAAGTGGTTGAGTGAGGGACTGCAGCCCACGGGTTTGGCAGTTCAAATCCAGCTGCAGTTCTCAGGAGCGAAGCTGGGAAGCTCCCACGACCAGTGGGAGTGATGCCCCCCCCCCCCAAAGAAGTGAGATAAAATGATAGAGGGAAGGTGCATTTGCACAGAGCCAAACAAATAAAAGACATGCAAACTACATGAAGAATAGGAGGGAATCAGAACTACAAGGAAAGGAATTCCGAAGGCCTTGTACTTTTGAGTTCTGGTGGTGTCGTGGGTTGGTTATATGTTGTGGGGTTAATTGAAAGGCTGGTTGCACACAACTACCAGCTGCACCTTGGGACAAAGAATTGCCTTTATATTCCCATAAAGATTTACAGCCTCAGAAATAAAAAGAGACAGTTCTATTCTGCCCTACAAGCATACCCTGAGTCAGAATCCACTTGTTGGCAATAAATTGCTCTCAACAGATGGAGAATAAGACTGAGAGGTTGGGAGGAAAAAAAAACCCTGAAAGATCTTACAAAATAAATGAAGAAAAATATGTGTAGAAAATAACAGCTTGAAGGAGCAAAGCTATAGAATGATTCAATGAATGTCCAAATTAATAACTGAAGACAAATCTGAATAAGCAACAAGAACAACAATAAATAAAAAGAGCAAAACACTCAGAAGAAAGTTTTACATGGGACCTAATTATGTGTTACGGTATCACTATAGCTAGCCTACACCTCAGTGGCATTCCAGACAAGAAGAAAAAATTCCACAGAGAATATAGTCCAAAAGTGTTGGAAGAAGACTTTCTTAAAGGAGAAATTAACTATTGAAGAAGCTAAAAGAACTCCTACCAGGATTAATACCAGAAGAAAAGAATCGCAACATAGGGGATCAGTCAAAGTTTTCAAAATCAGGGACAGGGAAAGAGTAGCTTGGGTAAAAAGAAGTTACCTACAAAGGGAACCAATAAGAAGAAGCTTGATTTTGCTGAGCCCCGGTGGCGTAATGGTTGAGTGCGGGACTGCATTCCATTGCCTTGGTGGTTCAAACCTAGCAGCAGCAAGGCTGGGCCTCCTGCTCCCACGAGAGGGCAGTGATGCCCAAAAAACAAAAACAAAAACAAAAGAATAAGCTTGAGTTTGCTTTTCCAGCAGAAACCATGTAGGCAAGAGGCAATGGAATATCAAAGACATTTGCAAATGAAAACATAATAAATTATTCTCTAACCATCTATTATCCTAATTCATCTCTATTGTAAATATATATATTTATATATAAAATTTTATATATGTAATATAAATATATATACATAATATATAATTTATATATATACATATTTTGTGGGCATCACTGTCCCTTGGTGGGAGTAGCAGGCCCAACCTTGCTCCTGGAGAGCTGCTCCTGGATATGAACCACCAACCCTGTCGGCCACAGTCCCACACACAACCACTATCCCACTGGGGCTCAGTCCTATTATAAATATATTTTAAATGAACACCCGACTTCAAAATATCAATGTGTCTCCTAAAGTGAAATTCATAGGTACTGAATATTCAATCATCTGATATTACTTCCAGTACCTACAAGCATATGACAAAAACCATCTTTTATAAAATATATGATGTTGATCAAATCTATACGTGTATATATATATGACACATACATACAATTACTACATACATACATACTGGGAAGAGTAAAATATAACTTATTTTTATCTGACATAACTTTTATGTTTTATTTGTATTGCTTACCTACCCTCCTTTGTAGTAAAATGTCAAAAACATCCACAATATCTCATCCACAGTTAAGAAACTGGAGTATCAGGGCCTGGGGATGGCTGTTTATTGGGCTGCAGGGGCCCACCTGAGTATTCACAGGTGCACAGGGCACGATTGAGGAGGAGAGGCAGCCCAGAAAAAGAACCTTCCTCTGAGAAAAGGCTCCCCATCTGCCCTCACTCAGGCCTATCTAGCATGGTACTAGCCACTTCCCCAAGTCATTTCCTATCCTGGGTCTTTTTGATGACCCATGGCAAGTTACACAACATATTACATTTTGGGGGTAATTTTTACCTGGTCCTTTTGTTCAGAAGTCACATATAGTAAGTTTTGAGTATTTACACCAGCCTCCCTATGGGCCAAAAAACCATTATTGCTGCTGAGCTCAATTTGACTCACAGGAACCCTGAAGGAAAGAACATAAACATTGCACATATTGTTTCTGAGGCTGTAAATCTTTATAGAAGCTGGCAGTGTCACGTTTTTCCCAAGCAGTCCAATGTTTAGCTCACTGTACTTTCTTCTTATATTAAAGGCATTGGGTTCCTTTGAGAGATTCCATTCTTCCATACTCTCCCCTGAAACATCTTCTGTAAATTGTGATGGCTTGCATTTATTTTTTCACCCTTCCTGAAGGCTTATATGGCAGATTCTGAAGTTTTATTAGTTAGAATAGTTTTCAAAGTAGAACTTAGCTCTGTGGGCAAAAATGGAGATAGGGGTGGATTTGAATTGTACTAAAAATGGGAAGCTAAGGAGCATGTAGTGCTTTCTTCCAGGTACATGATATAAGCAAGAAACAAAAAGTTGTATAACAGCAGCGTGTGGAATAACAACAACAAAGTGGAAAAGCGTTTAATTCTAACACATTTTGTGACTCCCCATGCAGAGAACTGAGCGTACTGGGCTCATCACATCCTACTCCTCCCATTCCTACCTCTCTTACCCCTCTTCTTTCTTACCCTCCTCCTTTTCAACATTAATTTATATCTCATGGGACTGCAACTCAGGAGGACACGGTGATACCTGTGTGTAATGAGGAGTTTAGGTATGGCTCCTCAGGTCTTGCTTGACCTCCCTGACGCCCTGGTTTCAGAGGGTGCCTCCACAGGGGGACTAGCTCCCTGACTCTTAATCCTCCTCAGAATCACTATCTGTGTAGATGCCAACTCGTGTTTATTAGCAGCTAGTGTTTATTCATTCACAGAATATATCACAAAGCAAAAATAAGAGAATTTATATTCATCTTAAAATAATTCTGGCCTCAGCGGCGGCTCTCAGAAGCAGCACTGGGTATCGCCCACGACCACCAGAGGCAATGATGCCCACAAAAAAAATAATTCTGGCCTCAAACATAATGATACATAAAGCAAGTCTTGTGCTTTCAAAGTTGTCCATGAAGAATATAGTGCCTAGTGATGCATGGTTTTAGGTAAAATTGAAAACACCAATGAAAAGGAAGAACACACTAATACAGCACTAGACAGCTAGCAATACCTTACTAAGTAATTGTCAGTAGGTCAATTAACCTTCTTTCATGGGTGTGAATATCAAATAAAAGGGGAAGATATTATGTGAAACTGAGGGAGGAAGGATTTTAGCATGGTTTGTCAACATCCATGCTTAGACCTAAGACAATGATTTTTTTGGGGGGGGGGCAGCACTGCCCTCTAGTTGTGGGAGTAGAAGGCCCAGCCTTTGCTCCTATGGAGCCTGCTGCTGGAATTGAACCTCCATCCCAGTGGGCCGCAGTCCCGCGCACAACCACTACGCCACCGGGGCTCAGCCCAAGACAATAATTTTTATCTTATCCTCTCTCAAAAACCTCACTGCCGTCGAGCTGATTTCAACTCAGAACGACCCCATAGGACAGAGCAGAACTGTCCCTGTAGGAGTGCAAGACTGATTTTGTTCTTTAGAGAGGATGAATTTAGAGTTTGAGGAGAAACTTGGAGATGCCCCATAAAATCTCAATTACGAGGCTTTCTTTAAATGTTCCAGGCTTAGCTACATGAGACCTTCCCATACAATTGTTCCCTCAGGAAAGGTTTCCTGATTTCTCCCTGGAACCCCCTTCTGCTTTCTTCTTTACATGAAGGGAAGTGCACTCTTCCCTCGGTCTTCCTCTTCCCTTATGTGGACACATTTCTAGCTGTCAACCTTATGCTTATTCTGTTTGTCCTCATGATGTGTCCTTTTCGAATCTTTAGTGACATGCTAGTGGATTTTCAGAGAAGGGAGACGTAAATTCAGTATTTAAATGAACGGTGGTCAACTAGGAGTCTTAGCTACTAATATCTCTGAAAAGGAGGAGCAAACCTAGGCATCAGTTATGATCATAATTTCCACCTCTAGACAATACTGAAACCCTGAAGGATACAATGTCAGCCCAATAAGCCTGACTTGGCAGGTGCCACCATGGCCTAGGTGAGAGCGAAGGTGAGGGTGGGGACAAAGGATACTCTGCATGGCAGATCCTGAGCACTAGAACCTCTCACTCACTTCCCATCTCCCCTTTTCCATACCTCATGGGTAGGTGCACACTCTGTGAAGAGGGCACAGCCCACAATCTGTGGACAGCAAAGGGAAGCCTTAGAAAGGAATCAAGAGTAATTTTGAACCCACCTACCCCCTACGACCTCCCTGCTGTGTTCTCATATACAGGGAGTCCCAGCTGATATTCAAAACTCTGGAGGATTCTGCTTGGGGTTCGTTCTCCTGGGGCAATTATCTTATTCATCAAGGTCCACCCTGTTAGGATTTGTGATGTTTAAAGTTATATTTCAGGAACTGGTGTGAGAAGTTGAATAATGGTACAGTTTCACTCCCAGCTTACCCAGACCTATCAACAGCAAAGATGACAGACCTTTTTTAACAGGTGGCTAGAGATTTGGAGAGATGGCTCATAAAATTCCTAAGAATTAAGCTAGCAGAGGATGATCTCTACCCAAGAAAGCAGGTGTGAAGTCAGGAGAGAAAAGGATTTAGGGTCAAGTGCCTGATGATGGAGCCCACTGAACGGGGAAGAACACAATGAGGGCAAAACCTCTCAATGCTGGGGCCCAAGGCCTCTGTGCCTCTTACTACTTACAGCTTCCTACCTACCTGGACAGCCCCTTTGTCCTTTTCCAAATTCATCAAGCTAGCTTGTGATTTCTTTTTCTTGTGAGTGAAAATCCCCATGGGTTTCCCCCCACAGCTTCCTAGCATCATTAAGGCCTCACCTGCTTAGAGAAGCACCTGGACACCTTCATCCTATATTCTGTTATTTTTCTTTGCAACATTTCCTACTTCCTGGAGTAGTTCTTTTGGTTCCGGTCTGTCATTTACCTCACCTATTAGAATGTGAACTGCATTCATAAGAGGAGCTGGGACAGGGCTCATCTGTCTTGTCACCGGTGTGTTATGCACCATGTACATAACTAACACACGGAACTCTCTATCAAACTATTGATCCAATAAATGAAGGAATAAGTAAATGGGAAGAGTGAACACTTATATAAGGAATCATTATAGCTTTTCTTTAATATATCAATTTATAATTTGCTGGGAATGTCTTCTTTGTCAGGACATTTTAGGGTTTGTAATGAATTTTCCCAGCTGCTTTTATTATGAAATGTGCTTATTAACGATAAAGGCAAATTCATAGGAAAATGACTTGAAACAGAATTATCATTCTACAAAAAGACAAGTCAAAGGGATCCTGTGAACCTAAGAGGGGCCAAGATATTCTCTGACCCATGATTAATATAAACAAAGGTAAACCCTTTCCTAGCAAATGAAATGTAACTGGGACAATGACTAACAAAGATAGCACAGTGGAACCACGCTTTTAGTCCAGTTTCCCTTTATCTTTAAAAGTGGGTGTCTTACACAGACCCAGTCCAGGTTGAAGCATATCATCGTGTATTATTCATCACCGTGAAGCTAATCATTGTTGTCCCGGTTACTGTGGAGGCTCTTTGAGGGATGAGACTATATAATTGACCTTGGCTTGGCTATTGGAAGCTTTCATTTTTGAGATTAGTGCTTGCAATACATATGCTACAAACCACAATCAGGAAGTCTAAACCTTTAGAAAAGCTAGAGACTCCCAAATTGAGATGCTCCTTCAAATTGTGCCTTGAGTATTCCCAAATGTGGCCCTGAAGAGATGACAAAAATGAATAGAATAATTGGTCTGTGAAGTAATAGATGACTTTTCTAGCTATAACAAATTGATTCCTGAAGCTATTCATCAGGTTAATTTTTTTATTGGGCTTTCAGAAAGTCTGTGAAGTTTATTGACAATCCTGTTCAGACCCTTTTTTCCAGAAACATTTCCAAGCAGAGCACAGAGAGGGGCAGGAGCTCTGGGAGCAGCCACTTGGACCACTGGCCAGAAGGGGTTTGGCATATTGTTTTCAGACCTAACTGACTAAGGGTCATGGTCTCAGAGGTTCTATCAGTTTCTATGTGACCAGTAAGTCTAGAGTTTTTTTGTAACTCCCTCAGGCCCCATCAAAAACCTAATGTTAGCCCTTTCAAAGTGGTTGATAGTGGTAGTTAGGAAGTATCTAGACCTTTTGCTATCTGATTCATAAAGGCTGATATTACATGGTTCATTAGTCTATAGACTAATTGTTTACATGTACCTAATATTTTAATCACTCTTCTTTCCTCCAGACAGGGAGAAACCAATAGCTGCTCATGAGACCTTAAGACCCTAGTTGCTACTCATCAATTTTTCTCAACTGCTATGTCAATTGATCTTGGTCCTGAGCACTCAATTCCAGAGACTCATTCCTTCAAGTTGTCAGATTTGGTTTAAGAATTTTCATAAATTTGCCCCATGCACAATGTATCCCTGGCTAGATTTACCTCATAAACAAACACCCATATATAAATATCCTTGGGAAAACACACACACACGTATGTATATGACCGTATGTATATGACTTCTTCCTTCAATACAATGGTTCTGGATCATATGCTACCTCTTGAAATTGTTGATGTAACCAGTACTTTTTTGTACAACTCTATGTATTTCTTCCATTTTTTATATCATTCAATATTTTGTCCATACAATTCTTCACTATTTCAATGTAAAACCTGAATATTTTTGTCAGCTGTTTGAACCTGAGGTAAGCTGAATGTCTTCTTATCTTTTGTATTGCTAACTCCGGGTCATGCATCCTTTATATAACACTTTATTTTGTCTTCTCGAGCTGGTCTTTGAAAACTTCTGTTTAGATCTCTTATTTCATCCTTTCTTCCATTTGTTTTAGCTCATCTATATTCAAGAGAGAGTTTCAGAATTTCTTCTGCCTCACTTTTGTCTTTGTATCTTTCTTATTTTTTAAATTGTTTTCCTTACTTTGTATATGATGCTCTTGATGTCATTTCACAGCTCATCAGGTTTGATGCATCAGATCCATTCCTAAGGTAGTCTTGAAATTCAGGTGTGATACACTCAAAGCTGTACTTTGACTCTTGTTTGTTTTTTCCAATTTCAACCTTACCTTACATATGAACAACTGATGGTTTGTTCCAAGAGCTGGCCTCCTTTTGGTAGCTAATATTGAAGCTCTCTCTCATTTCTTCTAGTAGTCTGCTGGATTCCTCTGCATTCCATCTGGTGAGGTCCATGTATATAGTCATCTCTTATGTTATTAAAAAAGGCATTTTCAATGAAGCTATTGGTCTTGCAAAATTCTATCAGGTGGTTTCAAGTTTCACTTTTTCACCAAATCATATTTTCTTATTACTGTCCCTTTCTCTTTGTTTCCAACTTTTACTGACCAGTTGTCAATAATTATCAACACATACTGGTTGCAGGGAGTTCCTGGTGGCATAGTGACTATGCACTGGACTGTCATTCACATGGTCAGGAGTTCAAAACCACTATCAGCTTCATAGGAGAAAGATGGACTTTGTACTCCCATAAACAGCTATAGTGTCAGAAACTCCTGGCAATTTGCTGTGAGTCAACATTGACTGGCGGCAGTGAGTTTGTTTTTTAGTGATTGCATATTTGATCAGCTTCAGAATAATCACAAGCTTCGGTGGTTGATGCATAAATTTGATTAACAATTGAATTAATTGGAAAGCATATAAATGTAGATATATAGATATTACCTTGCAGATCTATAGATATCATCCTATTGCAGACCACATTGTACTTCAAAATAGATCTTGGAATGTAGTGCAAAGCCATTCCTCATTTTTTTATTTGTTTATTTTTAATTTCTGGCATATGACTATTTGATTCAAAATGGCCAGTTGCAGTCCATTTCAGCTAATTAACATGTTAGCTTTTTGTGTTCCATTTCATTTGTGATAACTTCCAATTTTCCTTGATTCCTACTTTTTATATTCCATGATTGTTAATGAATGGTCATGCAAGATTACTATGTCTTAGTTGCCAAAGGACTGAGAATTGTCGCCCAGCCAAAGTGATATAAAATCTACCACACGCTTCCAGTCTCCAACATGTTTTTCTTTTCTTCCTTTTTCTTGTCAGCCTTCCTTTTATTGTATGTTACCTAACTCACTCTTCCAACTCTAGTAACTCTTTTATCTTAGTTAGTGTAATCTACTTGATTTCTAGGTTCTAATATGCATTGCAATTGCTACACAGAACTCACAGACAAAACTCATGATTAATGGATTTATTAAGGAAATTAACAAGCTGCAATGCCAACGATAAAAGCTCCGGGCTGAGTTATTAGGGCATGTTACAAAGTTCTGTCAAATCTACTAATACATTCAATAAGCCTCAATCAGAAAGCTTAAACTCTGTGGATCAGCAAACCAACTCCCTGGAATAAGTGCCCAGACTCAACCCACTCCAGTAAGCCTCAGCCCAAAGGCACTCAGCCCCACTTCCCTGGGTCAGCAAGTCCAACTTCCCCAAGTAAGTACCCGGAAGCACCCCATTCCACAAGTCACCCTCCTTCACAAAAATGCTCATCCCAACTCACGCTGTGTTTTGGGAAGTCTATTACTCTGTTCTATGTCCTGGCTTTTGGTTCTATTACTACTGCTCTGAGGTATAGCTGTCTTCTAAATCCCGGAGGTTTACTGCAACCAGCTCCATGCCTGGTTCTTGCTGGTAATAAAATCCCTCCTCTTGGTTGTCAGAAGACTCATATCTCTACTTAACTAAAGGATGTTTCCTACTGCTTTTCCACAGTGGCTGTGTTTATCACAATTATATTTATCAGTTTAACTGTGAGAATACTTGTTTCCTTAACATTCTAGTGCAAGCCGTACTAAAGGCTGTAAACTCTCCTTTCATCGGTAAGTGCTCAAGTAAGATTAGTTATTGGCAAGCAAGTTAATGTTATCAATATATGGCTGGTTATAGAGTCTTCTTTCAATCCTGATGCTACATCTTTCTTTATATGGTCTTCCTAATTTGATTATATGTTCAGCATCGAGGTTTAGTAAATATGGTGAAAGACAAAATAGCTTTCAGGTTAGCCACTTTAAAATAAAATCACTTAAATTCCTATTTCTGGAGAACTCCTTATTAGTCACCTGGGAAAAGATCTAAGGCAGAGACATAAGGGAAACATGGAAAACTGCATAACCACTTGGAGGCTACAAAATACAACAGAAACATTGCAGACCCAAATGAGTTGCCAACAGTAAATTTTCATTTCTGATATGAATGAATCTTTGGATTTATGACATAATTGATAACTACACCAATGTTTCCTCAAGTTAGCCAAGAGCAAACAAGAGGTGAAAAACCAATCAAAACTATTTTATAAAAGCTTATATTTTTCTAAGTGCCTTAAAATTCATGTAAAATAAGAAGTCTAAGGCAGGTGTACATACAAACATAGGCATAACCAATCCAATCAGGATCGTTTCTAAGAAGAATTACATAAAGAAGCAGGTTTGTGTAACTATGTTTTGAGCATGGTTGATTATGAAATTTTTGCTAATAGTTTTCCTGAGTCCAGAATAAGATTCAAGTGTGGCTTCAGCAACTCACACAGCTATTTATACCTGGAAGATAATATCTATTTTTCCCCTCTTCATTCACTCAGTATCTTTTTTTTGAAGGATAACAGTATTTGTGAAAAGAGAACATGGGCAATGGAGAAGATAAAATCACCGTGTTAGGGTAGTTTCCTGTGGAATTGATGAGTTTGAAAAGGAAGACACTGTATAGGTAAAGAAGGGAAGTTATGTTCATAAGTGGAAAAGAAGAAAGTGAATCAATGACAGCGATGTATTGATAAACACTTTATGTTCATCAAATGTTCAGAGAAAAACAAAAGCACAAATTCTATATCTACATGTTTATTATAAATTTTAATATCTTGAGGATGTCAAAAATTATCTACAAATAGCAATAAAATGAACAAACTCTTATAGTCAAATACCTATAACATCAATACAACTTGCTATTACTTTTATAATATGCTATCAATTTTTAGTAGTCTTACCAACAACAGTTTTATATAATAAGAAAATGAATAAGTGTCTGATAATATGCAAAGAAAACCAAGAACTAAGAACACACTTTGCATACCTTAAGCTGAAACAACAAAAGAAAAAAATCAAATCTCAAATTGAAATTTTGGAAGATTCTATGGGCAAAATATTGAATGATGCAAGAAGCGTTAAAAGAAGATGGGAAGAATATACAGAATCATTGTATCAAAAAGAATTAACCAACATCTAACCTTTTCAAGAGGAAACACAGTAGCAAGAACCAGTGGTACTGAAGGAAGAAGACCTAGCTGCACTGGAAGTAATAGCCAAAAACGATTGTCCAGGTATTGATGGCATACCAATTGAGATGCTTCAACAAGCCGATGAAGCATTTCCTGGTCTATGGAAGGAAATTTAGAAGCCAGTTACTTGGCCAACTGATTGGAAGGGCTCCATATTACCCATTGTAAAGAAAGTCAACGCAACAGAATGCACAAATTAAAGAGCAACATCACTGGTATCAGACTCAATAAAATTTTATTGAAATGCAACAATGGTGGCAGTAGTACATTGACAGAATGCTGCTAGATTCAGGAAGGATTAAGAAGAGCATGTGAAACAAGCTACTTAATTGATGATGTCAGCTGAATCTTGACTAAAAGCAGAGAATATTGGAAATAAGTTTGTGTTTTTATAAAAAAAAAACACTATGGATAGCCTTGAGAAGGATAGGAATTCCAGTATACCTCATTGTGCTCATTTAGAAGTTGTATGTATATCAAGAGGCATTTGTGCAAACAGAACAAGGGGATATTGCATGGTTTAAAATCGAGAAAGCTGTGTCAGGAGTATATCTTCTCGCCATACTTATTCCATGTGGATGCTGAACAAATAAACTGAGAAGCTTGATGACATGCTGAAGAATGAGACATCAGGATTAGAAGAAAGCTTAATAAACTATGATATGCAGATGATATAATTTTGCTTGCTAAAAGTGAGGACTTCAACAAACTTAAAAGATTTTAACCTTCGATATGAATTACAATACAGTGCAAAAAAATAAAAACAACATTTTGCTTGGATTCACAACCAAGGTTTGGTTGCAGAGCTCTTCAATGTGTTGGAAAGCAACGATGTAATCGAAGAGCAACATGTGCATGCCCCAAGTCATGGTATCTCCAATGCTACCTATGCATGTGAAGGTTGGACACTGACTGAAAAATCAGTGCATTTGAACAATGGTGTTGGTGAAGAATACTGAAAGTGCCTGTGGACTGTCAAAAGAATAAGCAGATCTGTGTTGGATGAAGTACAACCAGAATGCTCCTTGGAGGCAAAGGTGATGAGATTTCACCTCACATATTTTGGACATGCTATCAAGAGAGACCACTTTCTGGAGAAGGACGTCACGCTTGAGAAAGTGAAGAGGAAGCAAAACTGAGGAAGGCCCTTGACAAGATGGATTGACATAGTGGCAATAACCATGGGCTCAAACATAAGAACTAATGTGAGAAAGAGGCAAGCCTAGGTAGTGCTTCATTCTGTTGCACATAGGGGTGAAAAGGTAGACAAGTGTTTATTTGTGTAAAGGGGAAGGAAACACAATAAGGGGGTGGCTAGAAACAAATGATGGTGACAGATGAAGATACTGGAAGACTTGCAAGAGTTAAATGCAACAGAGGCAAGTCATGTTACACACACAGTCCTAAAATAGTAGTGATCCATGAATTGATGATTGCAGAGACATAACAGGCTGAACAGGTGTGGAAGGAAGAGTGTGAGCATACCCACAAATCTATCCAGGTTTGACAAACGCATACTTATGTATTTGGATTTACCTTTGCTATATGAGTGTGGTAGAGCATCTAAGGGGCAAAATTAGGAAAACTTCTTAGACATCTTGGAGGAATGATTCACTGGGCCTAGAGGCTCAGGACCATTAAAAAGTAAATGAATCAACTTTACACAGATTATTTAGACATTGAGAAAACATAATAACTAAGTGGAGAGATTACGTAAAACCCAAGAATACAATGCATAATATAAAAATCACTCTCATTCAAAATCGAGGCCTTTGATTTTGAAACAAAATACCAAATATTTGCATTTCATTACTTACCAGCTGGCAGACTTTGAGGGAGTTGACTAGCTGAGCATTCTGACAGGAAAGAATTGAACCAGCCAAATTCAGCATTACACACACTGCAGAGAGCAGCATGAAAAAGGTTATCTGGAAACCAACCAAACAATACATTTATTACTCATTTAGAGAGGCTTGAAAAATTGTTTGACTTTTTAAAAGTTTTTAGTTGATAAAATAATTACATGGGTAAGATGTATATGTTTTACAGGGAAGTTTAGTTTCCAAAATTTCAACTTCATATTATCCTAGAAGAAATAGAAAAAAGGAAAATCACTGAAAAGATACAGCAAGCTGCCATGATTTTATTTGAAATGTCTTATGGTTAAGTATTTTAGAAGTCAAATTTTAAAATGCTATGTATCACATGGTCTCAAAGTAGAATTGCTGGGCTACAAGATAAATATTTAATTAATTTTAATGGACACTGCCAAATTCCCCTCACTAAGAGCTGTATCATTTTTTACTTCTCACTAGCAATATAGGAGAGCATGAAAGTCTTAATGTTTAAGCCAATGCTCCCTCTCCAGCTGTTTTTGCCTAAATTAAATTTAGGAACAATTCTTGGTATTATTACTCTATAACATAGATATATTGTATTTCTACCAATATAACAAAGTGTACTTTGCTTAAAAATGATATACAGAATAGGATATGAAAAGAAGTCATTTGTTTACTTAGGAAATATTTGAAATTCACAATCTCAGGAATAGTTTATCAATAGCTGTAGTTCTACTTTTCTTTTTTAAAATTCTAGTCTACATAAGTTGCTTCTCATTAGTGTCAAAACTCTCTCCAATGCCATTCTAGCACGTAATGAAAGTATGCCCCAGCTGAGTATAAGATACTTGCTGATGGAATCATTTTTATTCCACACTGGTTCCACGAATTTTTCCTCAGAATAGGAAAAACTATTTTGAATATCTGAGACCGAGATGGGAAACCTCAGCTTTTAAAGCCATGGGTTTGAGCATTCAGAGGGACTGCTGTTGCCGTCTGCTGCCAGGAAAGTCTAACCTCGGGGGACCGAGGCACAACTGCAGGACTGGAACAGGTCCAGGTCCTGGACCACCTTCCAGAGCTTTGATATTTTTCACTCCATGGTTGTCACTTTTCTGTCATTCCACCTCATTCAAAGTTTCCCATCTATTCATTGGTCGTTGACTAGTCTAAAGCTAAGGGAGTTTTTTATTTTAAACCGCCAAGCTAATTAAACTTTTAAAATATATTATAGCAAATGGATATATCAAATATTAGTAAGAGGCACAGGTAAATGAATACGTATAATAAAATAAATGTAAATATAGAACAATATCAAGGGGAATTCCAATTCCAGTAAATGGTCAGAGTTATAGTTGTGTTTATTAATAATTTCCCATACAAGTAAGTTTATGGCTATTTATTAATTTTTTAAAATTATTATGCCTCGTAATTAGCATTCATTGACTCATGCCTTCTACCCATGCAAATCCACTACTACCCTGTTGATTCTGACTCTGAAATCTTATATAGGGTAATAGAAAGTGTAAATCTTTATGGGAGCACATAGCTTCACTTTCTCCCCAAAAGCAATGGGTTTGAACCACTGACCTTACCATTACCAGTTCAATACTTAACTGATAACACTACAACTCTAATAAATGGCAGACTACTATGAAACTGTCAGAATGCGTCTGACTTCAGAGGGTATAGTGACCAGAATTAGTTCAAAGCAGACACACATAAGGTGGATGTCAGATGTAACTCCTTTCTCCAACCTTTTCAACAATTCTAATATCTATTAGTCACTCCCCTCACAGTACTCTCTTATCTCTTTGCTGGGTCTGATGTCCTTGGCAATGACCACACTGAATTCTGATCATACTTACAGTTAAATAGCTTTAAAGAAAAGGATGGGATACAGCTAGGAATAAAAAATCAATAGACTACAACTCAGGAACAGGATCACAAAGCATACTGGCAAAGTCTGAGTTTCCCCCAAGTCTATAGGTTTCCCCCAAGAAGAAAACAAATCCCTTCTTATTAAGTGGAGTGTAACTCTTTCACCTTATCTCAGCAATGCAAACAAGAACCCCCTTATTTCTGTCATGTACCCTGCCCCCTCCCCCCTGTTTTTTGAGCTATTCAGGCTTTCTTGGTCCACTCAGAATAGGTTCCCTTTTCAGTATAGATGACAATTCAGTATAAAGCAAACAAAAGAACCTCATAACTAGACCAAAAGACAACAGCATGATAAATGCAGAAAATGTTGTTTGATTTCATTTACTTGGTAATCAACACCCATGGAAAGAGAAGTCAAGAAATTAAATGATATGTCACCTTGGGCAAATCTACTACAAAAGGTTTTTTAAAGTACTAAACAGTGAAGATATCACTTTGAGAATTTAGATTTGCCTGACACAAACCATGAAATTTTTAGTTTTTCACATCAATACAAAATATGGACAATAAAGAACTGATGCCTTTTTATATTTTTTTATTATTTTTATTAAAAGATCAAGCCCTGTCCCCAAAGTCTATCCTTGACACTCCCTTGGGACCTTCCTGCATTACTTCCCCCACTGCTCTTCCACATACCATTAGTGTTTTGAGTCAGTGTGGTGGGGTCAGACTGGTGAAATCCTGACACCGTATCTCCAGTGTTGTCCCTTCAGAGGGCCATGTGTCAGCCAGGGATGCTGTGTCTCATAGTGGAGTTGCCCATATGGTCCTCTCTGTGCATTGGCTGCTCTGAGCAGGGATATTGTTCTAAGGCTTGGTGGGCCAGAATGTGCTCCATTCTCTCTTCCTTCTTCATTTGCTCCTGTGAGCTCTGATCAGACATGTCCCTCTCCCTGAGCTGCAGCTTCAGTGCTGTTCTCTAAAGTAAATTATTCTGGGGGTTGGGGCACCTCTCTACACAGTTGGTATGGGGGCTGGTCCCTCAGACCCCTCCACTGTCTCTGTACTCCATGCCTTCATTTTTCTTTTGTGGCTTTGCTTTGCTATGCCTTGTTTTTTTTTTGTTTGCATATTATCTCTGCAGGTATATCTACATATGATCGACTGAAGGAAAAGTCTGGAGGAGAAAACAGTAGGACCAATAGTTCTGGGAGAACACGAGCGAAGGGAAGGTGGGAGAAAGGAGATGGTGTTGACCAACCCAGGAATGGGGGAACAAGTGATCCAAAGATGAGGGTGAGGAGGGTAGAGGAGGCCTGGTAGGGCTTGATCAAGGGCAATGTAACTGAGAGAAATCACTGAAACCCATATGAAGGCTGAGCATGAGCGTGAGACAAGAGGAGAGTTAAATGAAATAGAAAAAAGAACTAGAAGGCTAAGGGCATTTATAGAGGTCTAAATACAAGCATATTCATATGCAAATATATTGATATATGATGATGGGGAAATAGAACTCTGTGCATATATCTTTCGGTCTAGTATTAAGATAGCAGATGGACATTGGACCTCTACTCAAGTATTTCCTCAGTGCAAGGACACTTTGTTCTATTAAATTGACACTCCATGATGTTTACCTTCCCAACACTATCGTGAAAGACAAATGCGTGCATAAGCAAATGTGGTGAAGAAAGCTGATGGTGCCTGGTTATCAAAAGATACAGTATCTGGGGTCTTAAAGGCTTGAAGGAAACAAGTGGCCATCTAGCTTAGAAGTAACAAAGCCCAAATGGAAAAAGCATACCTGGCTGTGTGATCACAAGGTGTTGATGGGTTCAGGTACTAGGCATCAAAGAACAAAAATATCGTATCATTGTAAATGAGGGAGAGTGCAGATTGGGGACCCAAAGCCCATCTGGAGACTACTGGACATCCCTGTAGAGATGGGTGGCAGGGAAGAGACGAGCCAGTCAGGGTGCAGGGTAGTAACAATGAAACATAGAATTTTCCTCTTGTTCTTAAGTGCTTCATTACCACCGCCTCCCCCCCGCCCCCACTATCATGATCCCAATTCAACCCTATAAATCCAGCTAGATCTGTACACTGGTACAGATAGGAACCAAAAACACAGGGAATTCAGGACAGATGATACCTTCAGGACCAGTGGTGAGAGTGGTGATATCAGGAGGGTGGAGGGAAGGTGGGGTCGGTAGAAAGTGTGAACCTGTGGCTGAGCCCAGGTGGCGTAGTGGTTGTGCGCAGGACTGCGGCCCACTCAGATGGAGGTTCAATTCCAGCAGTGGCTCCACAGGAGCAAAGGCTGGGCCTCCTACTCCCACCACCAGAGGGCAGTAATGCACCCCCCAAAACAAACCAACAAACAAAACAAAACAAAACAAAAAAAAGTGAGAACCGATTATAAGGATCGACATATAACCTCTTCCTTGGGGAACTGACAACAGAAAAGTGGGTGAAGGGAGACATCAGTCAATGTAAAATATGACAAAATAATAATTTACAAATGATTAAGCACCCACAAGGGAAAGGGGAGCAGGGAGGAAGAGGGAAAATGAGGAGCTGATACCATGGGCTCAAGTAGATAGCAAATGTTTTGAGAATGATGAGGGCAACAAACGTACAAATGTGCTTGACATACGATGGATGGATGTATGAATTGTGATAAGAGTTGTATGAGCCCCAATAAAACATTTTTTTAAAAAAACCAAGGATGGCAAGACTTTGTTTCTTGCTTTAAACACGTTATCAGGAAGGGACAGTCTCATGAGAAGGAAATCAAGCTCATTAGAGGGTTAAGAAGGTGAATTGACACAGTGGGTGCAAACATAAGCAAAGATGGTGAGGACGGTACAGGACTGTTGTATTTCTGTGTCTGGTTGCATAAAGGGAGACTAAAAGTTGGAACCCGCTTGACAGCATTTATTGACGAGAACAATAAAGCTGGAAAACTCACAAGGTGGTCATTCCTTATCAGCAAGTAATATCTTAAATTTTTAAAAATGTCTACAGAGGAGTTTTTCTTCAAGCTTTCGTGAATCAGGAAGGTCTTTACATATGAGCCTTCCTTTAGCCTTCAACAACATAAGAACTTATCCCACTTCCCCTTGGCTAGCCCTGTTTCTTCCGCCACTTTTCTCCCTCCTACTTGTAGTGTATCATGGTCCCCTGAAGCAACACTAACAGCTGTGGACTCTCTAGTCTATTGCTTCTCTTCTCAACCTTCCCTCCTCATCCCAGGTAACTCTAAGTGCCTGTTCCTTTTCCTGTGACGACCTTTCCCCCAGGTTTTTCCTTTGTCTTTGCATTTTCACATCTTTGTTGGAGAGCGTTTGTACAGGATGTCTGTTTAGGACTTCTTGCTGAAAGTCCAAGTAAATAGTTTTGTAAGTTGGCATATAGTTATTTTAATGAAGAGTTTTTGTGTTTTAGGATCAGGTCAGGAATGAAACGTTGTTCTACCTTGTCACGCGTGCTGATATTCACATACGAAACACAATAAACTCCTTTTTATTCTGGTAATTTAAATTAGATACTGCTCTTTTTTAGCCCCCTGATAACACCGTGGAAGTGAGTGAGCAGATATTGTAGATAATCTCTTAAATCTACATGTTACTTTCTTATTTTTAATTGAAATTTACTTAACCTGTAAAGTTCACTGTTAAAAAGTGCAAACTGAGAGTTTCTCAGTTGTGGTAATTAGACGATTTTATGTCAGCTTGAATTTTTATGAAAGTGTAGCAGGGAAGTTCTACCTGCCAGTCAGGCCACAGCCTGGTGATGCTTCCTTGGGAGGGTGGCTGCTTCTTAAGCAGCGAAATGAGGGGCCTCCCCATCTATCAACTTTGTCTCTGTCTGTCTTTCTCAATCTCTCTCCTTGTACCTCTTTGTCTGCTAGAATGCTCTGCCTCAAGCTGTGACACTCTGCCGACCTCCTGTCCCTGACAGCTGCAGGTGCCCTGTTATAGTCTCACCTGCCTTGAATCCACGTGACTCTGCACCCACTGGTCTGTGACCTTCCTGCATCCTGCTTCGCCTTTCTGCATCTTTGGCATGCAACTCTGTGAGTCTGAAGAGGGATTATGGACTAGCATCAGACTTACGGACTTGAGTTGGGTTGGGATGGGATGAGCGGAGTTGGGTTGGGATGCCTTTCTGATGCACAATGACTTCTTGCTATAAAGCTCTTTCTTAATCATAGATGGGTGTCAGTGCGATTTTTGTTTCTCTAGAAAACCTGGCCTAACACACCAGTATATTCACAAGGTTTTCAAACTATCACGGCTATTTAATTTTAGAACATTTACATAGAACCAACCCAGTGCCCCACTCTCCTCATGGCTCCTGATAACCATTAATCTGTTTTGTCTCTACTTGTTTATCTAATCTGTATATTTCATATAAGCACACTATGCTACTAGTGGTCTTTTGTCTTTGGCTGCTACTAGCATTGTTCCAAGGGTTATTCATGTCATAGCACACATCAAAATCCCACTCCTTTACATTGTGGAATAATATTCCATTGTATAGGTATATTGCTTTCTACTTATGTATCCATTATTTGGTGGATATTTTAATTATTTACACTTTTTGGAATAATGTTCTTATGAATAATGATACTATGAACAATTATTTGCATGTTTTTATGTTAAATAGATTTAAGTATATTTTTTAATGTTAAATATACTTTTGTTTCTCTTGAGTTCAATTGCAAGGTCATATAGTCACTGTATATTTTAACCTCCAATAAACTGTCAAACTGATTTCCAAAGTGAATACACCATTATGCATTCCCATAATGAATATCAGTATTCTTTATCAGCATCCTCACTAAAACCTGTCTTTTTAAAATAGTGGTCCATGTAATTTTCATTTGCATTTCTCAGAGAACTAGTGATGCTGAGCATCTTTGTATGTGTCGACTTGTCTATCTTCCCTGGAGAAATTTCTTCTAATTCTTTGTTGCATTTAAAGAATTTCAATAACTTGTCCTTATTACTGAATTATAAGAGTTCTGGAAAAAAGTCCTTGGCTGTTACAAGTCCTTCATCAGATTCTCAAAGCCTTTCTCCTTCCTATTCTGTGGGTGTCTTTATAGTTTCTTGACAGTGTCCTTGAAGTACACATTTTTAATGTTAGCAATGTCTACCTTTTATCTGTTTATTTTTGTCACTTGAGATTTTAGTGTCATATCTAAGAACCCAATACCTGGTCCAAGGCCACAAAGATCTGCCCCTACAATTTCTTTGAAGAGTTTTAGCTTTTACATTTTGGCTCTTTGTAGCTGTTTGTTATTGTTTCTTTAATATAATGATAGAAAGATAGTCCAATTCACTGTTTTCAATGTAGATACTAAGTCGTTCTACCATTATTTGTTGAAAAGGTCATTCTTTGAATAATGTTTTGAAATCTTTTGGAAAAGCAATTGATCATCTATAAATAGGTTTATTTCTGAATTTGCTTTATCCTATTGTTCTGTATATCTATCTTTATGTTAGTAACATATTGTCTTATATACCACAACTTTGTGCTACATTTCAAATTCAGGAAGCAAAATTCCCCAACTTTATGTTTCAAAGTTGCTTTGGTTAGAGTCCCTTATATTCCTATGAAAGTTTTGAAGTCAACTTGTATGTTTTTGCAAAATAGGTGGGATTTGATATGACTTTTTTTTTTTTTGGCATCACTGCCTCTGGTGATCGTGGGCGTTACCCAGCGCTGCTCCTGAGAGCTGCTGCTAGATTTGAACCGCTAAGCTGCGGGCGGCAGTCCCGCACTCAACCACTTAAGCCACTGGGGCTCAGCCCAGCATTTGATATGATTTGTGTTGAATGGCAAACCCAATTTGGAAAGCATTTCAATCTTAATAATAATATTAAGTCACCTAATCAATGAACCCAAAATATTTCTACTTTAAATCTTTAATTTCCTTAACTGATGTTTTACAGTTTTCAGTATATAAGACATGTGATCTAAAATTTTTGTCCCAAAGAATCATTGGGGTTCATACAACTCTTACCATGATCAACACATACATTAATTGTATGCAGACCACATTTGCACATTTGTTGCCATCATCATTCTCGAAACCTTCTCCTTCTACTTAGGCCCCTGGTATCAGCTTCCCATATCTCCCCTCCCGCTCCACGTCCCCTTCTCCCTTCCCCTTCCCCAGGAGGCCTTAATAATTGACAAATTGTCATTATTTTGTCATATCATATGCCCCTTAACCCATTTCTCTGTTGTCTGTACCCCAGGGAGGAGGTTATATGTAGATCCCTGCAAGTGATTCCCGCTTTCTTCTCCAGCCTCTGGGTATCACTTCTCTCACCACCAGTCCTAAATAGATCATTTATCCTGAATTTCCCATGTTTTCGGTTCCTATCCATACCAGGGTATATCCAGCTGAATTTGTAAGGTAGAATTAGGATCATGACAGTGGGAGGGGAGTAAGCATTTAAGAACCAGAGAAAGGTTGCATATTTCATTGTTGCTACAATGTACCTTGACTGGCTCATCTCTTCCCTGCAACCCTTCTGTAAGGGGATGTCGCTACACCTACAGTTGAGTTTTGGGTCTCCAATCTGTGCTTCCCCTTGTTTATAGTGATATAATTTTTAGTTTTTTGATGCCTGATACACAATCCCTTCGACACCTCATTGTCACACAGGCTGGTGTGCTTCCTCCATGTAGGCTTTGTTTCTTCTGAGCTAGATGACTGCTTGTTTACTTTCAAGCCTTTAAGACCCCAGACGCTATGTCTTTTGATAGCCGGGCACCATCAGCTTTCTTCACATTTGCTTATGCACACATTTGTCATCAGTGATCAAATCAGGAAGGTAGGCACACAATGCTATGACGTTTAGTTCTTTGAAGCCTGATAACTGATCCCTTTGACATCTTGTGGTCATACAAGTCCTGTGGGCTTTGCTGCTTCTGAGCTAGATGGCTTTCTTTATTTTCAAGCCTTTAAGAATCTTCTTTTTAATGCTACAATCAATGAAACTGTTTTATTTGATTAAATTTTCATTGCTAATGTATGGAAATACAAATGATATTTATAAATGTATCTTGTATTTTGAAACTGGCTGAACTCATTTATTGGTCTTAGTGGACATATAGAAATTTCCAGGCAATCCATTAAATATCTTGACCTACAGTCAGAAGAGATTCATTTGAGTGCTTTTAAAAGTCTTATTGACATTTAATTCACATATCATACAACTAAATAGTTTAATCATACTAAAAAGAGTTGTACAGTCATATTCACAATTAATTTTAGAACATTAGCTTCTTTCTTATACTCATTGCTATCAGCTACCCATTTCCCAACAACCTCCTTTTGCAGATGCCCCCCCAAAATCATCAATGTAGTCACTGTCTCTATAGGTTTACTTACCTTGGATTTCATATACCGAAAAAGATACAAGACCCAAACAAACAGATATTGAGAACAAAACCACATTAAAACAGAGAAAAATATCAATCAAAAAGAAAAGCATTAAAAACTAAGGTAAATTTAAAATGGGTGAAAAGAAGAGATTGTATGATAAAGTGTTAGTTTTTAGCCTGATTGCATCTCCAATAATCTGCTTTCTGCTGCACTCTGCATGATAGCAAGCCCATGGTTAGAGTCAGCTGAGGCTTAATTTATGTGTGGACCCTGCAGATGGATTATGACCTTCCACTTTCATCTGTGCTGTTGCTGTCTTTAGGTGACATCCAGTCGGTTCTGATGCATTGTGAACTTATGCATAATAGAATGTGACACTGAACATTCCTGCATCATCCTCACAATTGTTCCTATTATTGAGTCTATTGTTGTAGCCACCCTGTGAATCGACTTGCCTATGCCAGGGATTGGGAAGAAAGTTTGGACAACTGACTGGAAGAGGTTCATATTTGTGCCCATCCCCCAAAAAGGTGACCCAACAAAATGTTCAGACTATAGAACATTGATATCACATGCAAGAAAAATTTTGCTGAAGATCATCCAACAATGGTTGCAGAAGTACATTGATAGGGAACTGCCAGGTCTACACCTGATTCAGAAGAGGTTATGGAACAAGGGATTTCATTGTTGATAGGGCAAAACTTTTAAAAACATTCATTCACAAATACAGACTCATACCTGGCAGACTAACAAGTCATTAAAAATGCAAAGAGCAAATTAAAATAATAGTAAATTAATGGGAGTCCTAAGCCCCCAGTCATGGGACACCTTCACAGTAAAAGATCTGAACCAACGTCAAAGGACCATCAAGCGCTTGTGGAATAGCACTCATCCTCTTCCCATTCTAGGGTTGAAAACAGGGTTAAGGACAAGAAAATATGTCAGTTCCTTAAATTTGCTACAGGTGAGTCTAAGGTACAGCTCAGTTTGCTAAGTGGGATTTTCAAATCATATCCTTCCGGTATGGCCTAGCAGAGGTATTGCTGGATGGCATGGTACTTCTACTTCCGGTTGTTTTAGCTAGGTTCCCATAATTGTTGTACATGTTTGCAAGTCTAAAAACAAGTCCAATCTCTTCACACTTTCCTCAGCACTTGCTATTCCATTTTATTTTATTTTATTTTTACTTTCAGTTGGGTTATCACTGTGGGTGAAAGCTCATTGTTGTTTTAATATGCATCTCTCGGATGGCTAGTGATCATGAGCACTGTCTAATGTGTTTGTCAGGCATTGGAATGTCACCCCTTGCTAATTGTCTATTTATATCTTTTGCCCACCTTTTATTTATGCTCTTAAAGAAATACCACAATTTATTAAAGACTACAATTTTTTTCTGTTACAAGTTGAAACTACCTGTCTTCTAGAAATCAGACCCACAGTGAATGTGCACACTGATGTTTCAAAGGTGCTTGTCTGTTGTCCTCAAAATGCATAAGATACATGGGAGGTTGAGGAAATGGGTGAGGGGAAAGTTCAAAATTCTAGAAGGAAGAATTCCTCTGAGTCTCGAAGGCCATGGCCTCATCTCAGCAGTCTCCTCAGTTATCTGTTTCTGAAACATGACTTCAATGCAAGTCGAAACACACACACACACACACACACACACACACACACACAGAAGATCGTGTTTAGCCATCCAGCACTCACAGAGGATAGCTCTCAGCCATCCAGCAATGCTTGTAAGGAGTGTGTATTTTCTTTCAGTAAAGGAGTGTGTATTTTCTTTCAGTGTTGTATCCATCAGATTGGCTGTTGAAAAGTAGTAGTCAATGCATTCCAACTGAGATTTACACCATGCTGCTTGGAAAAGATACAAGCCATAGGAAACCTAACAGTCCCTGCTGAGTACTGGGGTTCCTGGGAAGGTCCCGGTGTAGTAACATAGGCTGATGTTAACTGTAGCCAGGAGGCAGCATCAAATTCAAGAATGTCTGCTGTACCCTGGGTTGAGTCTGCATCTGGTACTGTTGTGACTGGGCCAAGGTTGTGGCTGGGACTGGGGAGGAGGCATTCCCACAGGTGAACTTTTGTGATGTCACCTGCCTACGGGTTGATGGCCAAGCTACTATCTGCCTCATTCCGAAGAATGTGGGCATGGGGAATGGGAATGCTGCAGAAATACAAAGGAAATATTTTCTGAAGTCATACATACTGGCCAGGAGGAATGTAACAGCCCGAAAGCCATAATACATGTGTGAGGTTGGGAAACACTATTCCTTAACTCAAAGCAACCCAACTTTGAATTAGGGCTGGAACTGTGGATTTGCTGCCTAGGCTGAGGCCCAGGCTACCGCCATTTTGAGACTTGAGGAGAGACTGATCCCTGGAGGTGGTGCAGAGACAGTGCTGGAAATGGTGGAGCATGTGTTAGAGCCGTGGTTCTCAACCTGCCTAATATTGCAACCTTTTAATGCAGTTCCTCATGTTGTGGTGACCCCTCAACCATAAAATTATTTTCAATGTTACATCACAATTAATTTTACTACTGTGATGAATGGTAATGTAAATATCTGATATTCAGGATGTATTTTCATTGTTACAAGTTGAACATAATTAAAGCATAGTGGTTAATCACAATATAGTATGTCATTATACATGGTGAAGTATTTATTTCTAATTACAAATACATGAAACTTTGTCTTGAAGCATGCCATAGCATGGGTAACAGTCTTTACGCTGGTGACTTTGCATGTGGGTATATAGGGATGAGAGTGGGCCGGCCTGGAGACGGATAAAGGAGCAATGTCTCTGTTCGTAAAACTATCAGAAATGTGTGCTTCCTGATGGTCTTAGGTGACGCCTGCTAAAGGGTCGTTCAACCCCCAAATGGGTGGCCACCCACAGGTTGAGAAATGCTGTTCTAGAGCCTCTTTTTCAGAGTACTTCACTTATTTGGGTGATTTTTGGTTGTCTTGCTTTGGTTTTTCTTGCTTTGGGGGGGTATACTATCATTGAATGCTGTCTGTGACATTGTGAACTTCTGGTTCATATAAGGGTAGTTGGCTCTGTCTAGTGAAGTGAGGAAGGTTTCATTGGAACAGAAAACATGGATGTGAAATGGAGAAAAGAGACAGTGATAGGTAAGTGTAGGGATGAGGAGGACCAAGTAATCTGATTAGAACAATGGGTCTATAAAAAATAGTGGCAAAATGCATTTTAAGAGAGTTAATCAGAAATAATTAGTTTCACGGAAATGCATTTCAGGAGAAAAAGATGAGAGTAGGAAGAAATAGTTGTTAGGG
Source organism: Nesogale talazaci (assembly GCA_004026705.1). Lineage (NCBI taxonomy): Eukaryota > Metazoa > Chordata > Mammalia > Afrosoricida > Tenrecidae > Nesogale > Nesogale talazaci. The sequence goes on along the minus strand of PVJH01000017.1, from coordinate 626,014 downwards.
CAGGAGAAAAATGTAAGCAAATATTAAAACCAGAAAAGAGGATTTATACATACATATATATGGAAGAAATAGAATTATAGGAGGAGGATAAAAGAAGACACAGAAAGACGAAGAGATAAGAAGGTAAAATAAGAAAAGACATCAAGAAAAAGAACAAAAATGTGTGGCTGTGGAAAAAATAGAGATAAAAGAGACAAAATGTGATGGTGTGGCTTGTGAATGGATGCTAGAGAGGTTGTCATGGCAGCATATTTGTAGGCAGTTTTGTGCACTCGGAGTAGGGAAAATCGCACGTTTGGGTGAAAATGTCTGAATTGGCAGGCTTGGTTGCTTTTACCTCAGAGGCATGGGAATTCTTGGGGGGTAGGACTGCACAGGAAGAAGTAGGAGCTAGAAAACAGCAATAAAAATATTGTAATACAGCAGAAATTCAAAATCCAAATAAAATAGGAGATAAAATTGCCTTATGGGTGGGATAAGGCAGGGCTGGTGGTATAGTGTTATGCATTTGGGCTGCTAACTTTAAGTTCGAAATTCCCAGTTGTTCCTTGGGAGATAAGACTTGGCTTTCAAGCTTTCTATTATGTAGAGAGTGACAGTCTTGAAAACTCATGGGTAGGTCTACCTGTCTGACAGGGTAGTTCTACCTGTCAGTACTGACATACTAGCCATCCATTTGAGTTTTTGAGTGATATTCAGTTGCCTTTAGTAGTGCTATTCTGTGTATGTAGTGTGTGGGAAAGGGGCACAAGGAGTGAGGAGAAAATAAGGCAGCAGAGAGGTAAAAATGACAAAAGGTACTGCTTGGAGACTGCAAATGTCTACATCAAGCTGCCCACGCAGTCTGCGACCCAAGAAGGTTGGCCAGCTAGGTTAACTCAGGGATGGAGGGGGTTTGATTTGTGCCAGGAAGATGGTGGTGGGTACACAGAAGTGGTTCATGTCATCGGACAATTGTAAATAGGAATCAGTCAGCAGGTGTTGCTGATCTCCCACTTTTAAAAACTTTGGTGCACTTAGCTTTGAGATTGATGGTGTCACCTCCAGCAACTGCAGGTATCCCTCCTAGTGGAATCTCTCCAACAGTGGCTCAGGAGATCGTCCTGTGCTTGTTATTGGGTGGTCGTATTTCCATCTTCCCTCATTTTTTTAACTTAATTACCATTTCTAAAACCCTACAAACACTATTCAGTAAAAGTGAAAAGACTTTTTTGTTATTTCATAACCTTTTTGTTATGTTCAAAATCTTAGGGTAAAGTTTTCAGTATTTTACCATTAAATATAATGTTGGGTAAAGATTTTTTTAATAGATGTCCTTTAACAGATTGAGAAAAATGCTTAGCATGTTGGATATATATGTCTTTATTTCTTGTTTTTAAAATAATTTTAGGGCTGAGCCCTGGTGGCGTAGTGGTTGTGCGCGGGACTGCGGCCCACTGGGATGGAGGTTCAATTCCGGCTCCCAGGAGCAAAGGCTGGGCCTCCTACTCCCACCAACTGAGGGCAGTGATGCCTAAAAAAAAAAAAAAAAATTAAAATCATTTTATTGGGGGCTCATACAACTTTTATCACAATCCATCCATCCATCGTGTGCAAAGCACATTTGAACATCTGTTGCACCCTCATTCTCAAAACATTTTCTCTCCACTTAAATCCTTGATATCAGGTCCTCATTTCCCCCCTTTCCTCCCCGCTCTCTCTTCCCTGCTTGTTGGGTAATTTTATAATAACTTTTAAATGTAATATTTAAAGTGTCATTTAAAAAATCACTTTATTGGAATTCTTACAGCTCTTATCACAATCCATATATACATCCATTGTGTCAAGCACATTTGTGCATGTTGCCATCATTTTTTAATGCTTTTCTTAATTGGTGCTGGTATAACTCATCACAATACCACTGGGCCTGAAGGGATCATCTGTCCTGGATTCCCCATGTTTCCCGTTCCTATCTGTACCAGTGTACAATCCTCTTGTCTAGCCAGATTTGTAAGGTAGAATTGGGATCATGAGAGTGGTGGCAGGAGGGGCTGGGGAGGAAGCATTTAGGGAACAAGAGGAAAGTAGTATGTTTCATCATTTCTATACTGCACCCTGACTGGCTTATCTCCTCCCCGCGACCCTTCTGTAAGGGGATGACCAGTTGCCTACAGATGGGCTTTGTGTCTCCATTTCTCACTCTCCCCACCCCCCATTCATAATGATATGATTTTTTGTTCTTTGATGCCTGATCCCGTCAGCTCCTTGTGATCACACAGGGTGGTGTGGCTCTTCCATGTGGACATTGTTGCGTCTGAGCTAGATGGCCCCTTGTTTACCTTCAAGCCTTTAAGACCCCAGATGCTACATCTTTTGAAAGCCGGGCACCATGAACTTTCTTCATCACATATGGTTATGCCCCCGCTTTTTCTTAAGTGATTGTGTTGGGAAGGTGAGCATCATAGAATGTCTGTTTCAAAGAACAAAGTACTATTGCATTGAGGGAGCACTTGAGTGGAGGTCCAATGTCCATCTGCTACGTTAATACTAAACCTATAAATATGCACAGACATCTATTTCCCCATCTTCATATATAAATATATTTACATATGCATATGCCTCTAAACTTCTATAAATGCCCTTTGCCCAAATGAAGGCTGAGCATGATAGTGGGGAAAGAGGAAATAAGAGGAAATAGAGAAAAATGTCTTTTCTGCATCCGCTGAGGTAATCATCTGGTTTTTGCCTTTTGATCTAATAGTTCTATCAATTAAACTAATTGTCTTTTGGCACACTGAATTGACCTCGCATTTTTATGATAAAAATCACTGGATCATGATGTAAAATCCCTTTCTTATAAGCTTATGGATTTAATTTGCAAGAATAGAAATATTTCAGTGTATTAGTGATAAACTAATTGACACTTTACTTGTGTTGTCCTTGGTCTTAGTATTAAGGACACTTCCCTTCATTTTTTTTTATTTTTGAATAGTGCTTGCAAATGATTGATGGTAATTTTCCTTAAAACAATTGATAAGGGCTGAGCCCCGGTGGCGTAAGTGGTTGAGTGCAGAACTGCAGCCCACGAGCTTGGTGGTTCAAACCCAGTGGTGGCTGGGTAGCGCCCACGACCACCAGAGGCAGTGATGCCCACACACACAAAAAAATTGATAAGACTCACCAATGCAACAACCTAGCTATGAAATTATGTTTGGGTAAGGTGTTTGAATATTACTTTAATCTTTTTATATATTATAGGTTGTCTTAGTGGGGTTATCTAAAGTAGTAAAATCATGGCGGTATATATATATGTATGTATGTGTATACATACATATATATATATATGAAAATATATCCACAGAAATAGTAGAATCAGGGGCGTTCCAAGTCCAGGGATCAGATGTCAGGCTGATTCATATCATTATGGGGACTGATGACTCTAAGATTGAACAGTTGGTTCCACAAGAGGTCTCTGACTGCAAGACTGAACTAGCTTTGAGTTAAGTACAATATTTCTCTGATCCATAATTTAGTCGTATATAATGCAATAACTTCCATTAGGAGATCTTCTATGAGCAGGCAATCATTGGTGATGTGTCCTGCTTATAAAGTATAGGGACTCTGAATTTTTTTTTTCCATTTTTGTTATTTGACATGACATATGACCACCATTCCTTGGATTTTTAACTAGTGGTCTGCTGTACTTCAGTGATGAAGAGGTCTACCAATTGAAATTGGTCAAATGTGAAATTAAGATGCAGTAAGAGTGATTGGTGACTGGAATGCAAAAGTTGGAAGCAACGAGAAAGGAGCAATAGTTGGGAAAATAAGGTTTTGGTGATAGAAATGCAGCTGGAGATCACATGATAGAATTTTGCAAGACCAACAATTTATTCAAAGCAAATATCTGTTTTTCAACAACATAAAAGCTGACTAAACACATATTTTTCTCTTAATGTAATGCAAAGAAATCAGATTGATTGAATCTGTATGAAGAAATTGGCGAGGCTCAATTTTAGCAAGTTAGACCAGGCCAGATAATCAATTGCTCATATGTAAGTTCAAGTTATAGCTGAAGATAGTTAAAACAATCCCACAAGAGCCAAAATACAACCTTGAATTTATCACACCTGAATTTGAATAATATCTCAATAATAGGATTGATGCATTGACCACTAATGACAGAACACCTGATGAGCAGTGGGTGGACATCAAGAACATCGTTCATGAAGAAAGCAAAAGATCATTAAAAAGTGAAGAGATATAAGTGACTATCAAAAATGACTCGGAAAGTGCTCTTAATTGTAGAGAAGTGAAAGCAATTGGAAGAAATTATGAAATCAAAGAGCCAATCAAAGACCCAGAGTTAGAAATCCAAGAACAAAGAACACGTTCAGCATATCTTAAATGGAAAGAAAAAACTTCAAGTCTCAAATTGAAATATTGAAAGATTCAATGAATCTTTGAATTGAATGATGAACTGAATGATGAAGGAAGCATTGAAAGAGGATGAAAGGAATACAGTCGCTGTACCAAAAAGAACTCGTTGACATTCCACCATTTTAGAAGGTAGCATACAAGAATCAATAATGCTGAAGCAAGAAATTCAAGCTGTCCTGAAAGCATTAGCCAAAAACAAAACTCAAGGAATTCATGGAATACCATTGAAATATTTCAACAAGGTGATGCATCCTTATAAGCATGTCCTTGTCCATACCAGGGAATACAGAAGACAGTTAGTTGGTCAGCTGACCAAAACATGGGTACTACTTTGTACCCATCCCATAAAGAGATGACCCAATGGAATGCTCAAATTATAGAACAATATTACTGGAGAGATGAAAACAACGCATCACTACAGGTCTGGTCCTAGTCACTTTGTGAAAGGAGATGTTCTCACAAGTGCACTGAACTCCTGATTTGCAAATTTCCCTTCCAGAGTCTGGCTGGAGAAACTGCTCAAGATTTCAAACCAGGCCTGTGCCTCCAGAGCCCAGCTGGTAGTGCTTTGCAGGAGGCCTATCTAATCGGCCTTTCTGAAGATACCAACCTGTGTGCTATCCATGACAAACATGTAACAGTTATGCCCCGAAGACATCCAGTTAGTATGCTACATACATGGAGAATGTGCTTAAAAATCCAACAGGATGGAAATAATTTCATTTGAATAAAAAAAAAAAAACTACTGAGTATTAGTCTTGGGCCCTTCCCGATTGCACACATCACGCCCCCACCACCGCCCCAAACTTGTCAAGAGGTAAAAAAGTATATGGTTATGAATGGAAAAATAGGGGGAAGAAATCAGGTATTGGCAATTTTTCTATTTTCACATCTGTGTGAATTTTTAATATAAATACAGGGACATGCAAGTCAAAAATATCTCAATGAACACATTTTAGCAGTTCCATTTTATAACAATTATAAGCCTATTAAATCTTCCTGCACAATGTCAGCATTGGAGTTTTAAAAACAAGTAAATTTCTTATTGATAGGCCAAAAAAAAGTACTAAACTGGCTATCGATATGGGAAAAATATAAATTATAGACTTATTTCAAATCAAACACCAAATAAAGACTATAAAGCTATATACGTGTAAAATTGTAAAACTTTAACAGCATATTGAAAAATGTATTTATAATACCAGTATCAAAGAAAATGTATTTATACTATCAGTATGGAGAAACTCAATTCTCTACAAAAAGAACAATTTATAAAAGTGAAACATTGATGACTTTGACAATGATACTAACAGCTGATGGTTTGTATAAAAATGTAAAAAAATGTGAGCATATATATTTGCACTAGACATAGCAGTCAATGGAATATAAAAATAAGTCATAAATTGATAAAAATAATTTTAAAGCTAACAGGAAACTTGAATGGCAGAGAGAGCTAGAAAAAAGAGGTGAGGATGAGTAAAAGAGGAGATGAGTAAAAGAGGAAGAAAGATTAACCACTAACAGAGGTAAAGCCACAATAAATTATCACTATCTACCTATCAGAAAAGTTGAAAATAAGATAATTTAAAACAAATGCTCACAAGATAAGGTGGTGGTGTGGGGGGGAGTAGACCAAATAAAAAGGGGCTTTATAACTGAACAGTGAAATCTCATAAAACATAATGGTGAATGACAAAAGCAGTAAAGAATATGTACAGTTTAACACTACTTGGATTAGTTGTTAAAAATTTAGTCAGACTATATTGTTTATGTATATACAGCTAGATAGTAAAAATATAACATTAGGGCTGAGCCCCGGTGGCCTAAGTGGTTGAGTGCAGGACTGTGGCCCGCGGGGTTGGCGGTTCAGATCCAGCAGCGGCTCTCAGGAGCAGCACTGGGTAGCGCCCACAACTACCAGAGGCTGTGATGCCCCCCAAAACAAAACAAAACAAAAAAATATATACACAATGGCATATCTACAGAATTTTAGCTCTCAGAAAGCTGAGGAAAAGACATAAAAGGGCTTGATCTAGCATATGACATTTTATAATTTGAATTCTGAAATTATTATATAATTTGTTCCTAGTAAATTATGAACATTTTCTACTAGAGAATGTAAGAGAAGACAGTAGCCCCAGATGTGAACATCTGGAGCTACTTACTGTCTTTTAAATTTAGTCACTGGGTTGAGTAAAGAAGTGAGTACTGGGGAAACATGAGAAAGCTGAACAATGGGGTGGGAATGGCAGGCAGGATGCAGAGCTAAAAAATAATTTATACATTGAAAGAAGAAGTAGATTAAGAAGACTTAGCTTCAAAGTCCACCTGGACTCCATTTATAAAATAAGCACAAATACGATTTCAAGAAAATAAAATAAAGTACACCACCTATCACATTCCTCCGTTCCACCACATATTCCCCCAGAAATGTTTTTGGTTAACTTGAACCTTTTTCCAAAATAAATATATTTATTCACCCACTGAGAAAAATATGTGTTGCCTTTCTGTATGTAAGTGCATTGTGCTAAGTACATTTGAGGAACGCATTGAGAGAATGAATCCCTGTTAGGAATCTGCAGCTTTAATATTCTTTCAGAAGGACACACTGTTAGGACTTTATTCTAATGCTTGAAATGAATTAATAAACCTGTTCTCTATTGCCAAAGAGCCTAAGTAAACTATATTGAACAGGGATTCAAATTTGTATTCTTGACCTAGTTCTATTCTTAACTCTGTATGTTTCATTGGGCTTCAGCTTTCAAACATGCAGACATCTGAATTTCTAAAAATGCTTTCTAGATAACACACTCTTGAGTCTAAAATGCCCAAGACATCCCATTAACAGGTGGATTAGTGAACATTTGAGTTTTCTTTAATGAGATGTCATTTAGTTCATAAAACACTATGATACACAGTAAAATCTGGGTAAAGCAGGTTATGTGTCAGAGAAGGAAAACTCAAACATTTTCCATTAATAGCAGGTGGAAAACTACAGAGATCAGGAAAAACAAAACAATCTCCTTTGTAGTGCCAGCTCCCACAGGTTTCACTGCACATTCCTCATTACACAGATAATTTTAGATTTTTAAGAGTTTAAATCCTTCCCAGACTACCATGGCATTAAGTTAAAATAAGCCAAAGTCAAAGTGCATATCAAACAACACACACTCCTTTCTATGTGCTACAATGCTATCTTACAGCCCTAGGGAGCTATAATGTTCCCGCTCTGAGTACAGCAGTACTCAACATCGTCCCTACCATAAGCCACTTGTTTAGTTTCCCATAAAATTATACAATGGAGTCAGGCTAGAAAAACAAGCATAACTTTTAAATCAATTATTTCATGTCTGGGAATGATTTAGATAGACCCAGGTAATTTAAAACACACAGCTACAGATCCAAGAATCAAACACAAAAACAAGGAACAAAATAACTAAAAGAGATGTTACTTTTCATATGTAATAATATGCAAATACTAGCACGAGATATGCATTGACTACCCTATTTACAGGAAAAAAATCTTGTTTTCAGATTAAGTAGCCCATCTTAACTTAGTTATAAATGGGGCCAGGATTTGAGCCCACAGAGCCTGACTCCCAAGCACATGATTTACATACCACTGCTCAAAATGTTATGAACTATTTGGAGAAGTGGATTTTACCAATATGCACATTTATATATAAAAGCATCCACAAAACTATACTTCTGCTACTGCATGTAGCATAAGTAGTCTTAACTTTTTTGTTTGTTTGGACATCACTGCCCTCAGGTGGTGGGAGTAGGAGGCCCAGCCTTTGCTCCGTGGAGCTGGAATCGAACCTCCATCCCAGTGGGCCGCAGTCCCGCGCACCATCACTACGCCACCGGGGCTCAGGTAGTCTTTTTAAAGATGGCTGGTGTTAAGTCAAAAATTAATTATCTTTACCCGTAACTAAAAAAAAAAAAAAAAACCCAGACTGCTTAACTACTTCAAAGTGTTTATTACAACTTTATCAGCAAATGAAAAAACATAAAACAACTGAAATTTAATGGCTAGTACAGATAGGTAAGGAGAAAACACACTATGTACACTGCTTAGAGAAAGGCAAAATGCTTTTATACACATAAAAATAAAATTGTAACTGTAAGAAAAATAAAGGCAAAGAAATTTTACCTTTTAAATGTACAAATTTTTATTTTCCCTATATCTAGGGTAGTTAAGAGGGCAGAAAACAGCTATTTAACTTTTTTCCTGGTATAAAAAATTTTATTTGTTCTTACGCATCTGTTTCAGATCATGGCACAACGTTTTCCAATTAGTTTTACAGAGCTCGAAACATTTTTTAATACAAAATACAGACACTAAAACACGGCATTAAAAAAAGAAAACCCTTCTAGCATTTGTTAAAAAAAAAGTCTGTTTCAATTTTCATAATCCTTCTAGGATTTTAAAAAGTTTTATAAATGCTGGTTTGGAACAAAGTTAATTTGCAAGGAAAAGAATAACAAGACTTTTGCAAGCGTACCTTAAAGCTACATATATTTAAGTGTTCCTCAAACATGTGCCCCGCTCCCAATGTCTTCAGACCCGTCTGCGTCAACTTCCACGAGAACCTCTGAACAGAGGTCCATTTTACAAGGACCGGGCTGGGGCTGGGGTTGGGGCTGGGGCTGGGGCTGGGGCCGGGGCCGGAGGCTGAGGTCTGCTTCTGGCTGTCTCATCTGACAACGCCTCACTGTACTGCGCTGGCCAGTCCTGGGGGTCTTGGTTGTGGACTTTGGCCACAAAGTTTAGAACTTTCATCTTACTCGTTTCCAAGTTGGTCCGCGGGCCCCACTGCAGTTCATAGTCCACGGGATCAGTGTGGGGTATCCGCCGGTACTCCAGGTAACGCTGCCGCACAAAGTCTTCGGTAATGAGCTTCTTGGGGTCCCCAAAGATAAAGTGCTTCTTCGTGGGGAACACCCCTAAACGCCGCAGGAAGTCCCAGACTTCCGTCTCCTTGATGGTATTGCCCTTCATAAAAATCAGTCCCAAGACGATCATCAGGAGGCCGGTGGTGGGCGTGTCCTGATCACCCCTCACCTCGGCGTCCTCCTCCACCGGCTCCAACGTATTGATGAGGATGTAGGTGTTACTCTTGGGTTCCAGTTCGACCAACTTGTATCCAAAAACGTACTCGAGGCGCTCGGCAGCGAGTCTGAGGAGCTCCTGGTATATGTCCTTGTAGTCTCCCACGACGTGCTTCAGGATGTCGGTACGCTTGATGGGGATCTTCTTCTGGTCCTTAATGAGCAGGAACTGCACCAGCTCGGCCACCTTCAGTTCCAGCTGCTCCTGTGACCTGGGTCCCACGGCGGACGGCGCGTGGGGGGAGCGGGAACACCGTGGCTTCTGCCCTTGGGCCTCCTGGGAGCCCCCCGCCCCGCGAGAGGTGCTCGGGGCCTCTTCGGCGGCGGCGGCGGCGGCGGCGCGCGGGGTCCGCGCCTCTTCGCCACGGCCTCTCTCCCGCGGCCTTTCCGCCAAGGTGCTGGGGCGACTTCGGACCCTGGGTTTCGGTAACATGGTACCCCGTGGCCGTGGCCGGAGGCCGACACTTTCAGCGCAGGGCTTTAGCAACGGCCGGCGGCGGGAATCGCGGGGCGCGCTAGGGATTGTGGGCCGGCGTGACGTAACGTAGGGCGGAAGTGGGCGGGCCCGGAGGGGGCCGGGCGCCAGGTGGGCGGAGACTGCGCGCCGCCTCGCCGGCGTTCACTGAATCGGAACACAAGTGTCTGGGGAGCGCGTGCCTCTGGACCGGGAAGCAGGAGTCCTGGCTTTTGTTATCCTTAAGATAAACTTGCTGTAGAGAACAAGGCCCCAAGTTCCAAAACAGGTGTGCTGCATTCAAGTCCTCGTCGCTTCACGTGGTTGTGGAGGTGCCGTGGCGGGCTAGGGTTTTCAAATTCAGAAGTTCGAAACTACCAGCCCCCCCCCCCCCCCTTCCCCCAAGAAAGACGTGGTTTTCTACCCTTATTATGATTTAACAGTCTTGGAAACGCACAGGAGGCGCTTCTACTCAGTAGCGTCGCTATGAGTCGGCATGGATTCGCGATGGCAGTGTTAATTGTTTTGGGTTGTTTGTTTGTTTGTTTGTTTTATGTTGTGGCGTCTGCGCCAACCAGCAAGCAACCTTCCTTTTACACAGTAGGAGGACACTAACTGCTCCTCTGCCACCTTTCATAATATTTACGTCTGAGCCCATTTTTTTTACAGGCATTATGCCAACCTCATTTTAAAATTAGCAAATACATGTTATCTTTATCATAGGCTATACATAATTTCCTCAGTAATGTCACAATTCCTATATTTTTGCTTCCATAGCTCCACCTTCTTTATTTCCTGTGCAGCATGTTCAAATGGTTGAGAGAGAGAGAGGATAAGAGTATAAATATGTCACTGAAGCATTGCAAAAACTTTTTCCCATTAATTTCTCATTCATTTGAAATTCTAATATAAAATATTCTAGCTGTTAATGGATTTAAATTTTAACAGTGTCTAGTGCTCAGCCCAGGTGGACTAGAGAAATATTCATAAACATGCATTTGTATATAAGGGAGCGGTCTCTATATAAGAGGAATGGAACTTTGAGAAAGCATCCCATCCCAGTCCAGTCCAAGTCCTTAAGTCCAATATTAGCCCAAAAGTAGTCTTTAGACTCATAAAGCACATGCAGTGATGTCAGGACATTCACAGGCCAGTGGGTTCAGTCTTGTGTATCCATGGTGGTAGAAGCATCTCAGCACTGGCAGGGGCCTCTCTGTAACTGCACAAGCATCTCAGCACCCGCAAGAGTCCCTGTGGCTTTTCTGGGTTCAGAGGTCTGGTTTCATCAGGATAAACTCATGTGGCTTCTCTGAGATGTCTGGTTTCATCAGGATAAACTCATGTGGCTTCTCCTCTGAGATGTCTCGCAGGGAACCAACTTTCTGACCTGTCAGCTGCAATGTCTCCCAAGGACGGAGTCTTGTGTCAGTAGAGCGTCTCCAAGGGGGAAAAATACTGCGAGGTTTCCCAGAATTCTCAGGAGAAAGCCATGCCCACACAGAGGTCTCATTGGCTATCTCCACATTGACAGGCTAGACTCCACCCCTCTCAATCAAATTGGCACCAGAGGACATGACTGCCACACCAGTGGAATTCTTACATGCCTCTAGCTTACTAAGGATATTTACAACTAAATACTAGTTGCTTGCTAGTACAATACAAATGCTTACTAAAATACTAGAATCTTCACTACCCTGACTCTGAACATCACTTATTTGCAACAAGTCAATGACTGGGGATTTTATATCTCAAATTCAAAACTAGAGAGTGTGGGTGTGTCAGTCAGATTGACTAGAGAATCAGTGACATTCATATGTCTAAGAAAGAGCTTTATATCAAGAAACTTTATATATCAGAAAAACATCCCAGCCCATCCAACTCAAGTCTAAAAGTCCATAAGTCCAAGTTCATAAGTCCCTCTTCAGACTCACGGTTACCAGCAGTGATGCAAAATGCAGGACTATCACAGGCTGGTGGGTGCAACGTCTTGTGGGGTCAATGGTGGTGGACACATCTCTATGGCTCTGGTCACCAGCAGAGTCAGCCAGCAGGAAGGTGAAGGCAGAGAGAAAAGGGGTGGTTCCTAGGACCCTCCTTAGGGTCACACCCTCAGGAGGCATCATCTGGCTGTGACTTGATTGACAGGCTATACTCCACTTCTACACTTCAGTGTCAGTCTGGGTAGACTAGAGAAATTCAGGGAGTCTCGTGTATAAGAAAGAGTTTTGTATACGAGAGATTGAATATTGAGAAAACATCCCAATCCAGTCCAAATCAAGTACATAAGTCTGTTATAGCCCATATGCCCGATACCAATCCATAAAGTTGTCGTCAGACTCACGCATTGCTGAAGGTGCTCAGAGCTGTGTCTTGGACTTAGGCTGATTGTGTAGGCCCATAGTGAGGCAGGGCTGAGCAGTCCCATAAGCGCCCCCAGGGCTTTCTTGGAACTGTCCATGGTCTGGGCTCCCTGCGGAAAGCAGGTGCTGAGCCCGCATAGTGCCAGGTCAAAAGCAAGTACAAATGTTTGTTTGGCTCTGTCAGCTGACATGAGGGTGCTCAGGTGAACGCATCCTCCTGCATGCTGAAGAGGCGCGACCCCGATAGGCGACTGATGTCAGGGTGGTCAGGTCACTCTGCTCCTTCCGCCTCAGTTTTTCTTCCTCATATAAAACTTTCTGGCACTGCAGAAAAAGCTGGTGCTTTTCTTCTTGTAGGGCCAAAAGCTTCTGCAACTTTTTCCTTTCTCCTTTTTTTTCCTCTTTCCCTGATTTTCCTTCATCTTATTTTCCTTCTTCTTGTCCCCCTCTTCATCCTGCCGCTTAAGCTCCATCAGCACCCTGACCAAGGCGTTGGAAAGCTTGGGGCGCTCCAGGAGCGCCTTGCGGGGGGGGGGGGGCATGGGCCCTGGGCTCTGTCACGGAGTGCCAGACCTTAGCTGGGGCCTGTGGGGAAGTGGGAGCTCAGATGACCTACCTCACCCAGCCGGTTGTGATTCATAAGTTTAGTAGGTTAGTTTGGGGAAGTAGACCTCTCACAGCTCCACTGAAACCTGCCCATGTGGGTGACCTGCTGCTATTTGAAATATTTTTAACAGAATTTCTGGCATTACTGCAACACCCAAGCCACCAAACTATGACAAACTGAGAGACAAGTGGTAAGCAGTCAGCTAGAACAGCCTTGTTAAACACTTGGATCAGGAATAGTTGACCATATTGCCTGACAGTTGGCCATAAATCTTCCAGATCATGAGCACCAGGTGATGAAGTCAGTATTGGGGCCTATGAGTTCCACTGGGTCCTGGGTCTGGGGGTCAGTTACTGGACCTTCTCTGGGAATCATGTAGAGGAAGCAGCTCTACTGCCAGACTGGAACTGGTCACCCATCTCATCACATGCTTGAGCAAAGGCTAAGTGTACCTCAATACTGAAGTCAGGATTCAAGAATCACTTGGTGGTGCCAACACTGCTGTGTCTTTTCCTACAAAAACGTTCCACAGCTGAATCTACTTCTGGACTCTTGGCCTTTCACTCTTAGTACAGCCTGGGTTGGCCATGCTTTGCTGCTGGCCTGCAGAACATTAGTGCTCTCTCTATTCTACCATCCAATATAAACATTGAATTCCATTTTAATTTTTTTTATTTTATTGGGGCACTTACAGCTCTTATCACAATATCCATTGCGTCAAACACGTCTGTACATAGGTTGTCATCATCTTTTTCAAAACTTGTTCTTTCTCCTTGAGCCCTTGGTATCAGCTCCTCATTTCCCCCCTCCCTCCCCTATGTCCCCTTAATAACTTATAAACTCTTTAAACATATCTTTTTCAAGTCTTACAGCAACTGTTGTCTCCTTTTGCTCACTTTTCTGCTCTCTGTGGATCGATACAGTACCTAGACCAATGGGCTCAAGTAGAGGAACAGTGATCAGGATGGCACAGAACCTGGCAGTGGTTCCTTATGTTGCGTTATAGTCTACGTGCTATGTCATGTCTCAGTGACACTTAACAACAGCTTCAACTTCAACTTATATAAGTGCAATTAGTGTTATATTCTGCAGTTTGAATTTCTTTTTGTGGATAATATTGAGCTTCTCTATCATCTCTTTCTACAGATATTCCCAACTTGATTCCAGTATATTCCACTTGACAAGATCCACATACACTTGCCATTTGTGTTGTTGAAAAAGTCATTAGAAATGAGTAAGTTCACTGACTTGCAAAATTCTATCATGCAGTATCCAGGGTTATTTCTTTAATCAAAATCTTCTTTTCCAACTACTGATCTTTCTTCCTTTAAAGAAATTACTTTCACCTTCCTATTACTAGTAATTATCAATATATCTTGATTTCATATTTGATCAATTTCAGACTGAGAAAGCATTCAAAATCTTCAATTCTTTATTGCTCTTCAGATCTCTAAATGTTGTTTCTTACATTAAATGTGATGCTAGTTCTTTCATTTTGTCATTCGTGGCTTAAGAGAACACATGATTATCTGACTGAAAATGGCCAATACCTATTTCATCTCACTGAAGCTGACGATATTGATATTTATGTGCTCAATTTCAGTTTTAATAACTTCCAATTTCCCGAGTCATACTTTGTAGATTCCATGTTCTGATTGCTAATACTTTTGCAGCTGTTTCTTTGCCTTTTGATTTGAGTTAGATCAAAAAATAAAGGTCCCCAAAGCTTAGCTCCATCTACATCATTAAAAGGCAGCACTTCCCCTGTCATATTTTGAGCGCTTTATTAACTTGAAGCCTGAGAGGTTTGTTTTCTGGCGGTATAACAGAAAACATTCCCACTGGCCAACTTTTTAAAAGGTAGATATTCAAGTGCTATATTATCTCAGTCTGGGGGTTCTACCAACTGAACCCTGTTCTCAGTGACTAACCCTGCTGCTACGTGAAATAGCAGTGGCATAGCTTCCAATAACAACATGCAAACCACCATAGAATATCAAGTCAACAGATAAGTGATAAATACTGCTATATTGAAACTTTAGAATTCAGCATTATTTCAAACTGTGAAAAAGTTCAGCTGATTAAGATTAGTAGAAGCCTAATGCCTATTGGAAACATCTTGCCAGAAGACCCAGGTTCTATATGCATAAATTAGATACAGTCCTAGAGTGGCTAACAGAAAATTACATTTGGGTGAAATTGGATTGCACCATGTAACTCCCACCAAATAACCTTACCTTGCATGGGTCTGTTTGGAAGGGTGGGGAAAATACTGGTAAGCTTCACCTGTGAGCAATTGTCACTGAGATTCCATGCAATGGTGTCCTGCTGAATATAAAACAAGACCACTGAGAAGCGAGGTGTGTGGGCTTATCATAGGCCAAAGTCAGAAGGAGAAAGTGTACTCTGACTCCAGCATCTGGTTTACCCATGCTTGACCTAACTGAACTACACAGTCTCCATGTGAGACATTTCCTGCGAGTTCTGTGAGAGACTGCATCGAATGCTCGAGAGGTTGGGAGGAGGTGGGGAAGACTATCATTTTGCAAGAGTTGGACTATTGGGACATTTTCAATATCTAAGTTCTTGGGATTGCTTTGGAATTAATTCTTATAAAAGAAATTGTCACATCTACTCTGCGACAAGCTAGACCTGCCTCCAGAACATACCTGTTCGGACAGGAAGTACATTTCCTAGCCTCCTTTGCAATTGACAGGGACATGTGACAAGATCTTCCCAGTGGTTTTACCACAGGCAATGAGGTCCCGAAATGAATAAGGTGTTTCTTTCTTCTCTGCTCCTCCTCTGTGAGGCAGAGTATAACCAACGTCTAGGAACTAGTGGAACCACATGATGGAAAGAACCAGTTGTCTTTATCACTGAGTATAGAAGGCATCCCACTGGCTTATTGCATAGCACTAAGAAGCCAATTTCCATTGTTCTACAATGAATTTGGAGGATTGTTATAAAAGTTCCTTAAATAAGATAAATTCATACATCAAGCTAGAAAAATCCCCTCTTCTATGCCTAGTGTTTAGAAAAAGAAGCAAGCTTGCAAATCTTTATAGGAACAGGCAGGTTCATCTTTCTCACGGGTTTGAACCACTGACCTACAGGTCAGCAACCCAAAGAGCAGTCTACTGATGTCAATTAATGAGTAGTGAATCAGAGTCTCTTCACCAAAGAGCAGCTAGTTCTACACAGATAAGCAGGAATTGGTCAGTGAGTACTGAGATGGTTTACTCTATTTGGTTGATGTTTTAGCTCTCATTTTAGAATGAAATCCCAAGACATCACCCAACTTCTGCGGCTTTCTAGAGCCACAGGCAAGCCACATCTACAGGAGTTCAAATTTCTAATCAATTGTACAAAAGTTGTATCCATCCTGGGTGATCCAATGCACAGACTTGTGAGAAGATTTCCTGGAGCAAGGGGTGTGATAACCTAAAGTTGTGACTAGGAGACAAGTGTCCTGAAGGAGGATGTCTAATTTCATTGTTAGGTGACCAGCATTAGTGTATACTGACTACAGCATAGAGACAGGTAGGATAATTGAGGCAATCGCCATGTCCCTCAAGGAAACACAAAAACCATTCCTCAGCTCATCCAACTAATTTCAGACCCTAGAATGTGCATAATCACCCATGTACCACCTTGTATATACATACATACATACATATTTATATACAGTTCAGTGGTAGAATAGTCACTTTTCAAGCAGGTGACTTGAGTTCAATTTCTGGCTAATATACCATTTGCAAAGCTGAATTTAATTAGGTTAACCAAACACTACCATACCTTTATGATGAAGTACTAAAAAAAAAAACCCCAGAAAAAGCTCTGCAGGGTGGAATTTTTGTAATAATTATTTTTCCCACCAGGGCAGCATCCAGCAACTTGCTTTGAGTTAGTGAACCAGTGGCATCGCCTAGAAATGTTCTCTCTGGTCACTGTGATTTTTTTTTTTTTTGTAAAAGCAGGTTCATTCGATCTATTTTTTGTGATGGCTGATTTAAGAAGACAGTGTGTGGCTGCGAAATTTTGTTTCTCACTTGGGGAAAATGCCACAGAAACACTTGTGACGTTCAACACAGCTTGCAAGGACAAAACTATGGGAAAAACTGAAGTGTATGATGGTTTTCTTGTTTCCAAAAAGATGAAATGTCGCTTGATGACAAACCTCATTCTGGATGTCTTTCAACTTCCCGAAATGGATGAAATTGTCAATTTGAAGTGTATTTTGAGTTGATTCCACCAGGACAGATTTTAATCAAGCATTCTATTTAGAAATGTAACAGTGTGTGACCAAAAAAGGCCTGATTTGTGGCAGATGATCACATATTTGTCATCATGACAATGCATCTGTTCACATAGTCATTTGAGTGCGCCATTTTTTTTGGTTAAAAAACCAGTTCTCTCTTACTCACCTGACCTTGCTCTTTGCAACTTCTTTTTGTTTCCCCAAATGAGAAAGGAAATGAAAGGAAAGCAATTTGACTACATAGAAGAGGTGAAGAAAAAAAATGAGAGAGATGCTGTCAGCCATCCAAACAGATGAGTGTGAAAAATATTTCCATGAATGGAAACATTTCAATACACAGCTAGAAAAAATATCTTTTTTTTGAGGTACCCCTTGTAGATAAGATCTAAGGGCTCTTTGAACAATTAACAAGTCACAAAATATGGCTCCTCACACAACTGAAAAAGAACACCCCAGTCATATTTCCTGCCAGGCCTTCCTTTTGCAGAAGTTTGCAGCTATGTGTCTTGAGCTGGTTCCAGTCAGACTCAGGAGCATGCACCAAGAAGTGGTTATGGGCTCCAATTGACTCTGAAATATGAGTATTCATATTCATATCGAGGAATCAAAATTCACTGGAATTACATTTGTGCTACATGGACTCATGTCAGAAGCAAAGGGTTCACTGGTCACTTATCAAACGACAGCTCTGCCTCTATCATGAATAATGAATAGCATCTCTCCAAGGTCCTACATAGAGGTACTTCCTTTTACTACATAGACTTAAAAACTGATCAGCCCCTTTGTTTGGAGAGATAATGATTTGAAAGTGATCAATCACTGTCTCCTTACTTGATAAAAACTTTGTTACTCTTGTCTATCTGCTTCTGTGTTATTCTTTTCCTGATGACAGGTGGCAGACCCACTGAGTCCTATAAAACTGACATGATAAACTGAGTCTGGTAATTCAGCTACCAACTATTTTTCAGTGGATGCTTGTGTGTGGACATGTTTCTGCTGTGCTTCCAGATTAAGATGGACTAGGAGGAAAGACCTGGTGATCTACCGTTGATTATCCATTAAAAACATAACTCTCATCAGCACCACACCAACCAGCAATTAATCACAGAGAAGATAACGGACTGGACAGAGTTTACGTCCCTTGTGTATGGGGTTGTAATGAGTGAAGGGTCAATTGTGACTAATGGTAACTTGACAGACTAACAGGATTTGTTTTCAAATTACCAAGCAAAGGGCTGAGGCAGGGCAAGGTGAACTAGATAGAGTATGAAACAAACTCGGCTCAATATTGTACTTATTGAAAGTGGATGAGGGATAAACAGGGGGTCATTTTATTTTCTGTTTGTATTTGAAGATTTATAAGTTTAAGAAATGCTTTATATGGGCAGAAATAGGAGCCAACTAAATATCCTTCTGCTGTTCTCTTGTGATCTTCGGGAAATCATGGAGACACAACAAAAGAGTTGCTTACCACAGATCATTTTTTTCTCTATCTCCATTAAAATTGAGACTATGTCATTAATTTCACGACTAATCACTTAAGAGTTTTAAAATAACAAATAAAAGGCAAAGCCATTTTTGTCCTTTTCAAGTCCAGAAGACCCCCTCCTTCTAGTCCTGACAGGAACACATAAGTAAATGCGTATGCTAAGAACACACATAAAAATCAATAGAAACTGTTGGAGACACTTCAGCTGCCCTATACCATAAAGTGGAGTTCCTGTCTATCTGGCTTGGAGATTCTGCTGATAAGAAGAATTGCCTGTGACTAAGGGCCATGAGTTTCCTTTTACAAGCAAAGCCATCAACATCCCAACACATAATCACAGTGTGATAAGAAGCAGAGCCATCAACATTCTATACATAAGAATGGGAGG
Source organism: Nesogale talazaci (assembly GCA_004026705.1). Lineage (NCBI taxonomy): Eukaryota > Metazoa > Chordata > Mammalia > Afrosoricida > Tenrecidae > Nesogale > Nesogale talazaci. Next base: position 606,921 of record PVJH01000017.1, on the reverse strand, counting down.
CAATGTGTTTATTCATACTATGTAAATGAACGTCCCATTTCCTGGAGAAAATAAAGCTTGGGTTAAAATAAACTCGGGGCACAGTGCAGCTCAGAGGTGCGCGATGGCTGTTGCCCTCCCGATCCCATCTCTGTGTTCTCTTTCTTTCTCATCTGCACCCTCCAATCTCAGAAACTCGCAGTGAAATGATGGCAGGCTCTGTCAAGAAACAAATCTGCCAGCATTTTAATAGAACAATTATTCCTCTTTGCATCTCCCATGCTGACCATTCCTCTACAGACCCCCAAATCCAAACTTACTGCAGTTGAGTCCTACAGTAATCCTATAGGACAGGGTAAAACTGCCCTGTGGGTTTCCAAGACTGTATCTCTTTACAAGAGTGGGAAGCTTCATTTTTCAGTGACTGGTGGTTTGGAATTTCTGATGTTTCAGTTAGCAGACCAACCTATAACCATTATGCCACTAAGAAGCCCTTCCTCCTCAGAAGAATAGCAGAGAAATTTCAGAAACCACCAAGTGCATTCCTCATTCTCCAATTACAATAGTTATTACTATTTTTTCCTCACAAACACTTGCAGATTCCAATACATACAAATAGCATTTCTTGTTTGATTATGTAAACTCGGTGTTTTTTGTTATGGTAATTGAGTGACAGTAATTATCTTCTTCAAGTTGTGAAAGCATTTTACTATCCTTTTCCAAATTATTCCAACTCCAGTATCATTAATTCAACATTCCCTAATCATACCTCCTATACTAAGTTACCACTATTTGATTTCTATTTATGTGCTTACTTTACGTGCATGAGATTGTATAGTATGTCTTTTTGCCACTGACCTATTTTACCCAGTAAAACTTTTTCAAGGTTTACCCCAATTGTAGCATAAGTAAGAATATTTTAATGGCCAAGACAAAGCATGTGTTTACATTCTAAAGTGTATTTGCTTGTGGTTTTTGCGTATGGGAGACCAAGTAAGACAAAGAGGATGGCATCTCGATTTCTAAGAAATATATTTGAGGCACATTTTCTTTTCTTTCTTTTTTTTGGGGGGCATCACTGCCCTCTGGTGGGAGTGGGGGGCCCAGTCTTGCTCCTGGAGAGCTGCTGCTGGATTTGAACCACCAAGCCAGTGGGCTGCAGTCCCACACTCAACCAGTGCACCACCGGGGCTCAGCCCTTGAGGCATATTTTCAAAAGGGGAATTTATCATATATGCCATGGATTGTTTTAGTAGTCTGCCAACATTGGATTCATTTTTTTCAAGGTCTTCCCCCAAAGAAATCAGGATTCTCTTTGCCTCTTTGTGGCTCCCACCTCTTCAGTAATGCCTCATTATATACTACATTCTGGAGACACTGTGTGACTTACCACAAGGGAGAGAGGCCTTTTCCAGGAGACCACTCCAATGAGACCGGACAGCAGCACCTATGAAAACAAAAAGTCACATGACTAAGATGCATCAAGATTTTTAAATAAACAGTATAAACAAAATTCAGTTTTTCAGGGCTGAGCCCCGGTGGCGTAGTGGTTGTGCACGGGACCGCGGCCCACTGGGATGGAGGTTCAATTCTATGAGTGGGGCTGGGCCTCCTACTCCCTCCACCGGAGAGCAGTGATGCCCCCCCCCCTAAATTCAGTTTTTCAACCCAAACGAGGTCAAAAAATGCAACACAAATTGTAAGCATAGTTACTGTAGTACAGTTATTTATGTAATATGGCTCTTTTGGCCATAGTCTTTGTAGCTCCCACCAAATGTCCTTTTTTTCCTGATGAATCTGGGTAAGAGGAAGATGCTGACAGGATTATAGGATTCCCTTGTGAGTGATTGTTTCAAAAGTGAGTGTCACTGAGTTGACCCCAGCTCATAATGATCCTACAGCCCTTGGGTGTACCACCCCAGTGAGTTTCCAAGAATGTAGCTCTTTATGGGAGTCATCTTTCTCCCTCCTTTGGCCTTGTAGTTAGCAGCCCAATGTGTAATCCCTACACCACCTCGGTTCATCTGAGCAAGTTTAATTCTGATGATAAAAACTTGGAACTGGTGGATATTGGTTCCTCATACTGTCCTGTTGGGTATAAAATGAGCCACCTTAGAAGCAGGAAAAGAGCTAGGAGTAGGTTGTATCCTTTTGACCCCAAGGCAGTGGGCCTGGCAAGGCAGAACCAAGAGCCAGAGCACAAGACATAGCAGGGGGCTTCCTATTTCACAGAGTGAGCAAAGCTAAGTGCCTTCAGACCAGAGTTTGCCAGAGGTGTATAGCACCTCCCGGAAGGTGGTTTGTTGACTCCTGGAGAAAGCAGAGAACCCTCTGCTAAAGTTTAGAGTGGTGTTTGGTGTCCTTTGGGCATTTATCAGGAGTATTAAGAGCTTTGTAACATTGTCTGAGCAGGGCAGAGGCCGTGGAGCCTTGTGACTGAGAAGAGTGGCATAATAGAAAAGATCCTTCACTGGAAGGTCTGTGCCCTAGCATTTCTGATCCTGAATTCCAGCACATTAACTTCGCTAATAAACCCTAAAATCATGAATACAATCCGTGTTTTCTGTGTGGCCCTTGAAATGAACCCAGCTAAGAAGTGGAGAACGCTGTGGACGAGATGGATGGTGTCAAAACTGGTAATGAGAGTTGGAGGATGGAATCGTGTCTGCACTCAGCCTTAGAGGGATTAGTCTTGGACTGCGGCTGATGCTGACTCTTTTTCTCATAAGAGATTTCACATGGTTCCCCACATATGTTGTTACAGTAGGTTTATAATTTCCACCCCAGTGCTCCTGGCTACTAAAAGGTGCACCAGTCATTTACTTAGCCTTGAATTAAGCTGGTCCATCCTGCAAATCTGAGTTTTCTGAAAGCCAGTTACTCCTCTTTGGCCTTGAAAGTTATTCGGTAATACTACTTCAATATCAGACAATGTTTTGATGTTATCCATATTATCCACTAGCTCAGGGATCGGCAAGCTCTTGAGACCAAAGAGTCAATCCTTTCCCTGGTAACAACTTTAAAATCACTTGAGTCCTAACTACGTCTTTCCAAACAAATGAAATTACTGTGACCTGAAATAATGACCTTCAAATGTTTTCAATGTTATTTCAGAGCCACACATTCACACTGAAAGAGCCACATATGGCTCACAAGCCGCAGTTTGCCAAGCACTGCACTAGCTATTTCCTCAAAAGGAGACAAGCTTCTTTGGTCTGTTCCTTGTCTCAAAGTGCTGATAAAACCTGTTCACTGGGGTGACCCTGCTGGCATTTGAAAGACCAGTTTGCATAGCTTCCAGCATCACAGCAACACAAAAGCACCACAAACTACCAGAGAAGTCATGGGCCGGTACTCAACAAGATGAATTAACACAGTGAATTAACAAGGGGTTCAGGCATAAGAACAAATGTGACTAGGGCACAGGACGAGGGAGTGGTGGGGTGATTTGTTTTGTTGGCCACAGCATTGCTAGAAGTTGGAACAGACTCGATGGCACTCAAGAATACCTTCAACATCACACACACACACACACACACACACACACGTTAGACCATAGGTCTATCTTTACCAGTCCCTCTTGATGGGCTCACACCTCCAGTTTTGGTTAGCAACTGATCTCATTAGCCGTTTGCATCACATCACAGCAAGGATTTCAAGCATCCTTTTGAAAAATGTAAAGCTCTTCTCACTCAAATACTCTTCCCCCGCTGCTCTGGGTGCTGCAGATAGGAAAATTCATCCAGACCCACAGAATTCCTGCTTGGCTGGCACTCAGCTGCATATCGTTCATCCTCTCGTCAAACAAGTTTGTGTTCCCTGTTCATCTGTCATTAATGTGACTCCCTAAATTTGTACAGACCAACTCCTTTCCCGGGTTATCATGTCCTATCTGGCCTATCTCCTCTTCCAGCAGTCCCCTCTTTCCTGCCTCTCCTTTTCCATTCTCGAATCCTCTTTTTTTCTCAGTTTCTGAAGATAATCACCAACTTTTCCATTAGCAATCAAGCATTTAAGCATTTTGCTACTGGGAAGCTTACAAACTATCCTCCAAAACCCAAACTCTATGCCATTGAGTCCACTTTGACTCATATCAACCCTACAGGAGTTTTTGGGGACAGAAGACTTCATTTTTCTCCCAAGGAGTAACTGGTTGGTTGTCAGCTGCTGATCTTGTGGTTAGTTGTCCAACTCCTAACCCGTTATTCTAGCGGTGCTCCTTCACTTTACTGCCATTGGATTGAGTCTGAATCACAGTGATCCTATAAAATAATGTCGCCCCTGTGTGTTTCCACGGCTGAAAGTCTTTCTCTTACAGAGAGATTCTCCTACAGGGAGCTTCTTGTTTCTCTAAGAGAGAGGCTTGTAGGTTAATAGGCCAACATGTAACTCATCACACTTCCCGGGTTCTTTACCGCTCACCTTAGTTATTCTTAAAGGAAAAGCATTCTTACAGAGTGGTTTCACAGATTTGAGAGAGCTCTACTGGCATACCACCACTGGCCTGCCAGTTTGTTATACTGTAATGACTTGGGTGTTGCTGTGCTGCTGAAGACTATGTCCCTGGTATTTGGAATACCAGCAGAGTCACTCAAAATGGCCAGGTTTTAGCAGAGCTATCACACTGTAAACACACCATGAAGAAGTCATAGGTAGTCCACTTCTGAGGAAAAATGCACTGAAAACCGTATGGATATCAGGGGAACATACTCAGATACTGAAAATCTCATGAATAGCAGCATATCACTCTCAGTGATCATGCCAGAAAATGAGCATCTCAGGTTGGAAGGCACTCAAAATAGGACCAAAGAAGAGCTGCCTTATTAGAGTCAATTATAATAATATGGATAGAGTGAAGCCTTTGGGAATGAGGCATTCAGGACCTCCATTTGCTGACAGGAAATGGCTTGTCAAAGAAAGAGAATCTTTAATTCTCTGTTAACAATTGGAATTTGGAGTCTATGACTAGGAAAATTTGAAATTGTCAAAAGTTAAATAGAATGTAAAAATTAATGATCTAAGCACTAGAAAGCTGAAATGGATTGGCATTGACTCTTGAATCAGAAAAGCATGTGGTTTGCTCTCCCAGTAATGACAAACAAGAAGAATTACATCACATTCATAATCTTAAAAATATTGCAAGATCTATCTTGAAGTACGACTCTGTCTGATAGGATATCTATCATCCTACAAAGAAATCCAGTCACTACAATGATTAAAGATTCATGCACCAAACACTAAAACCAATGATGCAGAAATTCAGAAATTGAAGAATTTTACCATCATCTTCAGTAGAAAATTGATCAGAAGTGCAATCAAGATGCATTGATTCCATGATCAAGATTCCATTGAGTGGAATGCATTGGAAGTTAAAATGCAAAAATTGAAAACAAAGAGGACTTTTTCTTCATCACAAATACCTCTTTTGGGGCTGAACCCCGGTGGCGTAGTGGTTGAGTGTGGGACTGTGGCCCACTGGCTTGGCGGTTCAAATCCAGCAGCAGCTTTCCAGGAGCAAGGCTGGGTAGCTCCCACGACCACCAGAGGGGAGTGATGCCCCCAATTAAAAAAAAAATCAATACAAATACCTCTTTTGTTTGTCTGTTTGTTCTGGGCAAATACCTTTATTTAACAACACAAAGGGCAAATCTTCACTTGGATTTCTCCAAATGGAACCCACGGAAATCAAATGGATTATATCTCTCTGAAGAGACAACCAAGAAGCACTAAAACAGCTGCAAAAAAGAGATAGCGAAATGTTGAATGGTGCAGGAAGTATCAAAAGAAGATGGAAAGAATACATAGAATGATTATATCAAAAACAACTAACACTTAACCATTTCAAAGAGGTCACATATAAGCAAGAACCAATGGTGCTGAAAGAAGCTTGAGCTGTACTGAAGGCATTAACTAAAACCAAGGCTCCTGGTATGGATGAAATACCATTTGAAATGTATCAACAAACTGATGAAGCACTGGAAGCCTTCACTCACCTGTGCGCAGAAATTTGGAAGACAGATATGTGGCCAACTGACTAAAAGAGATTCATATTGGTACCCATTCCAAAAAGGGCGATCAAATAGAATTTTCAAATTATAAGACAATATCATTATATGCAAGAAAAGATCATCCAACAATGATTATAATAGTACATTCACAGGCATTTGCCAGAAATTCAGACTGGAGGCTGAAGAAGATGTAGAACAAGGGATATAATTGCTTATATTAAAGGGATCTTTGTTGAATATGAAGAATAACAAAAATGTTTAATAATGTGGGTTTTTTTATTACTCAAAGGCATTTGACTATGTGGACCATAACAAACTATGATTAGCCTTAAGAACAATAGCAGTTCCAGACCACTTAATTTTGCTCTGATAGAACTTGTACCAAGATTAAACGGCAGTTGTGCAAACAGACAAGAAAACAGAGTGTATGGTTTAAATCAGGAAAGGTGTATGTCAGGGTTGTATCCTCTAACCATATTCACTCAATCTGTAAGCAAAGAAGTTGTACTATATGGAAAATAATGCAACATTGGTATTGAAAGTAGGCTTATTAACAGACTGTGATATGCAGATGATACAATCTTGCTTGCTTAAAGTGGAGAAGACTTTGAAGGACTTGCTGTTGATGATCAAGAATTGCAGTCTTGGACAGCAGATAGGCATTGGACCTCCACTCAAGCACTTCCTCATTGCAAGAAAATTTTGTGCTATTAAACTGGCATTCCATGATGTTCACCTTCCTGACACGATCACCGAAGACAAATATGCGCATAATCAAGTGTGGTGAAGAAAAGTGATGGTGCCCGACTATTAAAAGATGTAGCATCTGAGGTTTTAAAGACTTAAAGGTAAACAAGTGGCCATCTAACTCAGAAGCAACAAAGCCCACATGGATTAGACACATCAACTTGTAGAACCACGAGTTGTCAAAGGGATCAGTTATCAGGTTTCAAGAAGTAAAAATCATAACATTGCATGCTCACCTTCCTGATATGATCACTGACGACAAATGTGTGCATAAGCAAATGTGGTGAAGAAAGTTGTTGGTGCCCGGCTATTAAAAGATATAGCATCTGGGGTCTTAAAGGCTTGAAAGTAAACAAGCAGTCATCTAGCTCAGAAGCAACAAAGCTCACATGGAAGAGGCACACCAGCCTGTGTGATCACGAGGTGTCAAAGGGATCTGGTGTCAGGCATCAAAGAACTAAAATTATATCATTATAAATCACGGGAAGATCAGGGATCCAAAGCCCATCAATAGGTGAAGCGACAGCTGAGCCCCGGTGGTGTAGTGGTTGTGTGCAGGACTGCGGCCCACTGGGTTGGAGGTTCAATTCCAGCTCCCAGGAGCAAAGGCTGGGCCTCCTACTCCCACCACCTGAGGGCAGTGATGCCTAAAAAAATTTTTTTTAAAAATAGGTGAAGCGACATCCCCTTACAGAGGGGTTGCGGGGAGGAGACAAACCAGTCAAGGTGCAGTGTAGTAACAATGAACTATGCAACTTTCCTCTAGTTCTCAAATGCTTCCTCCCACTATCATGATCCCAATTCTACCTTACAAATCCAGCTAGACCAGGGGATGTACACTGAAGCTGGAAACATGGGGAATTCAGGATCGATGAACCCTTCAGGACCAGTGGTGGGAGTGGTGATAACAGGAGGGTGGAGTAGAAAGGGGGAACCAATTGCAGGGATCTACATAAAACCTCCTCTCTGGAGTATGAACAACAGGGAAGTGGGTGAAGGGACACATCAGACAGTGAGAAAGTAATAACAGTTTGTAAGTTATTAAGTGTTCATGAGGAGGGGAGTGGAGAGGGAGGGGAAAAAGAATTTCAGTCTTCTGCATGGATGACAATTCAATATAATGAAAACAAAAATCCTCATAACTGGGTCAAAGATAAACAGAAAAAATAAGGAAGTTGTCAAAGATCTTGTCTTGCTTGGATCTACAATCAGTGCTCATGAAAGTAGTAGTCAAAGGATGTCTTGCATAGGCTAAATCTGCACAAGATCTCTGTAAAATATTGAAAAGCAAGGATGCTGCTTTGAGGACAAGGTCTGCATGACTCAAGTCATGGTATTTTCAATTACTTCATGTGCAGTGAAGGTTGTATGTTGAATAAAGAATAATGCATTTGAATTATGGTGCTGGCAAAGCATATAGAATATACCATGGATTGTCCAAAGAACACACAAATCTGTTTTGGAAAAAGTAAACCAGAATATTCCTTGGAAGCAAGAATAGTGAGTCTTCATCTGATATAAGTTGGAAATATTATCATGAAAGACCAGTTCCTTGAAAGGAACATCATGCTTGGTAAATTAGTGGGATAATGAAAAAGAAGGAGCTGTCAATGAGATGGGCTAACACCATAGCTGCAACAATAGATCTCAAAGATAGCAATTGTGAGGATTGCAGAGGACTAGGCAGTGTTTCGTTCTGTTGTACACAACTCTAGCAACAACAATTGGTGGCATAGTGTGTTACATGTTATACTTCTAATCACAAGCTCAGAAGTTTGAAGACACCATGTGCTCCTTAGAAGAAAGGTGAGGCTATATCCTCTCATAAAGAATTATAACCATGATGCAGTGGTAGTTGGTTTGGGTTGGCTCATAGACTCATAGTACGAGAGCACATGTCTATAGCAAGGGGCTATTATTATCCAGTCACAGGCATACTAACTTGAAAACGTGCTAGCATCATTGGAACCACCTGCTATTTCCGCAAAGTCTGTGACAAAGTGGGAAAAGATATGTGCTACATGGAAAGAATTTTTAAAGTTGCCCGGAGCAGACCGTTTGAGGAAAGATAATGAGCTCACAAGAACTTCGATGTAATGGTGAGAACAGGCAGGGTAGGATATGCACTGGGTAGAAGTTACCTTAAAGTCACTAAAATGAAAACGGAATTGGTTATGTTCCTATTGCTTCCCCACGGCCAAACTCTTGTGGACTTACTCTGAATCACAAGAAGTTAGAACTAACATAGTATAGTTGTTGAAAGAATAAAATTGAAACAAAAAATGAATTATTGTTTCACATATCTATCTACCTCTTTGAACCAAAGTGCAGTAAATATATAATTCATTTGTATTATTACATTTCAGCTTTCTTTCCAGCCCAAAAGGGCAGAGTAGAACTTCTTAATATGGTTTACAAAGATGGAATATCAGTTTCCCACATGAAAGATGATTGCTGCTGCTCCTCTAAAGGTTTATGGTCTTCCAAAACCCTAGGGGGTAGTTCTGCTCTGTCTTGCAAGGTCACTATTAGTCAGAATCAACTCACTTGTGTTTTTTGTTTGTGTGCTTGTTTTTTACTCACATGGATTGGCTGATGGGTTCAAACTACCACTGCCATAAATTATTTTTGGAAAACAAAGAACCCATTGCCATCATATGGAGTTATTCTCATAAGTGAACCATAAACCAGAGTAGAACACTCAGACTCATAAGACAGAGTTGAGCAGGTGTATGGAGGCTTCTACTGCACATTTTCCCCTCCCACTTTCCCCCTATGTTTTCTCCCATCTACTATTCTACGTGGGTGGGTGCTGGATTTGAAGTGAGCAGTTGAATGCTTTAAGATTTGTGCCACAAGAACTTACTGCTGCTCTTAGGTGCTGTCCCATTAATTTTAACTCAAAAACTCATAGCAACTTGGGGTTACACAATTTCATGTCAATAAGAATGGATGGAGTCTAGTGTGTCAATCAGGTTACAACCTGGTAATCCCTCCTTGTTGACGTGGCTTATGAGGATTCTGGCACTTCCTCTCTCCCTCCCTGGAGGTGTGACATCCTCTCTCTCTTTCTACACCTGCTTGTTGACAAGCCACATGGGGCCACAATGATGGCAGCCAAAGCTCTGGAGATGCACCCACTCACATTGGAACTATCCACAGGACTTTCCACCCACCGGCCTCTGATCTTCCTGTATTTGGCATCATTGCATGTGCTCGGTGAGTCTGAAAAAAGAATTCATGGGCTCAGATCAGATCTATGGGCTAATTGAAAAGTTATGGACTTGGTCTGGAATAGGTTGGAATGTTTTCTTAATATAAAATAACTTTTTGATATGAAGTTCTTTCTTACACATACATGAGTGTCTCTGAATTTGTTTCTTTAGTCGACATGGCCTAACACACAAACCTACGTGGCCAGTAGAGCTGATCCATAAAATTTTCTTGGTTGTCATCTTGGCTTTTTTTTTTAAAGCAGTTTTATTGACAAATAATGGACATATCATGTAATTCAATAATTCAATCATATTAAGCATGCAACCATTACTGCAATCAATTTTAAAACATTTTCTCATTTCTTGTTCTCATTGCTAGTGCCTCATTTTCCTGAAACACTCCTGCAATTCTCCTAGGAAATTATTAATCCAGTTAATGTTTCTATTTACTTAACTAGCCTGAATTTCATATACCAAGAAACCATACAAAAAAAACCCCAACAGCAATGGCAAAAACAAACACAGAAAGCCTTCATTGAAAGAAGCAAAAATGCTAAAAATCAGAACAATTTAAAAATGGGTAAAGGGACACAGCAGATGGTATAAAATGTGAAAATAAAAATGTATAAATTATGAAGGGTTCAGAAGGGTGGGAGGGTGGATACGGAAGGGAGGGTAAAAAGAGAAGCTGATATCAGGAACTGTTAACTTCCTGATTGTGAAAGATAATTCACTGAGCATACCTGATACAATTGATAGATTCTTCATGGACACAGTTAATATCCTCAAGGAGTCTATGGCTCACACACAGGATGCTCAAATGGAAGAAATGGCAGTCAACCAACCACAAAGTATGCTCAGGTGGAAGAAATGGCAGTATACCCAAGGAAGTGGGTGGTTGTTAAAAGAATAGGTTTGGTTATTAGTGAAGACAAGAAAAGGAAATTATGTCATGTTGCTTGCAACTTAGTGTGCATGTGTGCAGGCTCAAGTTCTTCAGAAGAAGCTATTCAAAGACAGGTTTTAACTAATGTGAAAACTGGAAAGGGGAGATTGGGCGATGTAAATTCTGAGATTGCTGATGAATTTTTTCAAGTTGCCATGTCTTGTCTGGAGCGATTACATGTCAAATTACTGCAAAGGAGCTCCATTGAGGCCCACCACTGCTGCGAAGAGAGATCTCTTCAAAGTGTTTTATCAGGTAGAATTCGCACTTGCTCAAGGGGATTTTCAAACACCACCTATTTGGGTATTACTCTGTAAAGATATGCTGATCAGACCAAAATGGCAGGTTATCTTCAAATTCTCTGTGACAACTTTGGAGTGGAAACCTACAAGCAGAATATGAGAGTCCTTTTTGCCTTGGCCAAAGTTATGATGTTGGGAATATCGATAAACAATCTATGGGCTAAAGCTCTACAGTTACTAGTCACCACTTATCTGGACTGGGATGACAGAGGATATTATGGCAAGGCTCTCATTGCTATCACCCTGACAAAATAAAATAAAATAACATTTAAATCCAGCTGGACTTTTCTTAAAGGTGAAAATTCTATTAAAAGGTGAAAAAGAACTTCTTGAAGCTGCCATGGCAATACTACATTTGATATGTCTGTAGACTTCTAAAGCAGCTAAAGCACTGTGAAACTGTGGGTGACGAATATTGAAACTGCCAAGGGCTGCCAAAAGAGCAATCACATCTATCTTGGAATAAGTAGATTCCAAGAAGCAACGATGATGAGACTTCATCTATGTATTTTGAACTTCTTATCAAGAGGGACCAGCTTCTAAAGAAAGACATGCTTGGGTTAGAGAAATATTGAAAAGGAGGAAAACCTTCCGTCAATGGATTGACATAGTGGCTGCAACAATGGGCTTAACTATAACAAATCTGAGGCTATTTCATGAATGGGGTATGTTTTATTGTATTATACACAGAGTCACTATGTCAGACAACTTAACCACACCTAACAACAACATGGTAGTTTAGTTTTAGATTCTAAAAGAACGGCTCCATTGTTTTACACAGTGGCTGTACCATGTTGTATTCTCACCAGAATTGATGAGTTCCTTACCATCATTTTTAATTTTCTGGGTATTTTGTTGCTGTTTTTAGCTTTGCTAATCCACTACCATTGAGTCCATGAGATGGTATCCTGTTATGATTTTGATTTGCATTTTTCTGTATCTTTTAATGTATTTGGTGATCATTTGAATGTCTTATTTGGTAAAATATCTGTTCAAATCTGTAGCAGTCATGTAATTCTGGTACCAATTTGATTAAGCGTGTAGGGGTGTAGTCTAGTCTGTCAATCTGGAGATATTAAGTGAGACCTCTATGTGGTCATGGCTTTCTCTGAGAATTCTGGGGAATCTTGTGATATTTCCCCAGTGGATATGAGAGACCATCAACTCAGTCTCTTGGAGACACTCTACTGACAAGACACAAGGCTGATTCTCTGTGAGCCATCCTAGAGGAGATGCTACAAGGAACTCCCCTGATGGAACCTGATGTCTGAAGCCAGTAAAACCACATGGAGACTCCTGCCAGGGCTGAGATGCTTCTACCACCATTGGATACACAAGACTGTGTTCCCACTGGCCTGTGATTGTCCTGGCATCATTGCACATGCTTCGTGAGTCTGAAGAGGACTTATGGATTGGTATCGGACATATAGGCTAATATTAGATTTATGGACTTGGACTGGACTGGGCTGCTTTCTCAATGTTCCATTCCTCTTGGATATAAATCTCTCCCTTAGATACATATGCGTGTTTATGTATTTGTTTCTCTAGTCTACCAGGACTAACACAAAATCCTTGACTCATGTTTTAATTATTTGTCTTTGTGTTAAGTTGTTAAATATATGTATATATATCTTTTTTCATTTTTATAGTAAAATAAAAACTTATGAACAATTTTGATGTTCAATTTGTATTTGCTATTTGTGGGTTTGCTACTACACTAGATAATCCATTGTTAAAAGCAAGGGTGAACATCCTCTTGTCTCTATGTCTTATAATAATTTTTTTTGTTTTGTTTTGTGTTTTGTTTTTTGGGCATCACTGCCCTCAGGTGGTGGGAGTAGGAAGCCCAGCCTTTGCTCCCTGGAGCTGGACTCGAACCTCCATCCCAGTGGGCCGCAGTCCCGTGCACAACCACTACACCACCGGGGCTCAGCCTAATTTTATGGTTTCAGTTTGCTCATTTTGGGTCTTTGGCCCATTTTGAATTTGTGTGTGTGTGTGTGTGTGTGTGATGTGAGGCATGCCTGGATCCTGTTTCATTTTGCCTCATGTGGAAGTCAAGTTTTCCCTGTACTACTTATTGAGTGAAGAGATTCTTCTTTCAGAGAATACACTTAATGTCCTCTGCAAAAATCATGTGTACCATACTCCATTTAAAGTGATAAAAAAGGAGAACTGGGGATATGGATTTTATGGTGAATTGCTTCCATGAACATCTGCCATCTTTGACATGGAATAAGAATGGTATGATATCTGGCTAATATCGCTGAACATTTTTATTATGACCATCGGTGAATCATGATAATTTGAATACAGTTTCAAATTCTCATAGATTCCAGACTTCTTTGGAGGTATGGAGGTTGGATGAACCTCTAAAACTATCCCTGAAATAATATTTAAGTCTTAAACCAAAAATATCTCAAGGTATTCTTATAATAACACGGTAGTTTAACTTAATTAGTAACATATTCTGCTTTGTTCATTATGTATGTTTAAAAACTATGTATTTGGAATCAAGTTGACATGAATGCAGTCACTGTCATTGAATTGTGCATACAGAAACGGTTGGGTTGGTGTACGTTTTGCTGTGTATATTCTCAGCAACAAAATAAAATTTTAAAAATAATTGGACCCGCTCAAAATCTCTTCATGCATATATGCTTTAAGACAGAGGTAGCACAGGGACTTCTGCCTGCTGAGGGAATGAACAATGGACCTGTGAGAAAAGACTTGGTAAAAGTATTAACTAACCTTGAAGCTAGACCCTAGTGAACATCTGAAACCTCCTAACACAAAACTGTAGACCAGAATCAATGTGAGTCTGACACAGAGCTATAAGCCAGATACATTTTAAAGAAAGTATGTAAGAGATCCAAGGATGCACCGAGCAAGGTGCAGTATCACCTCCCACTTCCTTGATTGTACCTTTAAAAACAAAGACCTTTCCCCTAGACAAGGTCCTTTCAACTCACGAGGAGGACTCTCTTCATTTCTTTTGATGTGATGCCTACGCTTTAATAAAATGTTGCCTTAATTCTTTGTTGCTGTGAGCACATGGGCCTGCCTTATTACCCAGGTGGACCTTGCTAGTTCCCTCATGGACAAAAGCTTGGTGCTGCACATCACGGTTTATATGTGTCCAGGTTTACTTTAGGGACATCATTATCACTTTATTGGAGAACATCATACATCCTACCCATGGGGTATATGGTGACTCTCTTGATAGTACCATTAATTTAGCCAAAAGTATAGAATTTTTAAAAATGGCTTATAAAAGAAAAGTATATGTGTATAGGAGAACTTTTTTAGATGAAAAAATGCCTGGATTGTTGACTTGAACAGATTAAAAATTCAAGTGTCTGGGTACTATTTACACAAACAATCAAGTCTGGACATAGAGCAAAACTTTCAGTAATACTCACAAAGAGCCATACTAGCTCTACTAACATGGTCAGACTGTTAACCATGTCAGGAAAAAAAGCAAAAAGAACGTGAAAATAGTAAATTCACAGTCATCCTGAGCCACCATGCATTAAGCACCCTCAAAACAAGAGCTGTGAACCTTCACATCTATAACCTTGGGGCAGCAAGCACCTGTTTATCTTTAGGATAGGAGATCACAAGGTCTTTCTCCCACCAATCAGCTGCCAACCATGCATTAGCAGCTCAGCACTTCACTAAGGAGGCACTGCTAGGCCTCCTTACCAATTCCATAACCCAAACTAAATGGAAATAGGAAGGACTCAAGGTGGAGCCAAGAAGTGAAGCTCATCTGCCCCTCTGCCACCTATAAGCTGGTTCTTAGTGCTCACAAGACAGACAATATGAAGGCATATTAAATAATGCTAAAAATTGAAAAACAGTTGCGTCATGACTAAATAGAGTTGAGCGTTTGAATTATGTTTCCTTGTTCCTAATGCAAGAGCCCTGGTGGTGTCAAGGGTTACCCGTTGGGCTGCTAACCAGGAGATTAGCCGTTCCAAACCACCAGCCACTTTAGGGGAAAAGATGAGGTTTTCTCCTCCCATAAAGAGCTAGTCTGGGGGCTGAGCCCCGGTGGCGTAGTGGTTGTGTGCGGGACTGCGGCCCACTAGGACGGAGGTTCAATTCCAGCAGTGGGGCTGGGCCTCCTACTCCCATCACCGGAGAGCAGTGATTTCCCCCCGCCCCCCCCCCCAAAAAAAAAAGCTAGTCTGGGAAACCCATAGGGACAGTTCTACCCTGTCCTATGTTGTCGCCAAGAGTCAGAATCAATTCAATGGCAATGAGGTTGGCTTGGTTTGGATTCTGGCCAGGATCCTTCCTTCTTTTCATCGATACCCTGAACACGCATCTGGTTCCTCATCAGCTCTTCAAGTCTATACAATGTCTTATAAGCTAAATATCATAAGTTAATTATAGTGACAGATGTCAAAAGTTCTCACAATAAGTGCCTCTCTTTTTAAATTGAATACTTGGAATGTATTTTCCCTTTTCCATATATTCATTTATATTCTTATAAACTCCCCCTTCCCCCAAATATCCTAAAAATCCCCCAGATGAACCCGGGATAATCACGTGCTTTCAATAGTGACTTTCTCTTATGTAAATTAGTTACTGTTTCTCAAGTCAGCGTGGAAATGTGTCGTCATCCTGTTCTGGCGCTCAGAGACTACCCCATCTTCTCTCATTTACCAGACACCAGTCACAGGCCTGGTCTTACCAGTCAGAGAGCACATGGTGCCAGGAGGACAGAGCTAATACCAAAGAAATAGCAGGTTAATACCAAGGCAGCAAGTGACCACAGGGATGGCTAGAACCAGGGCAGAAGGGCAGCTGTACAGGCAAAACTCACGGCCCACACAGATACTGGTTCTGCACTGGGGCCACCATGGAGCCTTAAAAGCCAGTAACTGGCAGCCCCTGCCTAGAAAGCACCCTGCCAGCCTGGCTTAGTTTCCAGACTCCTGTGAAGCACTGAGGCTTGGCTGCCAACCCAGCCACTGTGTGCTAACGTGCCCACCACTCTTAAGCAGGACTCTCCCTCTCCTGGTGCTGAGAATGACTGGTGCTGGTGGTTGGTCCTCTTAAAAAAAAGTACCTAGAATCACCATATTGTAAAAGAGAGATAAAAATTTACATGAACCTTTTACCTTTGCTCCGGTCAGCACCTAGGTGTCCCTACTGCTGTCAACATACATTTAAAATTAACCCGTGAAGCCGAAGCGAACAGATAAGGCAAGTCCCAGGCACAGCAGAGGTTCCACCCGAGGTGGAAGGGAAGATGCTCAAAACCTATCAGCCAAACCAGGCACACGGGTAGGCAGGGGGTTACGGATAAAACAGATCAGCAGCTGGCCGCTACCACTGGACATCGCTCTCTGAGCTGGAGCTGACCGATGCTAGCCTTTCTCCCGAACCTGATGGCTGCGGAGTCACGGGGATCAAGAGCAGCCGGTGTTCCCTGGCGGCGGGCAGTGCCACCTACCACAGCCCCGAGAAACAGCCAATGACCTTCCTCGCAAGCAGCTCATCTTCCTTGCAAGACGCTGACGCAGCCGTGCGCCCTCTCTTAACTGAACATCTGCCTGTCAACTTCGGAGAGGCGAAAGTGCGAGTCTTTCCTTGTGTTCACTAATGTGTGCGGCGACGGAACGCTGGGTGTGTTTCACCCTTCCTCCCATGACACATGTATTCCTGTGGATTGCGGCGATGCTGCCCAAGCGTGACAAAGGCACTTCCATGTCTCCACATTTTGCTTCAAACGCCCACCGGAAGTGGGCCCCCGACCCTCAGTCCCCGGGGGTCCCCACTCACCGAGAAGCCGGCCCAGAAGGGACTGGAGTGGCGGATCCGGGCCGAGGTGGTCAGCGCCAGCGCGGCGAAGCTGACGGCCACGATGAGGCATCCGAGCGCCATCTGCGTGGCCCCCAGGGCCAGCACGAGGCGGGAGCGGCCCGAGCACTCACGCAGGAGGGACAGGCTGCGGGGCAGCGAGGCCGGGCCGGGCGCGCGGGCTCCGCCGGCCGGCGACATCGCGCCGGGGGCTCCTGGCCGCTCGGCCCGCCGCCCCGCGTCTAGCGGTCGCCAGGTGCCGCCGCCTCGCCTCCCGGAGGCTCAGGGACAAGTTGCGCCCGGCCTCCAGCCGGCCTTCGGGCGGGGCGGGGCGGGGAGCCGGGCGCTCACCGGCCCGGCGCGCGCCCATGCCGCTCGGCCGCGGCGGCCACGGTGCCGTCGTCGGGGATCCGCCCGCTCGCCGCGCGGCGCCGCGCCCCCGAGCACGAGCCGGGGGTCCCGGACGCCGCCGCCGCGCTCTAGGCCCGGCCCGGGCGGCCGGTCAGGCGGAGAGTGCCCCGCGCAGGTGCAGTCGCAAGGCGGGCGGGGGCCTGGGCGCTCGCGTCGTTCGCCAGGGCGACTTTGCGCAGGTCCGGGGGTGCGGGGGTGGGGGGCGGGTAGCAGAGACAGCAGCAGCTTCGAGAGCCAGGAGGGGCGGCAGTCTTGGCGGTGGAATTCTGGTCCTTAAAGCCCGGGGCGGAGGAGGGGGCGGGGGGTGGCAACCCAGGCTTAGGGCCGAGTCTGAGTCTGGGGAGCTTCACAGGCAAGTGCTGGTTGTGGACTCTGAGGACCAGGGCACTACTGGTAGAAGTGGGGATGGCGAGAAGGCGAGGGATGGGAGGGGGTGGAGGTGGGATGGAGCAATTCCAGTGCACTGGCCCAGGTATGGCCCGGGGAGCTCCTCTAGAATGCAGAATTCAAGATTCCAAGTTTCTGCCTTCTTCCGTTTTCCCAGGCTGAGGATATGATTGTAGGGTTGAGAAGGAAGAACATTACTGGTGACATTCTGTTGGCCAGAGTCAAATAGTTGGCTTAAAATACATTGCACAGAACGTATGTAAAGGAACACAATTATTAAAAGTCTACTAAATCATCTCAAGAAGGCCCTTCTCTTGTATTTCCTTCTCTTGTTCACAGGGTCACTATGAGTCAGAGCCCCTGTAGGACACCTGTGAATCAGGACCCACAGAGAGCCCATAGGACAGGGCAGGACTACACGTGACAGGTTAATAAGACTTCTTCATGTCCTGATGCTACCTTTTTAATATATTTCAGCTTCTCTGATGATTTGCTTAGCATACAGATTGACTAAGAATGGTGAGAGGCTATAACCCTATCACACAGTATACTCTTGTTCCGTTTGTACAACTCCCTCTTGATCCATGTGCAAGTTCTGCATGAGCACAATGAAGCGTTCTGGAATTAACGTTTTTCTCAGGGATCCACACAGTCAAATGTCTTAGCATACAGCCCAAAGAGACTGATGGATGGAGGGAGAAAGAAAAGAAGGAAGGTTGGAAGGGGGTGGGGACAGAAGAAAACCAACTGGTCAATGCTTAGTCCTGGCATAGCCCTGGCTCCATTCAAAGCAAACCATAGACCTTTGATTCTCAGTGTTTTTCTCTTTCAAACGGATTGTAATAAAGCCTGGAGGCAGTTGTGGTTTAGTGGTGGAATTATCTCCATCCATTGTGTTAGTGCGAGTAGACTAGAGAAACAAATTCACAAACATGCATATGGATATAAGGGGGAGATTTATATACAAGAGGAATGGACATTGAGAAAGCATCCCAACCCAGTCCAAGTCCGCAAGTCCAATATTAGCCCAGATGTCTGATACCAATCCACAAAGTCCTCCTCAGACTCACAAAGCACATACAGTGATGCCAGGACAAGCACAGGCCAGTGGGTACAGAGTCTTGTGCATCCAGTAGTGGTAAAAGCATCTCTGCCCTGGTAGGGGTCTCCCTGTGGTCTCCCAAGCATCTCAGCACTGGCAGGCGTCTCCACATAGCTCCTCTGGCCCCAGAGGCCTGGTTCCATTAGGGTAAGCCCATGTGGCTTCTCCTCTGGCTCCTCCAGGACTCAGAGACTATCAGCATGCTGTCATCTTATCTTGTCAGTAGAGTGTCTCCCAAGGATTGAGTCATAAGTCTCTCACCTCCAATGGGAAATAATGCGAGACTTCCCAGAATTCTCAGGAGAAAGCCATGCTCACCCAAAGGTCTCATTGGCTATCTGCAGATTGACAGGCCAGACTCCACCCCTACACTCCCATTCCTGAAATGACACCAAAGTACTTGACTGCCACACCAAATCTAAACCAATGAACCACATTTGCAGCCACTAGTGTGTTGCTATGATGCCCAACAGGTTTCAGCACCTCTTGCTGATTAAAATGGAATTAGAAGTAAGGCCTGGCCAACCACTTGCAAAAATCAGTCATCAAGAATACGGTGGATTGGAATGATTATCCAATCAAACATAAAATAACAATAATAACACAGCCACCTGGAGATCTCATTGTTTTGGGTTGATTTGTGTCCACCACAAAACAAGTAATATTAAAAACCTAATATCTATGCCTGTCAATATGACCCTGTTGGAAATACAAGTTTCTTTCATTGGGCTAATTGAGTCATACCTAAAGAGGATGAGTCCTATGCTTATTACCTCTGAATGGTTTGATTTAAAGGTATACAAATGAAGCGAGGCAGATGTACACAGGAAGATTTAATTTGATAACAGGTGGATGTATTTAAAGGCCTGCGAACACCAAGGATTTCTGGCTGCTATTTGAAGATGAGAGAGATGAAAACAGACCTTCTTCTTGAGTCGTGCCATAAAGTCAGAATCCTGAACTGTGAGACAAATTTCTCTAAAGTCACCTCTGTGGTATTGGTCATTATGGCAGCAATCGGAAAAGAACACCAATTTATATCAACTTTTTCTCTTCTCTGCAAGAGATGGATCCTTGAGGTTGTGTTCTTAATAAAGGAAAAGGAAGGCTGAGCCCCGGTGGCATAGTGGTTGAGTACGGGACTGCGGCCCACTGGGTTGGAGGTTCAATTCCAGCAGCAGCTCTCCAGGAGCAAGGCTGGGCCTCCCACTCCCACTGGAGGGCAGTGATGCCCCCCAAAAACAAGCAAACAAAAAAAACCCCAAAAGAATAAAGGAAAAGGTGATTGAAGTGTCGCCTGAAAAGCAGGGTTTCTGCATCAAGGAAAGAGAAGTAGCATTTAAAAAAGCACAATGCCTCTCTTTCCAACCTGTGCTGTCTTGCTATGTACCTCTCCATGGATAGATAAGAAGTAAGCATGTTTCTTTGTATTATCAGTGACCAGTACACTGACCATGAGGCATACCTGTGGGCTTCCCAATCATGGAATGAGTAAAATGAAGTAACTTCAGTCAGGAGGCTGGTATACAGAGTGGCTTGCAATTTGGACATTTATTATCACTAAAGGACCTTTATAAAATTTGCTCAAGCAAACCAGAGCACAAAGGACTGCATGGGTGAGAGACTGAGATCCAGAGGGAGAAATGCTTGCTAGAAAGGCTAGCATGTCTCATAGAGGAGCCGGCCATATGGTCCTCTCTGTACCTTGGCTGTTCTGAGTGGGAATATTGTCTTCAAGGCTTGGTGGTCCAGGATGCGCTCCACTTTCTCTTCCTCCCCCTTCATTTGCCCTCATGTACTCTGGTCAGAGATGTCCTTCTCCCTGAGCTGCAGCTTCAGTGCTGTCCTCTAAAGTAAATTCTTCTGGGTGAAGGGGCAGCTGTCCACTTAGTTAGCATGGGGCTTGGCCCTCAGACCCCTCCATTGGCTTCCTGCTTCATGCTGTCATGCTGCATTCACATCCTGGAACACCAGGTTTAAGTCTGGTCCCTCTTGTCCTATGGAGATATAAACAAAACCCTTCCCTTGGGTGGGTCTGTTCCCTGCTCCCCTGCTACACATTGTTATGTTTCCCTCCTCCCCTCTCCTTTTTAGTTGGCTACCACATGTAGCTCTGAATTTTGTCTACCTGAATCTCACCCTGGGAATTTTGGTATAGAGTAGCTTTTCTGCTATGCCTCTTTTGCATTTTTTAAAAGCTTTTTTTTTTTTTTAAGCATCATGGCCCTCAGGTGGTGGGAGTAGGAGGCCCAGCCTTTGCTCCTGGGGGCCGGAATTGAACCTCCATCCCAGTGGGTTGCAGTCCCACGCACAACCACTACGCCACCGGGGCTCAGCCTTTTTTAAAAAGCTTTTTATGATCGGTGAAGACAAATGTGTGCATAAGCAAATGTGGTGAATAAAACTAATGGTGTATGGCTATCAAAAGATATAGCTTCTGGGGTCTTAAAGACTTGAAGATAAACAGCCATCTAGTTTGGAAGCAACGAAGTCCACATGGAAGATGCACACCATTCATGAGGTGTTGAAGGGTCAGGTATCAGTCATCAAAGAACTAAAAATTATGTCATTATAAATGATGGGGGATACATACTAGGGACTCAAAGCACATCTGTAGGAAACTGAGCACCCCCATTACAGAAGGGTTATGGGGAGGAGATGAACCAGTCAGGGTGCAGTGTAGCAATGATGAAACATATAACTTTCCTCTAGTTCTCCAATGCTTCCTCACAAATCCAGCTAGACCAGATGATGTACACTGGTACAGATATGAGTAGGAAACATAGGGAATCCAGGACAGATGATCCTTTCAGGACCAGTGGTGAGAGTGGTGATACCAGGAGGGTAGAGAGAAGGTAGGGTAGAAAGGGGGAACCGATTATAAGGATCTACATATAACCTCCTTCCTGGGGTATGGACAACAGGGAAGTGCGTGAAGGGAAACATCAGGCAGTGTAAGATATGACAAAATAACAACAGTTTATAAATTATCAAGGATTCATGAGGAAGGAGGGCAGTAGGGAGGGAGGGGTAAAATGAGGAGCTGACACCAAGGGCTTAAGTAGAAAGCAAATATTTTGAGAATGATGAGGGCAACAAATGTTCAAATGTGGTTTATATACAAAGGATGGATGGATTGTGCTAAGAGTTGTATGAGCCCACAATAAAATGACTTTAAAAAAAGGAGAAGAAAGGCTAGCATGCAGACAAAAGACCTGTCAACTTTACCTTTTATTACCTGTTAGCTTCCCTAATAAACAACGTAATTGTTAGTATTGTCTGCGAGTTTTCTGTGGCCATTCCAATGAATTATAGATCGAAATCAAGAAGTAGAGGAGCGTCTGAGAAGGGACAGCTGTTGTCAGAACAAGGTAAGCACGTTTAGAGGGTGACAGCATCATCCTCTTTGGACAGGAGTCATCTTTGGGCACACGTGGAGTTAGGTTCGCGCCTCTCTCATGTAACATAAAGAGATCAGATGTGGCTTCTACACCATGTCCTCCGTATGAAATATGGGTCCAATTAGATAGTTTTACAAACATCATTTGTAAAAGACACAACCCCATCTTTATTGAATATTTTTCAGCACTTTATTTTGCAAAAGGGAAGTGTGAAACCTCCTAAATTGTTATTCTTTGGTAGGTCTTAGCATCTCTTTCTATTCATATAAAATTGGTGATTCATTTTTCTATTTCTTCAAAGAATTATGTTGGAATCTGTAAAGGGATCAATTGAGTTTTGCATGTTCACCTTTTGCACTGCCCTTTTGCTGAATCTTTCATTTAGTTCTAGTAATTTTCTTGCTGATTTCTGGGATTTTTTTGTATAGAATCACATTAGTATTTTAATATATAATTGCGTTCTATTAGTGATTTTTGCTGACTTTACTGAATAGTTTTTCTGCTATGATAATAAGAGAATTTGACCTACAATTTTCTTTCTAAGCTGTCTTTGTCTGGTTTGGGTATCAAGGCTATGCTCACTTCCAAAGGTGAATTCAAGAGTATTCCAGTCTTTTCTCTCTGTAGGATAGTGTGGGTAGGATTTGTACAAGTTCTTCTTTGAACATTTGGTAATACTTACCGATACAGTGATGTGGGCGAGTCTTTTGTGTGTGTGTGTAGGGGGGGGGGGAGGAGGTGTGGTAGGGAGAGTATTTTAATGACTGTACTGACTTTTTCTGTCATTTGTATCAGTCTATTTGAATTTTCCCCTTTAGTCTGTGTTAGTTTAGGTAGGTAGTATGCATCTAGAAATGTGTCCATTTTCCAGGTTTTCATATTAGTTTGAATACACTTATTCTATTAATCTTTTATTATATTAATCAGTTATTCTATTGACCCTCTCCATTTCTTATTCATGTCTATATAGTCAGTTTTGTTCATCTTTTGATTCTTTATATTGTATTTCAATTTCATCACTTCTACTCTAGTTGCTATTATTCCCTTTCTTTCTTTCTTTTTTTTTTGGGGGGGGCATCACTGCCCTTGTGGAAGTAGGAGGCCCAGCCTTTGCTCCGTGGAGCGGGAATTGAACCTCCATCCCAGTGGGCCGCAGTCCCGCGCACAACCACTACACCACCGGGGCTCAGCCCATTATTCCCTTTCTTATGATTAACTGTAGGCTTACTTTGCCGCTCTTATTGAAATTAGGTGTCAATGTTAGTTCTTTTCTTCTTTGCTGTGTGCATTTTTTTGCTGTAATTATTCTTTTAGCTAATTTTGCTGTTTCCCAAAGATCTTGGTATATTATGTTTTTCATTTGATTCAAGGAATTTTTTTTTTTTTCGGTCATCACTGCTCTCCGGCGGTGGGAGTGGGAGGCCCAGGCCCACTGCTGGAATTGAACCTCCATCCCAGTGGGTCGCAGTCCCGTGCACAACCACGACGCCACCGGGCCTCAGCCCTGATTCAAGGAATTTTTAAAATTCATTTTTATTTATTCTATGCCCACTAGAATTTCTACTTATTTCTTTATTTATCACTCACTAGAATTTGTGCAGGCTGTTACTCCATTGTCAGGTATTTGATTTTCCTTTCATTCTTCCTACTTTCTAATTGTATTGGTTTCGGTTTGGCGACTTCTACAGCTAGCTAGGATGGCTCCTCAACCATGTTGCCATATAGGTTAATCGCAAATTAACCTGTTGTCCACCGTTACTTCTTTGCCTTTAAGAACACCCTTGGTGATGCCCCCCCCCCCAAACCAAACAAAACAAAACAAAGAACACCCTTGTACATTTGTTCTCATTTTTGCAAATTCCTTCCATTTCTATTTGTCTGGAGGCACGATTTTACTGTGTAGATAGTTTTTGATTGATAATATTTTTCTTTCAGAGTTTTATATACGTTATACTATTCCCTTCTTAGGGATTCCTTGTATTGTAGTGGGTTATGAGTTGGGCTCTTAACCTCAAGTCCAGCAGTTTGAAATCATCAGTGGGGAAAAAAAAAGATGAGACTTTCCTCTTCAGTGAAGAGATGCAGGTTCAGAAACCAGGTTTGCCCTGTCCTGTCGGGCCACCATGGTCTGGAATCAACTCGAGGGCAATAGAGGGAGATGAATTGCCTTCTTGCATGACTTACGCTTAGAAATAAGAGTCTATTTACTCTTGTAGTTCTCTCTTTTAAGCAAGTTTTTGGTTTTCCTGGGTTGCTTTCAGAATTCTTTCCTTGGCTTTTGTTCAGGAAAATTTGATTATGATATGTCCTGGTGCCTTTCTCCAAAGGAAGACATATGATTATCACAGGACAATAACTCCCTGAACTTGGAAGTAGACTGGAAGGTAGTCTCTGCTCATCTGTCCAGTTTTATACTTCTGGAATGCATACCTTCTACTCTTTCATGAGTCTAGAGGAGCTTTCTTTAGTCAATTCTTCAACAATTTTCCCTGCTCTTTTTTGGGAATCTCCTCATGTTCTGTATAGTCTATTGTTCTGTATAGTCTATTGTATATAAATTATTTTTCTTGGAGATGTCCCGGGTCATTCTTAGGCTTTCATTTTTATAGTTTTTTTTTGGGGGGGGGCGGGGATCACTGCCTCTGGTGGTCGCGGGCGCTACCCAGTGCCACTCCTGAGAGCGGCCGCTGGATTTGAACCGCCAAGCCCGCGGGCCGCAGTTCTGCACTCAACCACTTAAGCCACCAGGGCTCAGCCCTTTTTATTGTTCCTTTAATGATTTTTTCCCTGTAGCTTGCTAATCTTGAAAGATTTATATTGAAGCTCAATAATTTTGTCTTTCATCAATTTTATTATATTGTTTTGTTCATTCAGTGCATTTTCTATTTCTGAAATCTTACTATTAATGCCTTTGATTTCCATTTACTGCTGTATAGCTTTTAATTTTTATTTATATTGTTAGTTTTATTCTTGTAGTGGTTTTTGGAATTATTCTAAAGTTTATTTTTTCTTATTTTTTAAAAAATTTATTGAATATACATCTTTCTCAATTGTATGTATATCTCCATAAAACATCTAATAACTCCTCACCCCATCCTTGGGCAAAACATATGACTATGGAAGTATAATTATGGTATTCACATACAATGAAATATTATGCATCCCTAAAAGACAGTGACAAATTTCTAGATGCATACTACCTACCTAAACTAACACAGACTAAAGGGGAAAATTCAAATAGACTGATACAAATGACAAAAAAAGTCAGTACAGTCATTAAAATACTCTCCCTACCACCCCCCCCCCCCCCCCCCCCACACACACAAAAGACTCGCCCACATCACTGTATCAGTAAGTATTACCAAATGTTCAGAGAAGAACTTGTACAAATCCTACCCACACTATCCTACAGAGAGAAAAGACTGGAATACTCTTGAATTCACCTTTGGAAGTGAGCATAACCCTGATACCCAAACCAGACAAAGACAGCTTAGAAAGAAAATTGTAGGTCAAATTCTCTTATTATCATAGCAGAAAAACTATTCAGTAAAGTCATAGCAAAAAAATCACTAATAGAATGCAATTATATATTAAAATACTAATGTGATTCTATAAAAAAAAAAACCCAGAAATCAGCAAGAAAATTACTAGAACTAAATGAAAGATTCAGCAAAAGGGCAGTGCAAAAGAAACACCTCATAATACAGATAGACAGGAAACCATTATGCTGAGGGAAGTTAGTGACACAAAAAGAGAAATAGTGTATGAGTGTACTGTTCTAAGAATAAAGACCAAGACTAAGACAGGCTCCTATCTGCAGGCCACGTAGTCTTTCAATCAGATTCTCCAAGCATTGCCACCGTGTGCTCACCTAGTTCCCATAAACGATCTGAAAATGTATTAAAACCAGAAACCCAAACTCACAGCCATTTAGTAGATTCCACCCCATAATGACCATCTAGGACAAGATAGACCTGCCTCTGTGGGGTTCTGAGACTGTTACTCTTTTTATTTTGGGGGGGGGGGGGAGCATCGCTGCCGCCGGTGGTCGTGGGCGCTATCCAGTGCTGCTCCTGAGAGCTGCCGCTGGATTTGAACTGCCAAGCCCATGGGCCGCAGTCCCGCACTCAACCACTTACGCCTCCGGGGCTCAGCCTGGGACTGTTACTCTTTAACGGAAGTAGACATCCCCTTCAGTTGCTAGTCGTTTTGAAATACCGACCTTGCAGCTAGCTGCCCAATCACTCTGCCATCAGAACATCTTAAAAACAATCTCATGAGACACGGCCTCACAATAGATGGGGCCAGTTTCTCATTTGGGGTGGGGCAGGGATGAGAACATAAATACTCTACAAATCATCTCAAATCAACAGACAATCCTACAAGAGCAATTACGCAGAGATAGCACCCAAGTAAAAGTTCTCAACAGGAGGAAGTGCATTCAAGGAACAGGATGGGATAGATAGTAGGCCATAACTTCTCAGAATAAAAAGCACTACAGTAAGCATTATATTCCCCGATCTCAGGAAAAATAACAATACAGGGGAAAAAAAGGGGAGGGGCTAGAAAACCAGGGTCAGGAAAAGTGTTCCCTGGATAGGAAGGGACCTGGAATGAGCACCTGTGGAGAGTTCTGAGCAGAGGGTGGAGGAAACACCATATAGGTATCTGGGCAGAGTTAAGCAAGGGCAGGAGGAGCTCGACGTCCTGGTCTATCAAGAAGGTCTCTGGAAAGAAGAAAACCCAGCCACCACCAGTGAAGGCTGACTCTAACCCTTTAGAGCCTTTTCAGTCCTTCCATAAGTTTGCTTTTGTTGTTAGGTGTCGTGAACTGTTAGGAGTAGCAACGATTTGAACAACAGAACAAGACATGGCCTGGTCTGGAGACATCCTCTTAATTGTTGTTAAGTCTGCAGCCACTGTATTGATCCATCTTGTCCAAAACATTTCCCCTTTTCTATGCCCCTCTATTTTACCAAGAATTATATCCTTGTCCAGGGACTGGGCTTACCTGACAACAGGTCTAAAGTACTTGGGACAAAATATCACCATTCTTGCATCTAAATGAGCATTCTTACTGTACTTTTTCCAAGAGAGATTTGTTTGTTCTTTTGACAGTCCACAGTACTTTCGATGCTCTTTGCCAGCACCATAATTTACATGCATCTATTCTTCTCTGGTTTTCCTTGTGGTCTTTCTTCCAAGGAATCTCTGGCTGAATTAAAACCTCCAACCTTTTAGTAAACAGTCAAGTGCTTAATCATTTATCCTCACCTAAAACTTCTTTAAAGTGTTGACAATCAAGGAGGTTACTGCAAGGATTCAGGTGGACCTGACCCAAGCCATGATATTTTCAATCACCTCCTATACCTGTGAAAGTTCAACCCTGAATACTCTATGAAGCACAGTTCTGCTCTGACATATATGAATTGCCATGAGAATGAAACGCTACTAAGGCAGCTTGCTCTTTGGTTCATTGCAGATATTTCAAGTTCAATGAGAAAGGCAGTTTTGGAAGTTTTTGGCAAAGTCACATTATTGCTGTGGAAGTTACATAATCTCCTGTCAATTTGAGAAGGGGTGGAGTATAACCTGTCAGTCAGGTTGCAGCTTGATGAGCTCGTTTGGAGGTGTGAAGGACATACATAATTTGGTGGAGCCAGGACACAGACATTCCCTGTGAGACATTGCTGTGGACAAGCCCCATGGAGCTTTGCTGTTAGGGCCAGAGCCCTGGGTCTGGAAGAGCCACAGGGAGACCCATGAGGCTGAGATGCTTCCACTTCCTCACCCGGTGATGAGGTATTTTCACCACCACTGGATCCACAAGACTTTCCACCCACTGTACTGTGATCTCCCTGCATTCAGTATCACTGCAGAAGTGACCAGAAGACACTGCAGCTATGCTGAAGAGAGGAGGGGTCCTGCAGGGTGAAGCATGACCTAGTGTTTAAATGTGCTGGAAGGATATGGCTGCGTGAAAGGAAGAAAGGAATTGAAGATGGCCCGAGCAACTGAAAACATGAATTTGTCCACCTCTAAAGGGGAAACAGTTGGAAACTGACAGAGGCTCTACAAGCCTAGATATAGGAGCCCAGGCAATAAGTGATTTGTGGGGAAAGTGGGTGCAGGGAGTTGAGGCTGGAGACAAAGGGAAAACACACAGGGTTCTGGGGACCTGAGGGAAGAGATGGAATTCTAGGCTTTGTACTAAAGGCAGCAGAATGTGAAGTCCTATACAAGCAAAGGAGAGAAGACAATAGGAGTTTCCCCCTTAAAACATCATTGCATGCACTGGAGGAGATGGGAGCTGGAAATGCAGGGAACTCAGGGTGGATGAACCCCTTGGGGTCAGTGGTGGGAGTGGAGTTGCTGGATGGGTGAAGGGAGGGTGGGATGGAGAGAGGAAGCTGCGGAGATCTGCAGGCTGTTTCCTATCTGGAGAATGGACATAGGAAGGAGTGGGCAGAGGGAGATGTTGGGCAGTGTAAGATATGACAAAACAATAATGACTGCAGAGTAATGAGGACTGGGGGCGGGGAGGGGGAAAAGGTTGGAGGGGGAAGGAAGAGAGGCTCATATCAAGGGCCCGAGTGAAAAGGTAGATGTTGGGAGAAGGTTGACAAGGGCAGGCAAGTGGGGGTGCTTGGCACAGTGTATGTTACTGTGTGTTGAACTATGTATGATGAAAAACAATATATAAGCCCCCAATAAAATGATTAAATAATTAAAAAATCATTGTAGCTCCTTCTAGCAATATAGTGAAGTATGCAGATACCATACTCAGACGCTCTACAAGAAGCAGATATAGATAATAATTTTGGAATCATGAATGATAGAGGAAAACATTGACAATTAGATTGAATGCCACTTAGGAAGAGAAGCTGAACCAAATCAATGAGAGGAGAACAGATTTAGCAGATGAATTGTCAGCTGTCCTGACACAGTGTGGCATTTTTTCTTTTTTCTCTGCACGCAGCAATCAAGACAGAAAACCGGTGTCTGAATGGTGATAAAGAAAGGGGCGATTCCTCTCCTTTTTCTGCACAAATTCTTGGAAAACAGAAATATGGTTAGTCCCACCCTCACCCACTCAGAGGCCAGTGAGCTCCTTCCCCCAGCCCCCCACCCCTCGTTGCACAGCTGTTGCATTACCTGAAGCTGGAGCTGTAAGGTGTCGGGTGTGCCACTGCCACAGAAGTGTCAACAAACCTTTTGTCTGAAAACTTGTCACAGAATGCAGGATGTGTGACAAGATCTGTATAAAAACCTCCCTTGAATAAAGATCTGGACCTTGAAGTTTCTTCTCCTTGAGCCACCTATGCCCCAACTTTGTCTCTTGTATTTTGTCTCTACTCTATTTTTTTCCTTTGCAGCCATGCTCCTCTCAACCCTGGTTTCATTTGTGAGCTGACTCTCACAGGTAAGATGAAAGAAAGTTAAGATACACCCTTATTAAATTAAAAGAAGAAAAAATTTAAAAGCTTATAAATAGTAAAAGAACAACAAAGAAAATAACAAGAAAGTCAAAGCCAAAATGAACTCAGCACGGTTGAGTATGTAGAAAAAAGAAGCTACCGACGCATTTTCAAAAGGAAAGAACAAAATAAAATATACACTAAAATGGCAGCAGTAACTTCATACTTATTGATAATTGTATTTAATATAATGAATTAAATGGACCTGTCAAGACACAGAATAGTACAGTGAGTGAGAAAACAGGATCCATGCTATTTACAACAGATACATGATAGAACCAAAGTCAAAAACGCTAAAAATTAAAGAGTGAAACACTATCAAGCTCGTGACAATGAAAAAAAGAATTGTAATAGCAAATTAATTTCTGATAAAATAGACTTGAAGGCAAAAACAGCATAACAGATCAGAAAAATATTATATCAAAATAAAGGGCCAATAAAACCATAGAACCAAACCCAAATAAATACCTATACCCTCAATGAATTCCCCCAATACTCTTAACAAGTAAAAAACAATTGTAGAATATGAGGAGAAAGCTTTAAAATACTGTTTTAAAGAAAGACAATACACCTGGAAAGAAACTCAACATAGGAAATACTAAAAAAAAATCTGTTAACATGTCATAGATATAAAATTTATCCCACTCACTAAAAATACAATACACATTCATTTACAGCACACACGGATATTCTCAAGAATAGACAATACATTAGGTCACAATGCAAGCCTGTATACATTTAACAATAACAAAATACTAGAAAGCATCTTCTCAGATCATGCTATAAAATTAGAAACCAAATATAGAAATACTGAGGAGGAAAGTGCAAATTTAAAAATACCTGTAAGTAATTTAAGACTTATTTGGTAAGAGAAGAAGTAAAAATTTAAATAAGATAATCCCTAATCACAGAAGAACGAAAAGAAGCATCTTAAACTTTCATCTGCAATTATGAAAAAGAACAGCAAAACAAGTCTACAGTCACTATACAAAAAGAAAAATTGAAGAGTAGAGAAAATATAAACAGAACAGAAAGCTATAGAAAGAATTGACAAGGGTTGAGCCCCGGTGGCGTAGTGGTTGTGTGCGGGACTGAGGCCCACTGGGACAGAGGTTCAATTCCAGCAGTGGAGCTGGGCCTCCTGCTCCCACCACCGGAGAGCCATGATGTCCCCCCAACCCAAAAAAAAAAAAAAAAAAAAGAATTGACAAATCTCTGAGTCGGTTATTTGAAAGAATGAATAAAACAGACCACCCATTAGCAAATATCACAAAGGAAGAAGTGCCTTAAATGCTTTTGGGGTAACAATAACTCATTTAGCTGCTGGCTTGACTGCTCCCTGCAACCCTTCTGTGAGAGAGAGAGGAGGGTGCTTCTCTTGGAACAACTTAACTGTAGGTTAGTGTTTAGTTAAAAGTGATGGAACTTTCATATTCAGTGTTCGCTTGACTTGTATGTATAAATTAGCTAGAAAATAAAATGGAGAGAAAAGAACTTAGGTAGATATACCTTAGGCAGTAAGCTGCAGAAGGTCAGATAGCCAGAGAAGGAACTGTATAAAAAGTAAATAATTTTGTCTTGAAATAGAATATTCTGGTTGCACCAGAATATGAAAAATAATAAAAGAAGCTTGAAGGCATACAATAAGATGTTGGAAGGAAAGTTAACTAGAATGAAATGTGAATGTGTTCTTTCAAAATAAAGAAGGAAGAATATATTAAAGTATAAAGACTATGAAAGTTTGTGATAATTACGATTCATTAGTTGCTGATTGTCTTGCTTTATAATTTACCAGAGAATAGATGACCATGAATTAACCAAATAGTTTCAGTTGACTTATAAATAGCCTTGAAGTTCTTCTCTCAGAGAGAGTGATGTCAACCCCTTTGAACCCTAAATATGGCATCCGAATTCTGGAGAATGTGATCAGCAGAAAGAATAAACACCGAGGGGTTCATTCTTGTGTCATTTTCATCCCTTTTTCTCTATACTTAGCAGTTTGAAGTGAATTTTAAAAGTAGTTTATTTTACTTTATTATTTTTTCTTTTAATCAAAAGGGGATAAATTTATTGGAGCCCATCCAGGAAACTCCAGAGGGGCCCAGCACAATCTCCTGTGTAGGCATGTCCAGGCAAAGGGCCACACCATTCACTGTGCCCTGTGGCCCAGAGGGACTCCCCTTGAGCTGAGCCCCAAAGTCCCAGGACTGGCTGGGGGTGGGGATGAAAAATCGTTTATTAAAAGCTTTTACCTGTCACATTCTCAGATCACTGACATCTGGGTAAAATGCTATGATATATCTGTTTCTGCTCTTTAGATAATCAGAGACAGGCTGGCTATATACTCACACACCAGTTTCATTTTCTGAGTTAACTTTTACCCTTTGTAGAGCCCTTTGGTTTGAAAATCCACCTACTAATTTTTAATCTATGTCTATATAACACCTTGCCCTATCTTTCAGACTTCAGCAGTTCCACATAAAAATGATAGTTATGAGAAAATGTCAGCTCATTCTATTGTGAAGCATTGATCAGGCTGCTGCAAACACACCCTTGTCTGAACCAATTCAAGAGTACCCTCTGACATCAAAAGTCATTTCATCATCCTTACTGAACCCCTAGTGAAAACAGGCTGCATTGTTCCTATGGAGAATTCTTCTCCTGGTATGGGAGATTCCCTTTGTTAATCATCTGTCCTGTTTTGTCTCTTTGGGTCATCATGACTCCAGTGGTGGATTGAAAATATAGCCATGGATAAAAGGTAATAGAAGGTAACATCCTCTACAAAAGAGACAAGTTGCCAGGTTGATGATTCATTTTTCTCAGCAGGCAGAAAGTTAGAGAATAAGGTCAGGAAGAGGGCAGACTTGTAAAGCTACGATGATGTCTTTCATAAGGAAGTAGCCAAATTAATCGTTGTCCTTTTTCCTGAAATAGCCCGGCCACTCTCACTTTCAATTGGGAATGACAGGGACTTCTGCCTTCCAAGGGAGTGAACTCTCTGCTTGCTAAAGAATGATTATTCTGTCTGCTAGGAAAAGAAATGATATTACAGTGTGAACAAGCCTGGCCAATGCCTCAAGGTCAGTCTGGGTGGACATGCTAAGACATCTTGCCCAGAGTTACAGCCTGGGAAAAGTGCAGCACCTCCAGAGATAGGGCTCAAGACACCCTGACACAGAATTGTAGACTGAGACCTCTAAGACTCTATAGATTCTGCTAAGAACCAAAAGTTCCTCCAAGTTCGCCCCAGAATTGGCAATATAAAGTTCTGCACCAAGGCTGACCCTGTAAAAAGTTCTTTCCAAACAGGAAAGATTGTGCTTTTGTCAGAAACCAGCAATCCAAGGATCGTGATCACAACAAAGGAATTAGCAATTCACCAACGATGACAACTGAAAATGACTGCATGGGGCAGAGATCAAGAAGACCTCAGCCTGTATTTTCCACTCCAGAGTGTTGAACTCATTCCTCATTTGGATACAGCATAAAAGGGCACTGGTCCCTGATCAGCACTGACACACTCTTCCACCTCAGCCCCTCTGCACCCCGACGCTAAATAAATCTTGCTGCTTGCTCACTCTTGGCCTCTGTCTGAGTTAAGCCCCCTCACTGGATCTTACAAGACCCAAAGATGAACTTAGTAACTCATTCGGCAGAGCTGGCACCCCTCTCCCTTTTGAAAAGGCCCATTAAAAAACCAAGAAGCACTTCCTTGGACAAATTCTCTTCCTGCTTTCTCACCGCTCAAGGGGACTCACTTCACTCTTGGTTCTCACATAGAGGCATCGTGTATTGATGCTGAAAGTGTCCTTCTCACCCCACAAAGGAGACCCCTCCATCACTTTGGAAGTGATCCTATGGTTAAGGAAATCTTTGACTTCACTCTTTGTGGAGGTGTTCTTGTGATGGTCTAACTGTGGTTTCTCTCTGATTCCAAGCAAATCACACAGTGAAGTTGACCATTTCCCCCATGATGACAGCTTGGAGTTACCCACAGGGCTGGCCCTCCACTGTAGGTCTGAAGGTAACACTTCTTGGTATTTTTCTTTTTTTATTGTTCAAGAGAAATTTGCTCTCCATATGCACAGTTGGTCATTCTGAGCTGGGAACCAAAGGGCACATTAACATTTCACTACTCTGGAACTTTGACGAGGAGAATCAACCCACAATAGAACCAATGGACAACATTGTTTTTAACATTAGCTTTAGAAGTTAGGCAAGCAGTATTTTTTAAACAAATAATAAATAAATAATGCAAACTTCACTCACTTGTTTTAGCTAATAATATTGATTATTTATAAATACACTAGATTAATTTAAGAAATTATTATACAAACAGCAAGTTTTAAAATAAATGCTCCCCCAGGGCTCTGGTTTAACCAATGTTGGGACTCTGCAAATGGATTTTGGATCTTCTCTATCGTCCATAACGTTCTGCAAACAGATGCTCTGAATTTAAGCTCTAATACTATTACCTCATCCAGTCTTGAGTATTATTATTTATAGTATTTGGATCACACAGGCTGGTGTGCTTCTGTGTGTACTTTGCTGACAGCTCACTCAGATGGCTGCTTGTTTTAAAAAAAGTCTTTAAGACCAGAGATACTCTTCTTTCAGTTAGCTGATCACCATCTGATTTCTTCATCACACTCTTTGATAGCACCCATTTATTCAATTATCTCTTCATTCATGTGTCTTCCATATGTGCATTTTATAAGCTGTCTCTCCTTTCCTCCTCAGTGTCTTGGCAGATATGTGATTGAGTCATCTCTTGTAAATCACCTTTGTCAGTTACCTGGGTATGATCTAGTCTATAATCTGATCAAACTCTCAATCTTTTCCCTTTGGGTATTTTCATAGCTTGAATGCAACTTCACAACAGAATATTTTGATGAACTGTCTAGATTGATAGTCATCACAAATGGAATGAAATGAACTAGCACCCACTTGTCACTTTTCTATATAATTCACATGTGTATTATATAAGAGCAAATTATACCGTGTAAGGTTTTTCCCTGGTTATATCCAGACTGTTAATTTGATTAGCTGATTGACAAAAATACTAAAGTCAGAAGTCATATAAATGGATTGAGTTTAACTTAGGCAGATGTACATTCATTTATCAGTCTTGTGATGTGATCTGATGGGTTTCATTTGTGTATAAGTACTCATTGAATTTGGGTAAATTTCTTACATAATCATTTAAAATTTCTTTCTTTTTTTTTTTTTTGTTTTTTTGGGCATCACTGCTCTCTGGTGGTGGGAGTAGGAGGCCCAGCTCCACTGCTGGAATTGAACCTCCATCCCAGTGGGCCGCAGTCCCGCGCACAACCACTACGCCACTGGGGCTCAGCCCTAGAATTTCTTATATAGTTATATAATTTCTTATATAATCATTGCCAGATTTAGGAAGTTAATGAAAATAAATTATGCTATATTTTGATGTCAGTTAAAAATAAGTAGCTATAAATATGCACAAAATATAAATATTAGTATTTCATATATGACATGGGTTATACAGTACAATTTTTTATTGTTGTTTAGCTGACATTTAAAATTTAAGTGGACATCTTACTTTTTATCTCATAAACCTGACGGCCCATCTAAGTAACCCTGTAACTCATCACCTATGATTATCAGTTTTGCCAGCATCATTGTAGCTACTTTGGGTAATTTTGGAACAAAGAAAAGGTGTCAATCCAGAACAAGATATTTCTGCTGTCTTCTCTCATTGGTACTTGCTCATTCATATAAATTCATTCAAGTTAAAAATTAGACCTGGAATGTGGGAAGGCATAAAAAATGGTCAGGAAGGAAATGAATACATTTCATGTAACAAATAGGCTAGAATTGAACAAGGGTCTAAAAATTCAGTTTTTCCCTCATCAGGTTAAAATTGAAATACTTACACCCATCACAATGCACATAACTAACCATTCACACACTCGTACATTTTCCTCACATTATTTCCCGAGTCATTCAAGGCTGTAACTCATATACCACTCACTTGAAAAGTGATTAGCTTTGTAGATTCAAGATTGAGGAGTGTACTACCTTTGATGACAATACATGTGAAAAGGGAAAGGAAAGATGTTTTCAGACAGTTTAAAGTCTACACTGATGTGCCATCCGGGTGGAATCCTCCTGCACGTCCCTGACTTTTCAGACCTTCCGCTGTAGTGTAAGAACCAGTGGTAGAATTCAACTTGCAAGGCTCACTTCCTGCAAGACATCTCTGAGGAGAAGCCACATGGACCTACCCTGATGCAGCCCTGGGTGCTGGCATAGCCACGTGGAGTCCCCTGCCAGCGCTGAGATGCTTGTCGCTCACTGATTCGGCTTTGCTCCTGCAGTCGCCATCATTGCGTGTGCTTTGTGAGACTGAGGAGGATTTGTAGATTGGGGTCGGCTAATGTTGGACTTACTTTTATGTTGGGCAGCACTGGGTTGGGATGCTTTCTTAATATACACTTACTCTTTACATAAAACTCTCTCCCTTATACATATGTGTTTCTGTGGATTTGTTAACCTAGACTAACATACTATCTCTTTTAGGAATTGCTATATCACTTTCCACAGCTGTATGTGTTTACAAGTCCACTACCAGTGAACCAGAGTGCCTATCTCATTCCACCCTCTCCAACATTTATTATTCTCAGTTTTTAAAAATTGTACTATGACTAGGGATGCTAGATGATATCTCATGGTTGTTTTGATTTGCACATCTCAGATTGCTAATAACCAGGAGAAATTCCTCATGTGTCTATTAAGCCATTCGAGTGTCATCTTTTGTGAATCATCTGCTCAGGTCTTTGCCCGTGTTCTCAGAGGGCTATTAGTTGGTTTTTTCCCCTGTTGTAGGCTTGCAGTATGCTGTAGATTTTCGTAATTATTTCTTTCTCTGTTATGCCATTGCTAAATATCTTTCCCCAATCTGTAGGCTTCCTTTTTACACTTTTAATGAAATCTTTCAATGTTCACAAGTGTTTTATTTGTAATAGATCCCACTCACATGTTTTGTCTCCCACTGAGTGTGTTTCCTCTTTTATATCTGGTAATCCGTGTGTTCCTTGTATGAGGGTACTTAGATTTGTACCCATTTTCTCATTGATGATCTTTGTGTTTTATAGTTAGGTCTTTCATCCGTCTCAACTTTGTGTTTGTGCATCGTGTGAGACATGGACCTTGTTTCATTCTTCTGCAAATGGATATCCAGTGTTCTAGCACCATTTTTGAAGAGGGCATCTGCTTCCATTTAATGCTTATTGGGTTTTTATAAAAAAAGATCAGCTATATTTATGATGATGTCTTTTATCTCTATCTTCTGTCTTGATCTATTGATCTGTTTAATTATCATTAGACCAGTGTCAGGTTATTTCGACAACTGTGGCTGCCTAGTGGGATTTGAGGTCAAGTAGTGCAAGATCATCTACTTTGTTCTTCTTTTGACGAGTGCTGTGCTTATCCTGGGCTTCTTCCATCTCCATATGAAGTTGGTAATTAGTTATTTCATTTCTTTAAAGAATGATGCTGGGATTTGGACAGAGGTTGCATTGAATTTGTAGAGTGCTTTAGGTAGTATTGATATTTTAAAATATTAGGTCTCCTGATCCATAAACATGGGATAGTCTTCCATTTGTGTAAGTTCCTTTTGGTTTCTTCTAATAATGTTCTGTGTTTTCCTTTGTACCGGGGCTTTTTTGTTAGGTCTTTTCCTAGATATTTCATCTTATGTGTGGCTAGTTGTGTGTTCTTGATGTCTTTTTGGTATTCTCCTCACTGGTATATAGGAGTCCAATTGTTTTCTGCTTGTTAATCTTGTATCCTGAAACTCTGCTATTGTTTGCAACAATCCTATTGTGGACATTTGAGTGTTTTCAATATATGAAAAGAACAGAGTAGGAAGACTCACACTCCCCAATCTCAAAACCTAATGTACAACTATGATAATGCGGCAGCCTGATATTGGTTCAAGGACAAAACCAAATCAAGGTCAAAGAGCTTCACCCAGAAGAAAACCTATCTGCATTTGTATATATGTATTTTGACCAAAGTCTAAAGTCTATTAAATATATATATTTAAAAGTCTCTCTAACAATTGTGGCTGGTAAATTGTATATTCATTGCAGAAAAATGAAACAGGATCCATATCTTACACCATATATAAACACTGGTTCAAAATAGATCAAAGACCTACATACAAAACTTACAACTGCCAAACATAATGAAAATCATGCAAAGAGTAGAAAGCAATCTACTAGATAAATGGCAGCTCCTAAAACTTAAGTATGTGTATGAGGAGTGCCCCCCAAAATAAACAGATTTTTAATCAGAGCTACGCATTTAATTTTTTTTTACAAAACAACCTTGTCATCTCAAAATGCTCTCCATCACACTTAAAGTATTTGTGAAATCTGTGATTCCATTCTTAGAAATATGTTTCAAACTCATCTGTTTGGATGTTTGATAGTGCCATCCTCATTCGTTTCTTCACCTCTTCTGTGTCATCCAATTGTCCTTTCATTCCTCTCTTCATTTTCAGAAATAAAAAGAAGTCACTAGGAGTGAGGTCAGTTGAGTCAGAGGCATGCTAGTTTTGCCCCAAACTGGTGCACTGAAGATGACTGCATGAGCCAGTGCATTGTCATGGTTGCTAAGCCAGTGCCCTGCCAGCCAGAAAGCAGGCTTTTTAAATAATCACATGCTGTTATGCAATCTTTTTAGAACCTCTAAATAGCAAGCTTGATAAACAGTCTGATGTAGTTGAAGGAATTCCAAATGTACTATAAGTTGACATCTTAGTTGGTTTGGGAAGTTGATGGATGTCCAAAATGAGGTTTGCCATCAATCAACATTTCACCTTTTTTTTTGAAATGAGAGCACCACTCATGCACCATTGCACAGTTCTTGTAAGCTGTGTTCAACATCACAACAGTTTCTGTTTCACATTTCCTGAGCAGGAAACAAAGTTTCACATTCACTGTTCTCTGAAATTGGCCATCACAAAAAACAAGCAGTGAAACTGCTTTTATATATAACTTGTCATCTTAAAAAAAACAACAAAAAAAATGTGGACTGGTCCCAGGCAAGCACAGATGACCAAGTTTCTATCTTTTGTGGATATAAAAATAAATGTAAAGTACTTTCATTTGGAATGCTATTAATTTAGATTAAAAATAAACTTGAATTTCCTGTAATGCTTGCTAAAATAAAATGTTATGCAGTAATTATGTTAAAAAAATTCACTGAGCAGAGAGGACTTTTTCAGGTGATGCCACTGGGTGCACTAACTCAGGGAAAGTTGCTAGATGTTATCCTAGTATGAAAAAAAAAAAGAGAAAAGCATAGTAGAAAAGTTCCACCCAAGGAGCTTTTTTCTGCTTTAATTTTTTTGGGTAACCCCTCTTACTCTGGCCTCTATTCTTTACCTAACTCCATAAATGTTTAGAATACCATTTTCCTGCTTCTCAGTACCAAATTCTGTATTAGTTATCCATGAGCTCTGTAAAAGAAAAACCATAAATGTGGAACTTTAACAAACAGGACTTTATTTTCTCACAGTGTAGGAAGTTTGGCGTCTGAATTCAGGGTGTTGCCTCGAGGGCAGCGATTCTCAACCTGTGAATCACAGCCCCTTTGGTATTATTGGGGCTATTTTAATATATTATTTTCATTAGCAAACTATCCTCTGACAATGGATCGTGTCGAGAAGAATGTTAAGAAAAGAAAATAGAGTGAGAATTTTTTTTTTACAGTATGGTTTTACCTTAATAATGACAGCAGGGATTGAGAAACCACATTGTGTTATTTGTTGTGAATTTCTACCAGCCAAATCTATGAAGCTGAACAAACTAAAATACCATTTTTATAGTAGGCATCTGAGCTTTGCCAGCAAGGAGAGCAACTATTTTAGAAGCAAAACTGATGGACTCAAGAAAGCCAGACTTCACACTGGTGGCAAAAACCACAAACAAGGTGGGAGGTCGTTAAAAAAAACCCACAAACACAACGTAGCAGCTGTTGATGCTTCATATTTGGTGGCCCTCGAAATCACCATATGAAACCTCACACCACTGCTGAGGATTTACTGTTGCCTGTGGCCAAAGACATTGTTCGAGTTATGATCAGAGACAAATGTGTTACACAATTGAGTGCAATCTCTGGATCTAACAAGACTGTTGCAGAAAAATAGATGACATATCTGCAGATAGTCTTGATCAGGTAATCCAGGAAATTAAATCTGCTCCTTCCAATATTTGGCATCTAGCTTGATGAATCTACAGACGTTGCAAACTGTTCATGGGCACTGGTTTGTGTGAGGTATATTAATGATGGCGACTTTAAAGATGAGTTTCTTTTTGGCAAATCTCTTGAAGCAACAACGACTGCACATGATGTATTCGACACAGTTGGTTCATTTCTGAAATGAGCATAAGCTCTTGGGAAAAGGTTTGTGGTATTTGCACAGATGGTGCTCCAGCTATGCTAGGGTGTCAATCTGGATTTCAGTGTTTGGTACTGAATGAGTCAGCAAAAGTTATCAGAACTCACTGTCTGATTTATCAGAAAATATTAGCCATGAGGACGCTGCCACAAGAGTTACAAGAAGTTGTGAAAAGCATCATAAGTTCTGTCAATTTTTATAAAGGCAAGCACTTTAAACAGTTGACTGCTTTCGCAACCGTGCAATGAGTTGGATGTGCCAAATAGTTTTCTGCTATTTCACACTGAAGTGAGATAGTTGTTGAGAGAAGTTTTAAAATGTGTTTTTGTGCTTCGTGAGGAACTCAAAACATCTTTTCATCAGAAAGCAAGACCTCAGTTTGTAGCACTTTTCAGTGATAAAAGTGAACTGCAGAAAATAGCCAACTTGATTGACATCTTTCCCATCTTGAATGCATTAAATGTATCACTGCAAGGACCAAATGCAACGTCCTTCGATTTATCTTAAAAGATCTGATCATTCCAAATGAAACTTCAGCTTTGGAAAAAAACCAAAAGGATGAAAACAAAATTTCATGTTGCCTACCTTATCTGATTTCTTTGAGGAACATGATGAAAGGATTATGATGATAATTTCTGTGAAAGAACAGTTGCGCATGCTTATAGATTAAGTTACTTTCCAAATCTACCTGACACCCATTTGCATTTGGCAGAAGCCCATTCACAGTCAGAGGTGAAGATGTTCCTGAGATGGCACAAGAGGCATTCATTGAACTTATTAACAGCGATGCAGCGATAACTGATTTCTCTACAATGCCGGTTACAAAATCCTGGATCAAGTGTTTACAGTCATATCTTGTTCTGTCTGAGGCTTCTATTTCCAACAACATATTTTTTGTGAAGCAGGGTTTTCCAGCTTGTTGGTTATCAAGTCTAAAAATAGTAGACTTGTGGAAGATCATCTTCTTTGTACTCTTGCAAAGACTGCCCTGAGAATTTCTGATCTGGTGAGAAAGAAGCTATCTCAACTTTTGTACTGACAGTGTTCTAAGCTTACTGTTCCAAAATATAGCAATGTAGTTTATGGTTGTTATATTAAGACTGTTACCCATACGACACCATGCTTCAAGACAAAATGTCATTTTGTAATTAGAAATAAATATTTCACAATGTAGAAGGACATAATGTTTTTGTGATGGATCTCTACGCTTTCATGATGTTCAATTTGTAACCATGCAAATACATCCTGCCTGTCAGATATTCATAACAGTAGAAAGGTTACAGTGATGAAGTAGCAACAGAAATAGTGTTATGGTTGGGGGTCACAACCACATGAGGGACTGTGTGAAAGGCTCATAGCATAAGGAAGGTTGAGAAACGCTGCCCGCCCTCGGGGACAGCTTTCATTCAATGTTGGCTTTGGGGCAGAAAGGTCTTTTCAGCTTGTCTTTTTGTTTCCTAGGAGGTATCCCTGTGCTGCCATCTAATTATAATTCATTAACATAACAAAGACAACTTCCAAATGATGTTATACCCATAACACAGGATTCAGGATTTACAGCATGTTTCTCAATATAATTCAAAGGAACGCAAAAGATACGGAATCTTTTATTGGCAATAGTTTTGCTTCAATGTTTTATTTTAATTTTTAATTTTTAAAATTTTAAATATTTTTGTCTGATAAGAACTCAGATGTTATATCTTTACTCACTTTCCGGTGGTCCGTACCCCAGGGAGGGGGTTATATGTAGATTCCTACAATTTGTTTCCCATTTCTACACCACCTTCTCTCCACCCTCCCAGTATCACTGGTCCTGAAGGGATCACCTGTCTTGAATTCCCCATCTTTCCAGCTCCAGAGTACATTCCCTGATCTAGCTGGATTTATAAGGTAGAATTGGGATCATAATAGTGGGTGGGAGGAAGCATTTAAGAACTACAGGAAGGTTGCATATTTCATTGTTGCTACATTGTGCTTTGACTGGCTCATCTTCTCCCTGTATCCCCTCTGTAAGGGGATGTGGCTTCACCTATTACTGGGCTTTGAGTCCTCAATTTGTATTCCCCCTCAATTATAATGATATATTTTTTTAGTTCTTCGATGTCTGACACCTGATCCCTTTGACACCTCATTGTCACACATGCTGGTATGCTTCTTCCATGTGGGCTTTGTAGCTTCTCGGCTAGATGGCCACTTGTTTACTTTCAAGCCTTTAAAGACCCCAGACACTATATCTTTTGATAGCCAGACACCATCAGTTTATTTCACCACATTTTCTTTATGCACACATTTGTTGTCAGTGATCATATCAGGAAGGTGAACCTGCAATGTTATGATTTTTAGTTCTTTGAAGCCTGATAATTGATCCCTTTGGCACCTGTGGTCAGACAAGATGGTGTGCTTCTTCCATATGGACTTTGTTGCTTCTGAGCTAGATGACTGCTTGTTTATTTTCAAGCCTTTAAGAGCTCAGATGTTCTATCTTTTGATATCCTGGCACCATCAGCTTTCTTCACTGCACTTGATTATGCACATATTTGTCTTCGGTGATTGTGTTGGGAAGGTGAGCATCATGGAATGCCAATTTAATTGAACAAAGTGTTCTTGCACTGAGGAAGTACTTGAGTGGATATCCAATGCCCATCTGCCGTCTTAATACTAACCCTATAAGTATATGCACGTAGATCTATTTCTCCATCCTCATATGTAAATATATTCACTGATGTACATGCCTGTATTTAGAGCTCTATAAATGCCCTTTACCCCCCAGTCCTTTCCTCTACTTCCTTTTACTTTTCTTTTGTCCCACTATCATGCTCAGTCTGCATTTGGGTTCCGGTATTTTCTCTCTGCTACATTACTCTTGATCAATCCTTATCATGCTTCAATGTTTTATGTCATTCCACTATCTTTTATCTTCTAGGGCTTATGGGAACAAATCTGCACACATTCTTATGAAGAACACATGATAGCTTATATTTTTTTTTCTGTTGTTACATTTATAATCATATATTTTCCAGAAATTTATTAGAATATGATGCTTGGTGATTTCTTTGTATTTCTTCTAATTAGAGTTTGTGTAGCTTCCTATATTTTCAGGTTTGTTTTGCTGTATATTTGGGGGAAATTTTTTGTCATTTTCCCCTGAAGAATTTTTTTCATTTTCCTGGGGATTAAAAAAAATCATTTTATTGGGGGCTTGTACAACTCTTATCACACAACCCACACATCCTTCACTGTGTCAAGCACATTTGTACATTTGTTTCCGTCATCATTCTCAAAACACCTGCTTTCCACTTGAGCTTCTGGTATCTGCTCCTCATTTTTTCTTTCCCTCCTTGCTCCCCTCTGCCCCATGACCCCTTGATAATTTATAAATTATTATTATTTTATCATATCTTACACCGTCTGATGTCTCCCCTCCTCCATGTCTCTGCTGCCCATCTCCCAGGAGGAGGTAAAATTTTAAAAACAATGTTAATGCATTAGGTGGAGTTTACATCATTTTCATATTCAACAAATTTAAAACTTCTCAAACCTCCAGATAGCTTTCCCTCTTTCTCCAGCTTTTTCCTTCATCTTCTTCCTCCTGTGGAACGAACATTATCTTCCATGTCATTTTAATGGAAACCAATGGAATAGAATTTTCATTAACACCTGTCTCCCCACTAGTCTATTTCTTCCTCTCTGCCTTCCTCCTTAGCAACCATCAGAGTCTCTGTTTTTCTTTTTTTATTATGAAAAACTTTCATGTTTGCCTTTTCGGTAGTTGGCTAACTTCATTCATTGATATGTTGTTAGATTTTATTGGTCAAATTTCATTGTGAAACTTTCTTTGTTCATGTGGGATATTGATGTATAGTTTTCCGTCTTTGTAAGGTTTTTGCCTGCACTTGCTATCAGGACCTGGGGTAGCTACATAGAATAAGCTGGGAGCTTGCTAACCCTTTCTATCTTCTGAAAGTCTGCGTAGAATTGGCGACAGCTCTCCACTGAATACTTGGTGGAATTACCCTGTGAAGTCGTCAGGTCCTGGGATTTTCTTGATTGGGAATTTTTTGATGGTCTGTATTTCTATTTTTTTTGCTATGCATCTGTTCAGGTTTTCTACATTTGTTTGTGGTAATTTGGATAGATGGTATATTTCTAGTTATTAGACTATTCTACATTTTGAAACTTGTGGTATTATTATTATTTTTAAATCCCATTTGTATTTCTTGTGCTGTTGACATTTTCACTCCTTTAAAAAAATCATTTTATTGGGGACTCATACATCATTTCTCATAATACATAAATACATATATTGTGCCATGCTTCTTCACATGCCTGCAGCTGTCATCGTTCTCACACTTTCACTTCTGATCCTAAATATTTTTATCTTCTCTTTCTTCTCCTTTGTTAGGTTTGCAAATGATTTGTCAATTATGTTAATCCTTTAAAAGCACCAACTTTCGTCTTTTTTTTTTTTAATCTCACATCACTGCCCTGGTGGGAGTAAGGAAACCCAGCCTTGCTCTGGAGAGTTGCTGCTGGATTTGAATCACCAACCCTGTGGACCGCAGTCCTGCACACAAGCACTACACCACCAGGGTTCAGCCAACTTTTGTCTTTTTTTTACCCATTGTTCTTCTGTGCTCTAGTTCATTTATTTCTGTTTTAGTCTTTATAGGTTTTTTCTCTCGGTTTG
The DNA here is from genome assembly GCA_004026705.1 of Nesogale talazaci. Lineage (NCBI taxonomy): Eukaryota > Metazoa > Chordata > Mammalia > Afrosoricida > Tenrecidae > Nesogale > Nesogale talazaci. The sequence goes on along the minus strand of PVJH01000017.1, from coordinate 561,997 downwards.
GAGAGTTTATGTTGTTCTTGTTTAGTCATTAAAGGTGTTGTGTTAAGGTGTTGATTTTGGTTTTCTGCTCTATTTTCACGTATGTGTTGATTATTATGACTTACTTTCTAATAATTACTTTTGTTGCATCCCAAAGATTTCGGTGTTGTATTATCATTCTTGTTTGTTTTCAGTAACTTCTTAATTTCCTCCCTTATTTTATCTATTATCCAGTAATTTTTATGTAATATGTTGTTTAATTTTTATATTATTGTCCTTTCTAGTTTTATAGTGTTGTGGTCTAAGAAAATGGATGGTAGGGTTTCAATGTTTTTGAATTTATTAAGGCTTGCTTTGTGGTTTAACATGTGGTCTATTCTAGAGTATATACCATGTATACTGGAAATGAAAGTATGATTCATGGTATATTCTGTATATGTCTAGAAAAATGAGCTGATTGGTTGTTCTCTTTAGTTCTTCAATTTCTTTATTGAATCTCATTCCTGATGATCTGTCTTTCCTTGATAAGCACATATTGAATTCTCCTACTTTTATTGCTGTGCTCTGTAGTTTTCAACTCTGTGAAGTTTGAGTATTTCAAGGTTGTTTCATCGAGGATGTATACATTGAATACACTTATATCTTCACATTATTCATTTGATGGTTATGTAGTATTCATTCTTGTATATCATTACGCTATTTCTTTGAAGTGTATTTTATCAGAAACCAATATTGCCTTTCCTTCTTTTATATGGTTACCATTGGTTTCTTACATGGTTTCTTACCATTGGTTCCCCCCCCTCCCCATCTTATGATTTTTTAGTTTATCTTTATTTTTAAATTTAAGGTGTGTCTTTTTTGTTTGTTTGTTTGTTTGGTGGGCAGCACTGTCTCTGTTGGTCATGGGCGCTACCCAGTGCTGCTTCTAAGAGCCACCGCTGGATTTGAACCGCCAAGTCCACGGGTCGCAGTCCCGCACTCAACAACTTAGGCCACCGGGGCTCAGCCCAACGTGTGTCTTTTTTTAGGCAGCTTATAGTTGTATTATTTTCTAATTCAATCTGCTCTTCTCTCTTTATTGGTGCATTTAATCCACTGACATTCAGTTTTATTCATGATATATGGAGATTGACACTGCCATTTTACTAGGTGTGAGTTTTACTTTGTGTAGTCCAATAGCTGTTTTCGAGCTGTGGTGGTGTAATGGGTTACACTTTGACCCGCCAATTTCTATGTCAGGTTGTGAGACCACCAACAAGCTCATGGAAGAAAGATATATTCTCAATATATTCTCAAAAAGAGCTACAGTTTCAGAAAATCACAGGGGCAGTTTATCCTGTATGTTACACTGCGTTCTCTAGAGAAACGAAGTCAGTACACCAATGATCTTATATGTATTTAGATAGATAGATAGATGACATGAGAAATAAGCAGTTAATCTATAAAGCAGTACAAACGGCTCTGGGCAACTCACTTCCTTGAGACAGCAAATGCACTGACAGTCCTTCAAGTCTTGAGAATCGTAGGGTGATCCTCTGTAGAGCAATTTTTTCTCAGGCTGGCCTGCCACTGGCAGCAAACAGCAAGGCAGGTCACTAACAGCCAGATGACATGGTCCGACAGTCTCCAGTAGTGTGGCAAAGCAGGACTTGAGGAAAACTCAAATTACAGTAACACAGTCCACTGGTAAGTGTCCCACAGGTAGTGTAGCTTGCAAACACAGAACAAACAAGGCAGCCGTGCACACTCACACCGGTCCGATGATCCAAGAGTAAGAGAGAGAACGCCGAGGGTCAGCCCAGCCATTTCTCTCTCCGCCCATCAAGTAATCCCACATGTGTTCCTGAGCCATGTCGGTACAACAACCCTGCCTATCACGCTCTGTCCTAAAGAGTTACTATATGTCAAAACTAACTTGAGGGTTTTTTGTTTGTTTGTTTCCTCCTCCATTTCTCTTTTGTTTGGGGTGATGTTTTCATTGTATTGTTTTCTGAGTGGCTGTGTCTCGTCTATTGCTTTCAGGTTTGTCTGTTGTCCTTATTTCTGTTCATAGTGACTACATTCATATTTGTTGCAATGCTGATTTTGGTTTTATGAATTACTTACATTTTCCTTGTTAGGAAATAACTGTATTTAGAATATTGCTTGATATAGGATTCTTGATTGACAAGGTTTTTTTTTCCTTTCAGAATTTTATATATGTCACTTCTTTTTATTTCTGCCTGTCTGGTTTCTGCCAAGCAGTCTGGGCTTATTTTTATTGGATTCCCTTTTTAAGTGACTGTTCTTTTATTTCTTAGTGGCATGCAGGTTGGTCCATATTTCCTTGAAACCGCAGAGTTTGACCATAGTATGTGACTTTTCTCACCTTTCAAGAACTCTCCTTTTTGGAGTTCTCTCAACATCTTGAAAAATTATTTTCTCCTCCTTTGTGGTGTTGTGAACCTTTTCAAACATGATTTCTCATGCTGTTTAATTCTTTTTTGCTTCTTGCTGTGGGTTACAGATGAGGCACAGACTGTTTCTCTTGATAGAGTCCTACAGCATTCTCAGGCTTTCTTTAGATTCCTTTGCATTTTAGTTGATTATTGCTCTCATTGGTTGTCATCAGTGGAATTTTCTTTGAGCTCACATTTTTGGTTTTCCATTGCTTATATTCTATTGTTTAGGTCTTTTACCATGTTCTCTAATTCAGTTGCATTACTGCTTATATTTTGGAGTTACTTTTGGTGTAGAGTTTCTAAATCTTCAATTCCTTCCACATTCTCAGGAGCATCCCTTATGTCTCTTGAAGGCATCTAACACCATTCTTCTGAGTTCTATTTCTGGTAATCCCTGGGCCTCTTTTACAGAGTACTCCATTGGGCTTTGGACATTTTTTGGTTGATTTTGTTTCTTTTTCATGAAGTTTTTGGTGTATCGAATGAGACTGATTCTACAGTTTCATGGAACAGATATTATTGGCGAGTGGGTCCCTGGTTACATAATGTTATTTGGCTATGTTACATAAGGCAAGTGGTATGGTAGAGGTGAATGGGAGCTAGATCACACTGAGTGGAGCAATGGGCGAGGGGGAGAAGGGGAGTGATTGGGTCGGTGGGGAGAAGAAGAGTGAGGAATCATCATTATCATCATCATCATCAGCAGCATGATAGGCTGAATTAATAGATCAAGAAGTTTTTTAAAAGGATGGGAATGTTTTTAAGAGAGGCAGCAAGAAATAGGTATCATAGAAACACATTTTATGAGAAAACATTTTAGAAAGCAGAGAGGGACAATGTGCGAGGCAGGAGAAAGTTCAAAGCAAAAAGGAAAGTACAGGTACACAATCAAACCCAGAGATTGGTATATATATATCTATATATACACACACATATATTTCTATACATTTATATGTAGAGTTAGAGCTTATTTGATATGTGAAAATGAAAGAAAAACACAAAAAGAAAAAGGATAATAATGGAGAAATAGAAGAAGAAAACCAAAGAAAATGATGAGAAGGCAAAGCACAAAGAGACAGAAAAAAGGACATCTGAGAGTGATGCGACTTGGGCATAGATGCAGCGTTCTTTTGCTGTAGCAGCATGAATGTTGAAGTTTTGTGCACGTAGGGGTGTGCCTGACCATGAAAAGAAAAGTATATGACTTGGGCATGTCTGCCTGGATACATGACGGTGATGACATATGTGTGCATGTTCATTGTGGGGAAATGACTATCCACCATTGATGACGCCACATGGGAGGAGGCAGTAAAAGGGGGGAAAGGAAAAAAAAGTGCTTTGGGTTGGTGAATCCTGAGCCTTTACTGCTGCTGCCACCTGCATGTTTCTGCCACATGAGGGTGTGAGGCGGAGGTCTGTCGAGTGGTGGAGGTGGGGGGGGCACCCGAGGAAACAGAAAAGCATTAAGAAAAAGCATCATTTCCAAAAGTTGAAAGTGTTGTTTAGATTTTTACTTTCCCCAGGTAGAGAGGATGCCTGCGACATCTGCTCACAATCTGTGATCCATGCAGCACCCCAAGAGGCTCTAGAGATTAATGGTGCCACTGGATGTGGTGGAGGAGGGACAGGGAAAGGTGCACCCTGTGATGGAGTCTGTGGGGGTTCACTGGGGTGTTTGTGCTGGGGAGAGGGCAGGAGAGCAAGGCGGAGAAGTGGCTCTGACCACTGAGCAGTGAGGGAGGAGTCTCGGCCATAGCTAGCAAGTGCTGCTGATCTTCCAGGGGGCCATTGCACTGCCTTCTCCCCTTGTTACCTCCAGTCCCACAATCGACAACTAAGATACTTTGGCGCACTTAGATTTTGCACTTTTTTTCCCCTAGGGAAAGTAGAACTTTTGTCTTGGTGGCATTTTTCTAGTAATTGTTGAGGACCTCTTCCTGGGCTTGTTACCTGGGAGCAATGTTACCCATATCCTGTATGACTTAGTTGCTGCCATTACACGATGTGTTTTTCATGGTGCGTTGGCTTCTGTGCTTCTCTGACTTTGTGTGTTAACTTAATCTGCGTGTATGTGTGTGTGTTTTCCGCATTTTCTCTTTGTTGCACTTTTGCTTCATGTTATGCCTCTGTGCTTGTTCTTTTATGTTGCTGAGATGAAGTTTTTTCATTTTCTTTGAGGTTATTTTGTGAATTATTGTTTTCTACGTGCGAACCAGCTATGCTACCTTGCAAACTACTTGGCTTCCCTCCCATTAGAATTTTTCTAAATCTATGCAATTAATTCTACTACTTTTGTGCCATTCGGCACTGCATTGTTGTCCAGAGGGGAATTAAGGAGCCAGAGATAAGTCACAAGCACACAAACACAGGGCAGCAGCAAAGAGTTAAACCAAAGTTTTGTTATAGCATAAAATCCATCACATAGCCAGAATTGAACTCAGTCCCTCTTGCAATGTGAGAAGAACGGTGGATCTCAGTGAGGACCTGCAGCTTCTGCAAATAGTCAAACAATTTTCTAATTAGCTGTTCTATCCATTATTGGGTCTCATACAGATTTGTTTTTATTTTTATTTTTTTGGTTATGGGATTGTGTCAGGATGTTTCAAATTTACCTCAGACTACAGGTCTGTGTCTGCACGTTTCAGTGACCAGATGTCCCGCTTTTTTTTTTTTTTAACAATTTGTCCGTGTCCCGCGGCATTTTAAAATTAAATAAATATATTGCAATACTATTTTTAGCGTTCTATGAACATTTTTGTTGCTCCATATAGACCAAATTTTTAATCAAGAACCTCCCCCCCACCCCCTGGTCAATGCTTAAATTTCTGCTTAAAATCCGGTCACTTCGCATCGTTCATTCCCTTAGTGGGCAGAAGTCCTCCGACTGTCACTGTCAATTTTATGGTTCCCTCTTGATATCTCTGCTTCCCTATTTTTAATTCTGTGTTTTTGTTTTAATCTGAGTACTGCTTTAAGAGATGTGATTCCTGGGTGACGGTAGCTTGTCTATTGATCGTGGATTGATGTCTGCAGCTGTTGTTGATTCTCTGTTCAAAGAATGACCCTTAGTAATTTTTTTAAGCTTGGTCATGTTTTCATAAATTTCTTCATTCTTCCTAATCTAGAAATGCTGTTACCTATGACATTTCAGGGATAATTGAAAAGTTTATTTGGACGTGAAACAGAACCGGAAACCCAATTGGAACTTTTAAGGCAGACTTTTTCGGGAAGCTTGCGGATGGGTTCCGCAACTTGGGTTATTGAACTGATGAAGCCACGCCAAGGGAACAAAAGGAAGAGATTTTATACCCCCTTGACCGGGCGCAAGTGTTGATCTTCAAATGAAGAAGTGTGCACACAGCTGTGTTTCGTAAGGGAGATGGTTGTTAAATCTATCTAAAAGTTGCGGGAGGATGGGAATGCATATCTTTTAGAAACAGTCAAGCACCTTGATTCCGAGCACAAAAGGTTTCAGGAATGTGTGATTAGGCACAGGGAGGGTTTTGCAGGAGTGAGCTCTTCAGAGGTAAAATGGAGGCGCTGCACCTAAAAATGGAGTCTCTTGTGCCAAGACCAGACAATAATTTTGTTGGATATAAAATTCTTCGATGGCAATTTTTGTTTTGGCGCATTTTTTCCCCTTTTGGGTGTCATCCCTTTGTCTTTTTTGCCTGGTTTCTGCTGAAAAATGGAGCTTATTTTTTATTAGCTTTCTTTCGTAGTTAGCTTTTCTCTTCCCCTGAGCTGTTCTGAGGGTCCTTTCCTTGTCCTTCATATTAGAAAGTTTGACTATTGTGGTAGTTACACAACCTGGTGTCGGTTTGGGACTTGAGAGGATAAAAGGTGAAGGTGCGGAGTTGAGTCTATCAATCAGGTTACAGCGACTAGGCCTCTGTGGGCATGGCCTTCTGCTGAGGATTCAGGGAACCCTTGTATTTTCCTCTCTCGGCTCACTCCCTGGGAAACATTGCAGCTGACCAGACATATGGAACTATGCTAGTGTCCGGAGCTGAAGAAGCCACGTAGACCTACCCTGCCTGACACAGCCCTGGGTGCTGACGAAGCGGTGTGGCGACCCCTGCCAGCCCTGAGATGCTTAGAAGCCACTGGATTCAAAAGACTTCCCACCCGCTTGCCTGTGACCTACCTGTATTTGACATCGTTGCATGCATTTTGTGAGTTAGAAGAGGATTTTATAGACTGGTATCAGACATATGGACTAATATCAGACTAATGAACTAGATCTGGACTATACTGGGATGCTTTCTCAATGTACATATATATACACACATATAAAACTCTCTCATATATACATATATATAAAACTCTCTCTTATATACATGAGTGTCTATGAATTTGTCTATTTGGTTTACCCAGACTAACACAACTATGATATACCAGGATGGTTTTAATTGGAGTGGGAGGAAGTATTTTCAGCTTTTAGAACATATATATATATATATATTTTTTATATTGGAGAAGTTTTTTTCCAGTAATTCTTGGACTATCTTCTCTGTGGAATTTTCTGTAATTTCCCTGTTCTCTATTTTCTAGTATATGTAAATTATTTCTCTTGATATTGTCCCAAATGATTTTTAGACCTTCTTAAAAATTTTTTAGCTCTTTTTATTTATTGTTTGCTTAGATTTTTATCTAGACATTTTTCTTCAAACTCACTAGTTTGGTTATCCATTGATTCAAGTATACTGCTTCACTATTTTTAAAGTGATGTCTACTCCTCGCATCTTAGTATTAATCTGGAGTTTTACTTGGAATTTTTGTAAAGTTTTGAAATTTTCATTTATCTTATTATATTATCCTTAGAGTGCCTTCCTGAGTTTGTGTATAGCCTTTTCTGAATCTTGTGCTTTTTCCATAGTTCTCTCAATCTTTTCCTCCATACATTGGTAATACATTACAATCATTCTTTTAAATTCATTTTTCTGGTAGTTCCATTGTGTTTTATTCTTTGAGAGGGTCTGTTGGCTCAATTCTTTTGGTCACTCACCTGTTTTATCCTATATCACTTCTCTCTGTGAACAGAAATTGATGGTTGTGTCTGAGATATTGTATTATTTATTTTTATTTCTGTTTGTAGTGGGTAGTGGCCCTTTCCCCCTAGCTATAGCTGTTAAAGGTTAGAGGTTGGCTGTATAGTGTTGGGACAGTTGACTCCATTAGCTGGAGTAGAAAATGAATAATAATAACAACAACAAGAAAACAAACAAAAGTACACCCGCTATTTACAAACTTGAGCTGACAACCCACAAACACCCAAGCAAGCACTAAAAGATGCTTTCTTCCTCACAGGCTTCTTGTGTGTTTGTATGGATTTGCTACAGGAGGAGTTCAGTCTCAGATTTATTAGAGCGAGAAGCACTGAACAATATTGTCTACAGAGGGTTTCAGGGAGCTGTGGATGATTCTACTCTTGTTGCTGTGCAGCTGTTTCTTTGTAGTTTATCTAGATATCCAAAGAATGGGATGTGGTGTGAGGGTGGAAACACACAAGCCCCAAGGCAAAAATCTTGAACCATCTACTGCTTTTTCTCAAGGTTCCCTCCCTGAAGTTGACTTCTGGTGGGTGTTGGCACCCAGGATGGCTTCACCCCTCTCTATCTGTAGTATGAAGCAGAAAGTCAGAAAGGAAGGAAAGGGGAAGAAGCAAAAATGTGACAAACTACAAGAAGAGGAAAAGCAAGGAGAAGGCAATAAAAAGACAATGAAAGCAAATGCCTGTCCTTGAGTCAGGAAGTCACTGTCGTTGAATCTTCTGTAGAACTGTGCAAGCCTTGTATCTGAGTTATAAAGGGTCCTCTTTACCTTTGTGTATTTGTGTTCCTGGTTCCACAGTGTGTGGAAAAGCTGGTATGATTTAGCTCATCCTGAGTTTGCCCTTTCATGTGCAGAAGTCCTGGCAAGATCCTCACCGCCAACTTTCAGAGCTTACACGCTGCCTCTGTTATATGAAAGAAGTGCAGCCATTTCTCTGTTGGATAGATTGTGTGACAAACATTCCTCGATTCACCTGATCTGTCTGGGGACCGAGGGGTTGGTTTACCTCTCTCAGGATCAGAAGCTCAATGAAATGTTCCTCACTGTGGGAGAGGCTTCCAGATTGGGTTTGGTGAGCGGAGAATTCATTTCTACCTTTGACCTTTTTTGTCTGGAATCCACCCTCAAACTTTCTCTGTTGGAGTAGAGTGTGTGTGTGTGTATGTATGTATGTATGTATACACACACATATATATATTTATTATTCCTCAGAGCTTCAATTATTCAGATGTTTCACCCATATCTGCTTTCTTTAGTTCTTTGTTGAAAAGCATAATGTAGCATATCAATCTAAGGCACCATCTTTTCCAGAAATCCCTCTTGTAAAATTCTGTGTATGAATTTTTATCATGCTGTTGTGGATTTTACATAATTCTCATGGTAGATTTCCTCATTGAATCCCACATTTCCATTTAACTGATTTCATTTTTTATTGTCCCTTTTCTTGTTTCTCTTGAGAGTTGATAAAGTCAGTTACTTTGTCTCCTAGTTCACTTGTCTTTTGTCTGCCTCTGTGGCTGAATGTTTCCCTTGCATTTCCTTTCTTTTTGATTTTTTCCCCTTGCATTTTCTATTGAAGTTATTTTATTCTTCAGTTCAATTGATTCTCCTTATGTCTTCAAATTTCTTATTAAACTTACATTTTGTTTCCTGATCATCATTAGTTTGCTTTCTGCTTGTAAATTCTTTCCGCTTGTAAATTGCATTAAAATATAGTATAGTAGTGAAGTTTTTTATTTATTTCATTATCCTCTTCTCCGAACAGGATCCCTGGTGGAATAGTTGTTTCTGTGTTGGGCTGATAGCTGTGAGGTCAGTAATTTGAAACTATCAGCTACTCTGTGGGAGAAAGCAGGAGTGTTCTCTCTGGTAAAGATTTACAATCTCAAAACCCCACAAGGGCAGTTATACTTTGTCTTAACGAGTCAAGATGAGTCAGAATTGACTCAATGGCAGTGAGGGTGAGTGTTCTTTGTAAAAGAAATAAATGCATCTTCATGGTTTTACCTTGATTTGTTTGTCTGTTATAACTGTTTTATTAAATGAGGGCATTTTGATCTTTTTAATGTTATTTTGAAATTCTGAGGTTTCTGATTTCCAAGGAAATTATTTTTGTTAGATTTACTTCCACTCTCTTATAATTTCCACTAGAGAGCACTCTTGTTTCTTAGGCTTTTTCTGTGAGTCGAGAGTTTTATCTAAAGATTCATCTCTACTATTCATTTAGGCATTTGGGGGGAAAATTGCTTTTCCAAGTGTTTATTTAGGCTGACTCTTCTTCAGGTGACTAATTTCCCTTTTCTTATTTTTTAAGGGCATCTTTGCTTTCTGTAGGTATGGCAGGGGCCCAAGGGAACTCTTACAGCTCAATACCCTCCCTTTTATTTGTGCCTTCTTGTTCATACATGAGACTTTTGTGCAAATGCAAGTGGTGCGGCTTTGATTTCCTGCGGTAGGTGGGGAGCATTTCATAGCCTTCCCTCATAAAGAATTTTGTTCATACTCTCCTCCAGTGTCCAGCTGTGCACAAGGAAGGGGGTGAGTGGGTGTGAGCTATGTGGGTGTACGGTGTCTTTTTATTGTTCTGCCTGAAAGATCTCTTGGCTTTTTAGTGTATCTGAATCCTTCAGACCATCAGCCTTGGGTCTCAGTAAGATGCAACAACACTTTCTCTCACAACATGTTGACCTTCCAAGTCTGTGACAGAGGAACTCCCACGGGCAATCTGTGCCACCTCAATTTGACTACAAATTCCTCAGTTTAGCTACCAGTGTATGTTCTTTCTTCAAGATATTTTAGGATTGCCCATCCTGAACTGAGCCAAGTTCTCCAGATGCTAATGGCTAGGGTTTTTCAGTTTCTGTGCCAACCCCACTTCGTGCCAAGTCTTCTTTCTGCTTCTGGACTCATTTCTGACTCCTAACACTTCAACTACCAACCAGGGCTCTGAGATCTCAGTACGAGCTTTTTTTAATTTGTTGTTCATTAGGTTCCTTGTAGAAGAATACATAGGAACAAATGCTTACCCCAATATCTTGTCACTCTTGTGTAGCCAATTCCTTCCTGAGATCACTTCCTTTTTCTCTTGTAAAACCTGCTCCCCACCATTTTTTAACAACTAACATAAGGTTCTGTTTTTCCAGATTTTCCACCTAGAGTTAAAATATCAGCAACATATGGTCTAACTGCTAAGTTATTGCAGGTAGTCATCATTATTTCAATATTTCATTATATAGATTACAATAGTTTTAGTCTTCAGGAATCACTTACTCATCATGCTACTGGACACCTCCATCAATCTGATGCATGCTAGGTTTATTTGTTATGGTTCTACTCCTTATACTAAATTTACATATTAGCACAAGAGAGGAACCCTTTCTGTGGTACCAACTCAAAAATGTCCTCTTGAATCAAGAGGTTTATTTTTTATTTTGCATGTCTACTATTGGTTGAATCTCTACTTCATATTTTTGTAATTTGGGGATATTCAACCTGGCAAAGTGCTAACTAGAGTGCTGATGGTTCCTGTGGAAAAGGGGAAGAAAATGTTACAGACCTCATATTGATCATTTAAACTTGGCCCAGCAGTGACACTCCTACTTTCTGCTTCCATGTAGGCATCACAATGTGTCAGAGGGCCATAGCTCACTCTGAGAAGGTGCGACATGTGGTTATCTTATTGAGAAGGAGCAGATTTGAGGCACAAAACTAATTGAGTACTTATAAGAAGGTTTTTTTTAACGAACTGTTTGAATTTGGTATTTTTTGTATTAGACAAGTCTTTATTTTTTTTCTGTGGTTATTATCTTTTTAATAATTCAATACTTATCTTTCAATACTTAATTTATTCTGAGTCAATTTGGTCACTCATCAATAGTGTTAAACTTTGACTGGACTTTTGTTGTTGTTGTTTTCAAGTTTCACATGTTTATTATTCTGTGTAAACCACAAAGTGACTCACCAACATGATTTCATGCATTTAGATGTTAGCAATATCCTGGTTAAGTGGAAAATTGTGTGGATAACTTCTAGAAGCCTATTCTAAGAAGACTCATGGAAAAACATTTCATTTAGAAGTCACAGTCCTTCTTGCTTCAGTGTGCTGTAATCCATATCCACTGTGAAGTAGTTATATTGTTCGTGGGGACCCAGTTTATTCCGTGGTTCTGGGTTGTTCTTTCTGTCCCAGCTGACACCTGGATTGAGCAATGCCGGACCCATGACATACAGTGCAGCTCCAGTACTATCAGCTCCAACCAACACGACGAGAGTTATTAAACTCGGGTGCTTCTTTGCCTGACCGAGCATCTGACTTGGCATGTTTGTGACTATGGTCTTGGGTCTGGAAGGAGAGAACACATTTGGCAGACCTAGGAGCTAGGACTCTTTCTAGGATGGTTTTGCAGGTGTCCAAAGTTACCCTGAACTGTTTTAATACTTGTTGAACTCTTTCTGCATTTATAATGATGATTTGGAATTCATTGATCAAATCTCTCTTTTCATAGTTATCATAAATCTTTTAGAAACCATGTTTAAATATAATTTTCTATCAACATTAGGACCCAGTCAGAACCCTTATACATCGATGTTGTTGTTGTTATTGTTAGGTGGCCTCAGGCTGGTTCTGACTCCTACAGTGACTGGATGTACAACAGAACTTGACACTGACAGGGCCTGCACCGTTCTCATAATTATTTTTATATTTCAGCCCATTGTTGCAGCTGCTGTGTCAATCCCTTTTGTTGAAGCCTTTCCTCTTTGTTTGTTGCCTCTCTGCTGTACTAAGCATGTTGTTCTTTTCCAGGGACTGGAATCTCCTGACAAGATGTCCAACATACAGGCTGGCCTGTAAGGAGCATTCTGGCTATATTGTTTCCAAGACTTTGCTTATTCTTTCATGGTGTTTTCAGCATTCTTAGCCAGCACTATACTTCTTAGATCAATTCTTCTTTTGTCTTTCTTACTCAATGTGCAGCTCTCATATGCACATGAAGTACTTGAAAATACCCTGACTTGGGTCAGGAACAGAGAAGCCATTAAAGAAACCTTCCTTCTTTACAACACTCTAAAGAAGTCTTGTGTAGTGGATTTATGCAATGCAATGGATCATTTGATCTCTTGACAGCTGCTTACATGAATGTTAATTGTGGTTTCAAGCAAGATGAAATCTTTGACAACTTAAATTGTTTCTCCTCTTATTAAGATATTACTTATTGGCCAAGTTGTGAGGATTTTAGTTGTGATTACAATGAATTCTAATTTGTATTGAAGGCTGAAATTCTTGATCTTCATCAGCAAGTGCTTCGAGTCCACCACTTTCAGCAAGCGGTGTTGTCTCATCTGCATATATCAGCTTCTTAGTAAGTCTTCCTCCAATTGTGATACTACATTCTTCTTCCTATAACCTGGCTTCTCTGGTCATTTGCTCAGCAGACAGATTTAATAAATAGGGTGAGGGCATACAATGCTGATGCTTACCGTTCCTGATTTTAAACCCTACACTGTAACCTCCTTATAGTCACACAACAGCTTGTTGATCCATGTACAAGTTCTTCATGAGCACAATGATGTGCTGTGAAACTCCCATAGTTGTCATGAAGACATTGCTACCGTGGATATAAAATGGTGCAGTCACTTGGGAAATGGGTTTGAAAGTTCCTTGAAGTGTTGTACATGAAGTTGCTATGTCATCAGTTATGAAGTACTTGTCCAAGAGATCTATGTTCCTACGAGAATTATTCATAAGCATTAAAATATGTAAACTATCTTGGATATGATGATATCATACCTCATCTATTATCAGGTGCGAAAAGAGAATTCAGCATCAGCATCATGCAGATTGCTATCAGGTGGATCTCAGATTTGTATAGATTATTACATAAGCTTTTCTCCCTTGGCATTCTCCAGTGTTTGAATGGGTTCAATAATTTATTCTAGGACCATACAGACCACACCCATAATCCGATTATGAGGTCTATTAGGGAAGAATAAGTTACAATTCAGGGTCAACCAAGAATGACATGTAAAGAGGGTTGATGTTGCCTTCATTATCCAAATAGGATATTTCAAGATCCTATTTTGAAGGATAATACTGTCTGTGATAGGATTATATATATATATATATATATCCACCTTCAAGGAAATCCTATCAATAAAACTATTATTCAAGTGTATACACTAGCCATGAGAGATAGGGATGATAAAATGGAAAATTCTACAAGTGTCCTCAATCTAAAATGGACGCAACATGAAATTGAAATATGTTAATAATTATAGATGATTGGAATTCAAGAGCTATAAACAAAGATAAAAGAACAGTAGTTGAAAAAGATGACTGTGGAGAAATACAGGAAGTTGGAAAGTTCATGGTAGAATTTTGCAAAACCAATGATTTGTTCATAGCCAATATTTTTTTCCAACAACAAAGATGATAATTATACATATGGACTTTTCCAGATGAAGTACACAGAAATCAAATTGACTACATCTGTGCAAAGAGATGATGGAGAAGCTCAATATTAGCAGCCACAAGTAGGCCAGGAATAGAATTTGGAACAGACCATTATTGCTCATATGTAATTTCAGGTTGAAGCTGAAAAAAAAAAACAACCATGAGAGCCAAAATACAAACTTGAGCTTATCCCACCTGAATTTTGAGAACACCTCAAGAACCCTAGTGATTGACAACCTGATAAGCTACGGGAGGATATCAAGAACAACATTCATGAAGAAAGGTTATTAAAACAACAAGAAAAAATCAAAATGAGTTTCAGAAGAGACTATCAAGCTTGCTCTGGAGAAGACAAAACAAAATATTAAAAACATGCAAAGAATTAGAGTTAGAAAACAAAATATCAAGAGTTACAAAACCCAAAAGAAAGGATATACTCAGTATATCTGAAATTGAAGGAACCTATGAAAAAGTTCAAACCTTAAGTTGTAATATTGAAGGATCCTCTGGGCAAAATATTGAGTGAGGCAGGAAGCGTCCAAAGAAGAAAGAGAGAGTACAAAGTGTCACTGTAACAATAAGAAGTAGTCAACAGGGTACCACTTCAGGAGGTAGCATATTACCAAGAACCACTGGTGCTGAAGGAAGAAGTTTAAGTTGCACTGAAAGCATTAGCCCCAAAGAGGAATTGATGGAATACTAATTGAAATATTTAACAAGCTGATGAAGCACAAGAAGCACTTACTAGTCTATGTCAGGAAATTTAGAAGACAACTACTTGGTCAACTAACTGGAAGAGATCCATATTTGTATCCATTCTAAAGAAAGGTGACACAACTGGATGCTCAAATAAATTATAGAACAGCATCATTGAAATCACATTCAAGCAAACTTTTGCAACAACCATTGCAACAGCACTATGACAGGGAGGTTCCAGAGGTTCAGGAAGAATTAAGAAGAAAACCTGGACAAGGGCTATCATTGCTGATGTCAGATCGCTTTGGATGAATGCAGAGAATATCAGACAGATATTTACTCATGTTTTGTTGACTATGCTAAGGCATTTGACCGTGCACTGCATTGACTCTGCCAATGTTTCCACTGTGTGGATAGCCTTGAGAAAAATGGGAATTCCTGAACATTTCATTGTGCTCATATGTTATACATGGATCAAGAGGAAGTTGTACGAACAGAACATGGTCTTACTGGTTTAAAATAAGGAAATATGTATTAGAGTTATGTACTCTCACATTCAATTTATATGCTGAGAGAATCATCATAGAAATGAATATATCAAGATGAATGCAATATCAGGATTGGAAGAAGACTTATAAACAACCTGTAACAGGTAGATGTCACAAACTTGCTTGCTATGACCAGTACTTGAAGTGCTTGCTGATGAAGATCAAGGATTGAAGCTTTTAGAATGCATTACAACTCAATGTAAAGAGAACTAAAAGCCTCACACTGGACTAGTAGGTAACATCATGAAACAGGAGGAAACATTGATATTGTCAAGGATTTCATCTTGCATCGATCCACAATCAATGCTCATGGAAGCAGCAGTGAAGACATCAAATAAGACATGTCAAATTTGTTGCACAAGAATAGAGAGTTTACTTTGAGGATCATAGTGCACCCAACTCATGCCATGGTGCTTTCAATTGTATCATATGTATGTGAAAGTTGGACATCAAGAAAGGAAGACTGATGAATCATCAATTCATTTGAATTGTGATATTGGTGAAGAATATTAAAAGAACCACGGACTGCCAAAATTACAAATGAATCTATCTTGGAAGAAAGATAGCTTTAGAGCTCCTAAAAGGCAACAATGGTAAGACTTCAATTTACATACTTGGGATGTGCAGTCAAGAGAGACCAATCCCTGGAGAAGGAAATCCGGCTTGATAAAACAGATGAAGAGTACCAAAGAGAAAATCCTTCAATGAAATGGATTGACAGCGGCTATAACAGTGGACTTGGCCATAGAAATAATTGTGAGTATGGAACAGGAGGCACAGTGTTTCCTTCTGCTGTCACTATGGGTAGGAACCAACTCAATGGCACCTAAGAACAACTGTCTCAGAGAATAGTTAACCAAAAGCCATACTGCATTCCAGAGGGTTTTTAGAGATTAGTGGTGATACATACCACATTCCCTTTAACTCAGTTTTTTGCACTGTACAAAAAATGACCCCCAAACAACAGCAAAAGCCACAAATGCATCTTGAAGGATAAACTTAACTAGACTGTGGTTCCAACTGCATCAGTTGTTCCAGATGTTGGCTTATTTCTTGAGCAAGTTAGTACTTTAGTCTTCCATCTTTAAGGGCAACAACACACTTTCCACCCTCAGATATATATGTCAATTCTCCAACACTGATTTATAATTTCATCTCTAGTTACCTTGATCACTTTTATCTTCCACAAAACTTTACACTGGTTTATGGTTCTGATGCTATTTTACTATAACTCTACACTTATTGGTAAATATCTGTGTGGTAGAGGGTAGGGGAATTAACTAGACAACATTTCTGTATTTTCTACCTTAATGAGATTTATAGGGCCCAACAATGAGAGTTATGGGGAGATATTCCAACTAATGTGAGGGATTCTTAATTATATTTGGCCCTTCTGATACCTTAAGAGGAGGCATAACACCTGGTAGGATTCTTAAGATTTTGGAATCAACATTCAGCCAATCCCAGCCTACTTATCAAGTGACTTGAAAGGAACTGATACAAGGTTCTATAACACTTTAAGCCTGCTACACAAGCCATTCTACTTCTTTTGACTTATGTTCAAGCTGATTCATTTATGCTTGATGTGTCAGTGGCAGATGGAAATGCAGCTTGTAGTTTTAGGTAGGTTCCATTTGGTGACTACCAGTCTATTTTGGAATAAAGCTGCTTCCCTTGCAGAAAATTCCTTTCCTTTTGAAGATCAGCTTTTTCACTATGTTTGGGGCCTTCCTTAGCAGAGATTCAACACATCATCAAAAGCTGTCAACTCTTGATGTGGCCCTCGGTGCTCATCAAAAACCAGGTGCCATACCTATAGAATCATGAAGTGACATGTACACTGAAGAAAGTGGTACATATGAGATCGAGCTAGAGCAGAACCTGAAGGTACAAATCAGCTGCATGGAAAAGTGGCCCAAATGTCTACTAGTGTTACAATATTAGTCCTTCCAAGCTGCATCTATGGTCTTTTGGGGAAATTTCTTACTATCAGTTGAGTGAGGAAGAGATAACTCACCTGTGGTTTACAGATAGATGGTCCTACCCAAAATGTAGATCCTGCACAAAAGTGAACAACAGTAGCACCATGACTTCTTCCTGGGACCTCCATGAAGGATAGAAATGAAGGGAAATCCTCCCAAAGTTCAGAACTTCAAGCAGTACATCTAGTTGTTCATTCTGCTTGAAAAGCAAAGTAGTCAGATGGGTGAATGTGAATTGATATGTAACTTTAAATTGATTCTTGAGCGAAGAATTTGTATGATCCTACACTTGGAAGGAACCTGATTTGTAAATTGGTGTATGGGAGAAGTGAATGGAAAACCCTCTCTGAATGGGTCCAACAAAGTGAAAATATTTGTGTCTCATGTAAACACTCACCAAGGGTTACCTTGGCATAGGAGGATTTTTTTTTTAAGAATATACAACTCTAGCACCCATTTCCTTAAGTAAGTAGAATAACATGTTCTGTGGAAACTGCTCATCCTCTTACACAAAGAACTCCTGCCATCAGTTCATCCTGCTCAAGGGGCTCATTCTACCCAATGGGCTCAAGAAAAATGGCTCCTAACTCAATGAGATCTGCTCATGAACAAAGTGGCTATGGTGGCAGTGATGAAGGTTATTTGTAGTTTTAGCAACATGGACTTCTTCTATCTAAGGCCATTTATCTAAGGCTAGTACTGCTGAATGATTCCTCTGCCAGCAGTAGAGTCCAACACAAAGACCCTAATATGGGTTCATTGTTCAGGGAGATCATTCAGCAACTTCCTGGCAGATCGATTACATCAGGCCACTTCCATCATGGGAATGCAACACTTTGTTCTTACTGGAATAGAACCTCTAGATGTGTCTTCCCTGCATGAAGTGCTTCTGCCAAAACTACCATTTGTGAATTTTTAGGATGCCTTATCCACCAGCATGCGATCCCACACTACATCACCTCTTATCAAGGGATTTATTTTACAGCACATGAAGTGTAGTGATGGCCCATCGCCAGGGAATCTACTGGTTTTACCATGCTTTCTATTATCTAACAGTGAAATGGCCTTCAAAAATGCAAAAGAATACCATTTTGGCTTTTCCCCCCTTTTAATCATCTTATTGTGGGCCCATATACCACTTTTCACAATACACATAGTTACATATACTGTGCCAAGCACTTTCACATGCCTCCTTTTTATCTGTTGAATTTTATCTCACTTCACCTTGTAGAAAATGGTTTTGCTTTTTTTCAATTCAGATTACAGTGAGCAAATTTTAAAAAAATAAATAATTCTCCAAAATTTAGGAGATCTTGGAGTTGAGCACAACCAGGAATACTGGATTTAGTCCAACAGAGTTGTCTTTCACTGAGATCATTTCCAACGTTGTTGATAACAATTTCACCTGGTGAAATGAATATTCTATACACACCAGGTTAAAATAGTGAGCTAATGGATAAGTAGAGAATTTTAGGGGTAGCCATAGTTCAACATGGATGGATGATTAATATGATTTTTAAAAATCAGTAGAAATTAGGTATGAACTTATGAACTGAAATTTGCACTGCTAATTGTATGGATCCTGGGTTAGAATGAAATAGTCAACCTTCTGTTATTTTTCTGGTGCTACCAACTGATTGAGCTAACTTGGTAAAACAATTGTTTATATAGTATCAGTGGTGGTCATAGAGGCAATAAACAACCACAACCCAAGCAACTTTTTATAAATTTCACAATAAAGGTAAATCAAAGACATATAGAAAAGTATGCAAATTCAAAACACCTTTTTCTAGAAAATTTATTAAATAATAGAACCATGTTAGTCAAAGTTTTGTCAAAAATTGTAAGTATCAAGCTAAGAAATTATAATAAATTAAATTGCTAGTACATAGAACAAGAAGTTTTATCTTCGAGTAGGAGGAAAAGTTATTCAATGATTATAAAAGTACTGTGAATTAAACAGTGAAAAAGATGAACCATTGAAATTATTAAAATACCACTAATTAATAACTAGATTTATAGATTTTAGCAACTTCCAAGTAATTTAGCTTCATCCTTCTAGAATCAGCTGTTGAACTTGCTTCTTTTTGGTCACCAGGTTACAGATTTAGTCAAATTCATAAATTTCTGGTTGACTCACAAGTTCAAATGGTCACTTTAGTTTTCTTAACTGTGAGGAATGAATCTCAGAGTTAATTTATTTTAGTTTACCTGCATAAAGATTACTTAAAAAGGCAAGGTAAGTTTCTTACCATTAAGGCTCCATGGACTCTTTAAACTGATAATTATTCTAGTAAACATGATCTTGTTAGTCGATATTAATTAAATGAATAGAACCATATCTTTGCTCTTTGCCTCTTTGAGAGCATTTTCTGAAGCTTGATAACATTTTAATAATTCAGGTTGTACTAACTTGGGGTCAGTAGAGATAATATAAGGAAGTGTATAGCCTCAGTACTTCATAAGGAGTAAGTTTAAGAAATCTCAAAGGGGTTCTTCTTAAATTTTGGAGAAGTAAAGGTAGAGTCTTCATTCCAGCAAATCTGTGAATACAGAGAGTTTAGCAAATTGAGCTTTTAATTCTACTACTAGTTCTTCCTATAAGTATATAAGACTAGGGCTGCTCAGAGCATTGGAATCTACTGTAGACAGGGAAAAGTCAGCACAGTGCTTGAATAATGAATCACATAAGAAGAGTACCTCCACTCACTGCAGGTTTTTGGCTCCCTATCCCTAAATGATCGCCATGAATCAGAATTGACTTGATTACAGTGAGTTTGGTTTGGTCTTAAGCTAACTATTATGTTTTCAAGGAGCTTCTTTTTCACTAAACACATGTACAATGATTAGATGGTAGAAGCTAGATAAAATCTAATAACTTCTCAACATAGTCCCAGAAGACAGAGGACACTGTTCAGGATAAGTTTTAATGTGTTTCACAGGCTTATAACTCATACGGTCACAGCAGTGTGGTGCCATATGCTCAGTTACCTAAGAAAATGTTGCCCACCAGTAATTTTGAAAAACTTTACTCTTTTTATCCCTTCTAGGTGAATCTTCTCATGTTCTTCATCATAAAGATGTATAGAAGTTGATGAAGAGCAATTTTGGCATTTCGTACCAACTATTGCTTAGTATCATGGTAGTTACAATCATCTGATTTTCTATATTTTAATGTTATTAATGTGAGCTAAATATTGATGCTTTAGAAATTATTTTTTCCTGGTTGGCACAAATGTGCTAGTCAGATCATGAGAACACTCTCTGTAGGTTCTTATGAAGGCTTTGCTATTTCTTTTAACATAGTTACCGTAATAACTTGATAGACATTCTTTTGCAGCTTTATTAGCAAGATTAGTCTGTGACAAAAGGTGCAAAGTTTTAAGTGTTATTAGATGAGGTTGAAAATAAAACCAACAAGCCCCTGTTTCTAAAGCATTCTAAAATGTGGCGTAGTTTTTTTAATAGTGAGAATCTGTAAAAAAAAAGATCTATGAATATTATTTTATCAAATTTACATACTGTGCTAAAAGTAAGATTTTGCTGAGCTGAAGTTATTTTTATGAAGACTTTTTCTTTTCTAGACTTCAGTTAAAGTCATAAGAGCATATCCAGTCTGATAATTAGTGTAAAGAGTTCATTTAAAACATAACCCGGGGAGGGGGAATAAAACACAACCCATACACAAAGAATATCATATCAGGGTTGATTATAAGAGTTTTCTTAAAATATCTCCCTTAAATCTAAGCAATCATAAGAAGAACAATTATCACTATCAATGTAAGAAAGAAAGCCAGGATTGGAGAAGCTGCCATAAGAATTTCAATATTAGGGGCTGCCAGAAGATGCACCCTGCAAGATATGCGTCTGCTGCTAGCAGAAGCTGAGTTAAAACAGAATTCAAGACACATGGAAGGCATTCTTAAATAATTTTAAAAGTGTTCCAAACACAGTACATATACTGTTTTAGGCATTTTAAAATTTATTCAAATTCAAAAAGATTACTCTTTTCAGATAGATTTATAATTTGCATTTTTATTTAAGTTTGGCAGAATTTCCCCCCTTTCATCAAATTGCAAATGGTAGTTTTATTTGTATAAAATATTTCTTAGTATTAAATCAACAGGGGTTGTAGAATTTTTTGAAAAGGGATGTCAATCCTCTTTTAAGACAAGTCCGAAAGACATAGGCACAATCAGAAAATGGTATAGTGCTTCTTTTTCATTACTTCCATAATTTTTAAGAGTCTCTTTATTCCTAGCAAGGAGAGCTTTGGGAGACCCATGGGGTTCATTGTAGATAATGTAGTTCTTGAGTCAATGCAATGTGTAAGGTTTTCTAATACTAAATAGTTTTCTCTCCTGAGGTTTTAGAGCTACAACAGCAAAGGTCCTTATATGTTTCTTGAGACCCTTTATTGTGAATTTGAGAATGGAGTGATTGAAATGCACATTGCACTCTTGATTTCTCTCCTTTATGTATTATAAGGAACTCAAAAAAGTTATTAAAACTAAACAAACTGATCAGTAGTATTACTTTCTTTTTTGTATTTATTGAAAGAAAAAAACCTCAAAGAGATTATGATTTTTAATAAGGTATATGTATTTATAAACATTTGTAAATGAATTTATGTAGTTATACACATTTGTAAGTGTTCACACATTAATGTACCTTTTCAGAAACCTTCATTACTTTAGTCATGGGATGGAAATGTCAACTATCTCTAGCAGATCAAATAAAAAGAGTAGCATTTGTGTGCATAAGCTCCTTCAATATCTTAATGACCCTCCCAGGAGAGCTATTCTGGCATCCCTCCAGGCCAAATTTTGCTGACAATCAAACACTAAGCATCTGTGATTGTCAATACACAGAGTTATAAAATATTTCATAGTGACTGGAGAGATGAACAAGGCAATGTGGTATGATTTAGACCTATTGCAAAAGGAGCACTCCTGGCACCATGGCCTTCTAACCAAGAGACCAGCAGTTGAGTGCATCAGTCCCTCTACAGAGAAATGTGAGGCTTGTTTCTCCCCTAAAGGTTTACAGCCTTGGAAACCCAAAGAATCATTTCTTCAGGGTCCTACAGAGTAATTTTGGGTCAGAATTGACTCAATGACATTGAGTTTGAGTTTCAGATTAACTACAATCCTGAGTAAGCCAAAGTTACATATTTCACTCCTGTGCAGATAGTCTTCATTGATTAAACCAATTAACCAATTTCCCCTGAATTTAAAGAACGAAGTCAATTGGGTGATATAATCCCTGCAAAGGTTCTTGAGTGCCTTTTGTGTGTGGGTTCTGGCTAGATATTGAAAATGGGGGGACTGAAGTTAGTACACCAACATTGCTATTTAACTAGGGGTGGCCTTGGGAAGGATGAGAATTCCAGTACACGCTTTATTGTGTTCACGAGGGACCTGCACTTGTACTGCAATCATTCTGTTGTACAGAATCACTAAGAATTGAAACCAATTCAAGAGCACTTAACAATAAAAACCTGCTTGTTGGCCAGGCATGAATTTCCCCAATTTCTTGGCATAAGGAAAGAGTGCTTCCATCATTGCATCATTGAGTTTAAACATGTTAATTGATATTCTGGAGCCTTGTGTTACACCAATGCTCAAATGCACCCTGGACTGACCTGAATAATTTAATTTGATCATATTCCATATCTTTAACTATTCATTTACATTATTTTAGTATTTGCACGTAATTCTTCTTATAGACATTTACTTATCTAATTCCTTGTTGATAAGCAGAATTAAAAAAAATTTACAGCATTATGCTTTACACAGCTTTGAAAACATTTGCTTATTCTCTAATTCTTTCATAAAAAGATATTTCTGGATGTTGAATTTAAGGTAATTTCGAGTGTTTTATTTCTAAATATATACTATACCAACAGTGTTTCAGGGTAAAGAATAGAGAGACAAATCCACACAGCAACACAGAAAGAAAAGGAACAAAGTGGTGAGTAAGCCTTTGAGGGGGAGTGTGACTGCTTTGGTGGGGCTTATTTTTTAGTGAGATGATGATCAGCAAGATCACATGGTAGCAGAAGTAATACCAGAGGGTTATGGTTTTCTTAATGGCATTGTAGAGGGTAAATGATTCAACAAAGTTGCAGTTGGGCTGCATTAGACACATAGGAGGTTGCCCACATTTCACACCCTTGTTCAAACATTGTTATCACATATGAAATATTTAACAAATCAGGAGGTGAAAATTATATCCTATTTTTGAAATTTGTACTTCTTTACTAATGAAACACTTTGAATTATATCTATAGCTGTATTACTATTTGTTTCTTATATTGTCAGTTTTATCGTCTACCTATATTTTATTGTGATTCTCTTTTCATATTGATTTAAAAGAGCTGTTGCTATGTTACCAAAGCATTTATTAATTTTGATAGACAAGTAACTACATTTATGTAATTAAATCCATTCAGTATTTCTTGTTTCTTTGTTTGTTTTTGGGCATCACTGCTCTCCGGCGGTTTGAGTAGGAGGCCCAGCCCCACTGCTGGAATTGAACCTCCCTCCCAGTGGGCCACAGTCCCGCGCACAACCACTACGCCACCGGGGCTCAGCCCCCATTCAGTATTTCTTTACAGTTTGCTAACTTTATTTTTTACCAAATTGATCCTGTTTCACCCAATATATTTTATAGTTCAATTATTACATGACTACTAGGATAAAAACACATATGTATTATGCCGAATTGACTAGATAAACAAATGCAATGACACTCATATATGTGCCAGAAAGAGTTTTATATCAAGAAGTAATTGTATATCAAGAAAGCATCCCAACCCAGTCCAACTCAATCCCTAAGTCTGATACTAAGCCATAAGTCTTCAGAGTCACACAGACACATGCAATGATTCAGAAGGGAGGAAGGTCACAGGTTGGCACTTGCACAGTTGTATTGATCCAAGGGTTGGAAGAAGCATGGCAGTGTCCAGCAGCTCTCAGGTGTCCAGCAGGCAACAAAGTTGAGGGAGAGGAGGAGGGGGAGGCTCCTTGACCCTCCTTATGAAAAGATAAGTCTACAAGGAACCACCATTAGGCTGTGACCTGATTGACAGCTTGGACACCTTGCTATATCTTCAAGGTGACACAAATTATGTAACTACCAAAACATATACCATAATTTTACAATTTTAATCGCATTTAAATATACCATTTATTGGTATTAAGGACTTTCACGATCAACTTCAACCATCTAGTGCCATATACTACCAATTCTAGAAGTTATCATCGCCCCAATTTGAAACCCTCCACCCAGTAAACAATGACAGCTCATTTTCTTTCTCCTAGTCGTTGGTAACGTCTCATCTATTATCTGTTTATATATTTGATTATTATAGAGTTTTATTATTAAGCAATACAATATTTATGATTTTGTGCCTAGATTATTTCACATCTTGCTTTCAAGGTTTATCAATATTGTAGCATGAATCAGAACTTCCTTTTAATACTGAAAAGTATTCCATTGTGTGTACATATCACATTAAAATCTATCTCTCTATTTATGGATGGATGTTTGCATTGTTTCTACCTCATGACTGTTGTGAATAGTGTTGCCATGCACATAGGTGTTCAAGTGACTGGGTCTCATCTTTCAATTTAATTATCTATGACTGGAATTGCCAAATCTAATTCTAACATTTTATATTTTTAGGAACCACCAAACTATTGTACATAGTGGCTACACTGTTCCTCCTATAAGGAATGCTTAGGCATAGCAATTTCTCCCTAATTTTGGTAAGGTTCAGTAGTGGACTTCAAAAAATTGAGGGAAAAATTCCATTATTGTCTAATTTCATTTTTTGAAAACATTTCAAAGTCACAGTTTTCATATTTCTGATTATAGCCATTGTAGTAGGTTTAGAGTAGCATTTTATTGTGGTTTTTATTTACATTTCCCTAATGGCTAAATGAAAGCAAAACAGAACAAAACAAACAAGATAAGCCCACAACTGCTGCTCTCAAATGACCCTACATAGAATTTCTAGGCTATAAATCTTTCTGGAAACAGATAGCCTCATATTTCTCCCATAGGAGCAGCTGGTGGAATTGAATACTAACTTGAAATGAGCAATCCAGCATATATCCAATAGAAACCTTGGTTATGTGGTCAGCTGATAATCACGAAGGTAGCAGTTCAAATCATCACTCATTTCAGGAAAAAGATGAGGTTTTCTGTTTCTCTCAGTAAAGTTTCACAGACTCAGAAAGCCAAACTAGCCTTATCTGTCTTGTTGAATTTTTGTGATTCAGAAGTGGCCAAATGGCAGTCAGTTTTGGAATGGCAATGTCAACGAGTATCTTTTCAAGCTTTTATTGGCTACCTGTACATTTTGTACATCTGTGGGGAAGTGTCTACCCAAGACCTTAAAATTATTACTACTATTATTTTTGCTAATGTTGAATTGTAGTTCTTTGTAGTCTAGATATTAAACTTTTCTCAGATGTGGAAATTGCCCTGACTTTCCCTCATTCTGTGGGTTTGTCATTTGAAGTATAAAAATGATGCATTTTTATTGTTTAACTTTGTTCTGGTGGTTAGCAGCTTCTGACGTGATATTCGATACCCTGCTTCAGCCAGAAAGTTTAATCAGACAATTGAATTGGAATAAACGCTATTGTAGACCTAGTAATAAGATGGATCACATATGGTAAGAGGACTAATTGTTTGTTTTTTTTTGGGGGGGGGGGCGGCATCACTGCTCTCCGGTGGTGGGAGTAGGAGGCCCAGCCCCACTGCTGGAATTGAACCTCCGTCCCAGTGGGCCGCAGTCCCGCGCACAACCACGACGCCCCCGGGGCTCAGCCCGAAGACTCATTGTTTAAGAGATGGTAGACAATCTAGATCTTCTGCCATGTTTGCTTTTGTTGATGAGTCTATTCCAATTCAGAGAGACCCTATGTTCCTCAGTCCTGTCTCATCCTCATGATTGTTCTTACCTTTGAGTCTGTTCATGTAGCCACTCTGTCAGTCAGGCTTTTCAAAGGGGTTCCTCTTTTTCAAAGCCCCTTTACTTTACCAGACATCACATACTTATCCACAGACTGGCCATTCCTGAGGGTCAGTTATCGTATGTATGACCAATGCAAATGAAGGGAGATGAAGTCTCCCCGTCTTTGCCTGTATGGAATATTCTGGCTGTACTTCTTGTAAGACAGAATTGTCTTTGGCCAGTCTGTGGTGCATTCAATAGTCTTTGGCAGCACCATCATTCAAATATGGATTGATTCTTTGGTCTTCCTTATTCAATGTCCAACTTTCACATGCATATGAGGCATCTGAAAATACCATGGCCTGGATTAGATGAATCTTAGCTCTTAAAAAGTGATCACCTTTCTTTCCCAGACTTTAAAGAAGTCTTCTGCAGCAGATTTACCCAATGCAATCCATTGTTTGATCTCTTCATTGCTGCTCCATGAGAATTGATTGTAAATCCAAGCAGGATAAGATGCTTGACAATTTCAATTTTTTCTCTGTTTATCATGATATTACTTACTGGCCCTGTACTGAGTATTTTGGTTTTCTTTATGTTGAATTGTAATCCACACCGAAGGCTGCAATCCTTCATCTTCATCAGCAAGTGCTTCAAGATTTCCTCACCTTTGGCAAACAAGATTGTGTCATCTGCCTATGACAGATTGTTAATAAGCCTTCCTTCAATCCTGATATATTCTTCTTCTTCTTCTTCACATAATCCAGTTTTTCTGATTATTTGTTCAGCATATAAACTGAAAAGATGGTGTAAGCGTATGAACCTAACACCCACTTTCCCAGATTGTAATTCTTGCAGTATTCCTTTGTTGTGGTCTCACAATTGTCACTTGATCTACAGAAGCTTCACATGAGCACAATGAGGTCTTTTAGTATTCCCATTTTTCTCAAGGATATCAGTAGTCTGTATGGTCAAGAAACATGCATGCCTATGGATGGCAAATAAAACACAAATAAACATCTTTCTGGTATTATCTTTTTTCAGTTAATATTTATCTGACATCAACAATATGGTATCCCTTGTTCTATATCCTCCTTTGACTCTGAACTGAATCTCTGACAGCTCTATGTCAATGTATTTCTGCAACTGCTTTTTGGTTATTTTCATCAAAATTTTTCTTACGTGTTCTATATACAATTTTTGCATTGTTCTATAGTTAGAACATTCTGGTGGATTCCTTTCTTTGGAATGAAAACATATATGGATCTCTTCCAGTTAGTTTATGAAGTAGCTGTCTCCCATATTTCCTGGAAGACATGAAAAAGGACTTCAGTGTTATGCCAGTTTATTGAAATATTTTTATGTTTATTTAAACAATTTTTGAAGTCTTATTTTTGGCTAATGCTTTCAGTGCAACTTGAAGTTCATTGATCCTTGTTTATATGATATCTTTAAAATGGTTGAATGTTTACTAGTTCTTTTTGGTATAGTTACTCTGTGTACCAGCTCTGTGTACAGTTACTCTGTGTACTCTGTGTCTCCATCTTCTTTTGACATTTTCTGCATCATTCATTTTTTCCCCTAGAATCTTTCAATACTTCAACTCTAAAGTTTGTATTTTTCTTGAGTTATTTCAGCTTCAGATATGCTGTGCATGTTCATTTTTTCATAAGCCTAGGTCTTTTTGTACATTTCATTATAACATGTTGCTTTATTTTTGCAAGTTGCTCTCATCATTTCTTCTATTTTCCTTACCTACTCTACAATTAGGAGCAAGTTTCAGGTTCTCTTTTGACACCCACTTTGATATTTTCTTTCTATGTTGTCTCTTTAATGACATTTTGCTTTCTTCATAAATGATATTCTTGATGTCACCTCATAGCTTTTCAAGGTTTCTGTCAGTAGTGTTCAAAGCAGGGAACCTCTCCTTGAGATGTGCTCAAATTTCCAATGAGTTAGACTCAGACTCTTATTTTGGCTATAGTGCACTTGTTTTGATTTTTCTTAGCTTTGAGCAGAACTTCCATATGAGTAATTGATGTTTTACCCCACATTTGCCTCATTACAGCTGCTGATATTAAGCTGTTGCATCATCTCTTCCCACAGATGAAGTCACTTTAATTTTTGTGTATCCAATCCATAGAAGTCCATGTATATAGCAATCTTTTGTGTTGCTGAAAAAAGATAATTTTCTTTGAATAAGTCATTGGTCTTGAAAATTTCTATCCTATGATCTCATCTGATTTTTATCAACAAGGCCATGTTTTCCAATCCCTGTTCCTGCCTTTTATTGTTTCCAACTTTTGCATCCTGATAGCCAATAATTATTAATGCATTGCAATAGCATGTTCTATCAATTTTAGACTGAAGTTGTTGAAAAATATCTTCAATTTTTTTCTCACTAGTTTGTTGAGTTTGGTGCATACATTTGAATAATTGTATTGATTAGATTTCCTTGAAGTCAGATATAATCTTATCACAGATGGTATTGTTCTTCAGCACAGATCTTGGCATGTGCTTCTTGATAATGCAATGCCAGTCCTCTTGATTGTGTCTTCCACAGCTTAGTAAACTACAGGATTTTGTGATTCAAAATAGCCAATTCCAATCCATCTCAGCTCACTAATCACCAGAATATCAATTTTTATTTATTGCATTTTATTGTTTTACAGCTTCCACTTTTCTTAGATTCATATTTAACACATTCCAAACTAAGAGTATTAATTGATATTTTAAGCTGTTTACTCTCATGCTCCGGAAATTAAGGTCCTGAAAACATTACTGCCACAGGCTTTGCCCAATTGACATCATTATAGTTGATTCTACTCAGTTATATGTTGAGTGACTTTTGACCTCAGGGGCTCAACTGCTGGCACTATCGCCAGAAAATCTTGCTTCTTTTTATGAGTTTCTCAGTATCTGACGATGGTTTGATTCTTTGATTATAAAGTTTTCAGAAGTTAATTTCTCATATGTGGATAGCCTGTTCCTTTATTTGTGCACTCTGTTCTTAGTCTTAGAGCTCCACTGTGGGTAACCTTACTGACACTTAAAATAGCAGTGACATAGCTTCCAGCATTTGGGGGCGAGAGGTCCCCAAAACTTGAATGGATCCTCAGGAGCAACTTTCCGATTGTGGAAAATATTAAAGACAGACAGCATGGTACAGGCATTCCTTGTTTCTTGTCAGGGCAGAGAGAATGTATTTTTCAATGAGTACATATAGTGGGGCTTATAGATCTTTTATAAGTCAAGCATGTCATATGGCTAACATGTTACTAAGTTGATGGGTGATATCATAATCAAATAGCACAATCGACAAACAATGAAGTGAGTCATTGTCTTGATCTAGTGCTAGCTGCTCTGGACTCCCCCTGAACCCTCCTCATGGAGTGGCTACTTTCATGGTGGGGTGGCTATAGAACTTTTATTTACAGATAACCTTTAGGCATTGTGAAGTAACCAGAAAAGATTCATCTTACATGGTAGCTCCTCTATGACAGTTCGTTTATGAGGGAGTTATTGGAGGATCTGTGCTCAGTCATGAGAATATATTTTTAAGACTTACTTAAATCTCATAACCATGTGAGTCTCTCCCCAGCAGAGTCAGCTTTCCAGATCTGTAATTATAAGCATGGATGATTTAGCATAATTATAATCTCATCGAATTCCTCAGTTTACCACACAGCATCACAGCAAAACAGCTACCACAGTAAACAAACTGACAGGTGGTAGGTACTGTGACACATAGGTGAATTTTAAAACCTATAGGCAAAAAAGTACCAATATGACTGTGTTTTTCTGTTGTCAGTCCTCCAAAGCAAAGCAAATATGATCTAACTTTTAGTCTGTTAGTGGAATGTAGAAGAAGTGATCTTTTAAGTCCAAAACAATAAAATAGGCACAATGAACTAGGAACTGCAAGGGGTTCCTGGTGGTGGAGTAGATTTTGCATGGGACAGCTAACCTTGAGGTCAACAGCTCACACCTCTAGCTCCCCTATAAAAGAACGAAGTTTTTTGCTCCTCTGAATTTTTACAGTGATAGAGAGCTACCGAGACCGTACTGTCTGCTCCTCTGGGATCATTAAATGTCATCATTGACTTGATGGTCACGACCTAGCTAATTAGTTAGCTATTTTTAAATTAAGATCTGTAGACAAGAGAGTGAATGCATTTAGGGATTATCAGATACCTGGTTTCTGTGATTCTATTCACTCTTCTCAGGTCCTGAACAAATTGGTCCTCCCAAGCAGACACTTTCTTAACTGTCAAGACAGGAATATTGAAAGGAGAATCATGCTCTCATAAGAAGCCCCACTTTAGGTTTTGGTTGATCAATTCTTGTAGTTTTCAAACTTCAGGTCTTATTTGATACAGCTTTACTTGACTAAGTATAGTCTTGGGTAAATATTCAAAGATACAAAGAATGATGGCGTTGACTCTCCCAGGCAAGATGGTCACTCAAGGGCTTAATGGATTTTACCCTGAACTGCTACTGCCAGCGGATGTCTGGCTGGAACTCCAAGGGGTACAAGGGAAACTTGAAATTTCCACTCATTGTGCTCTGGAAATTTCAGGATATTTCTGGGTTTTGAAAAATTATTTCTTCATGGACCTTGCCCCAAACAATTCTCCCCAAAAGAAGCAATACACAGTCAAGCATATACAAAAACTATGACAAGGTAGTGCCTCTTAATTCACAATTTATAGGCTGTAGAAATGAACAGGATGCTTTGAGTCTTTCTGGTAGTGTATGAACCAGAAGGGAAGTATGTTAAAACTGAATAAACTGCTTCAGTGTCTATAAGAAGGGCGTTTCTCCTGTAATTATTTTAACCAAGGAGTTAGTTAGGGCGGGTAGGAATTATTTGATCATCCTTGCCTTCTTTATCTTTCACTATTCCTTCAGATTTATCTTCTTTTTCATAAACATCTCACTTCTTATTCTCTTTATTCAGGATCTTAATTTTTTACTATCTTTCCTTTTTACAGAAGGCACACTATTATTTTTTTTCTCAAATGATCCCTCTCTCTCTGTGTCTCTCCTTTCTCATTGTCTTTTTTCACATCCCCATTCTTCCTCTTTCCCCTAGCTACTTCCCTAGCCTGGTGTAAGCTTTGTAAGCTATTACAACCAACTGTGAGGCTGACAACATCCCTAGCCCTCCTTTTCAATCTTTGCCACTTTCATCATCTTGTAAATGTAAATCGATAATGCTTTTCTTTTTGTAAGCACTTTGAACATTTCCTTTCACTGCAGTATTTTGGTGCATGCTTACAAGTACTTACTACTTGACCTGAGATAGTTTTGTTCTTTCTTTCTTTCTTTCTTTCTTTCTTTCTTTCTTTCTTTCTTTCTTTCTTTCTTTTTTTTTGGGGGGGGGCATCACTGCCCTTAGGTGGTGGGAGTAGGAGGCCCAGCCTTTGCTCCGTGGAGCTGGAATCGAACCTCCATCCCAGTGGACCGCAGTCCCACGCACAACCACTACGCCACCACTACGCCACCGGAGCTCAGCCCCAGTTTTGTTCTTTCAATAACCTTTTAAATTTTAACATAAAAATAAACAGGGGGTGCTGAGCCCCGGTGGCGTAGTGGTTGTGTGCGGGACTGCGGCCCACTGGGATGGAGGTTCAATTCCGGCTACCAGGAGCAAAGGCTGGGCCTCCTACTCTCATCACCTGAGGACAGTGATGCCTAAAAAAAAAATAAATAAATAAATAAAAATAAACAGGGGGCAGAGGGAAAGAAATGGGTGGTATGACTTATGGAATACTGAGCTTTGGTTTAAGATGTTAGAAAAATTATGGTGATAATTGGTAGGGTTGCAGAGTCAATTATTGTAATTGCTGCTCTATGTTGTGGTGAAGTTTCTTAATATGGCTCTTCTTTCTCTGCCTCTGTCACTCCCATCAAATAATTGCACTTAATAACCAAAACAACAAAATGCACCAACATGACATTGATTCTAATTCATAGCAAGCTTATAGAACTGGGTAGAACTGCCCCTGTTATGAGCTTCTTTATGTGACAAGAAACCCTCATCTATTTCCACAGAGTGTCTGGTAGTTTGAGACCGCTGACCTTGTTCTTAGCAGCCCACCTTAACCCACTGTGCCACCAGAGTGGGAACTATTCAAATAAGGCAATGAAGACAAGGGGATGGTCAGATTTAGCTGCCATTCCCTTGGCTATAAGGAAGAGTCGTCCGAGAAACAGGAATAGAAAGTTATTCCCGGGACCATGAAGGGAGAACAATGATCAGCAGAGCACATTAAAAACTCCGTGTTTGAAGTGGAGACAGATTCAAGACACCAGACGTGAATGCCACATCGAGACAGGAGGTCAGTTGAGATCACTGGACAAAATAAAGCAGTGGTTCTCAACCTTCCTAATGCTGCAACCCTTTAATACAGTTCCTCATGTGGTGGTGACCCCAACCATGAAATTATTTTAATTGCTACTACACCACTGTAATTTTGGTACTGTTATGAATCATAATGTAAATATCAGATTTACAGGATATATTTTCATTATTACAAATTGGATATAATTAAAGCATAGTGATTAATCATAAAAAACAATACTTAATTACATATTTTGAAACGTTTATTTCTAATTAGAAATAAATGAAATTTTGTCTTGAAGCGTGGTGTAGCATGGGTAACAATCTTCACGCTGTGTATTCCTATGTGGGCGTTTCCATATGTGGTTGGACCTGCCTGGATATAGAGGAGCAGTGTCTTAGGTGGTCCTTAGATGACTCCTGTTAAAGGGTTGTTCAACCCCCAAGGGGTTGCAGCTTACAGGTTGAGAACCACTGGAATAGAGAAACAGCACTGGTATTATGAGACTATGAAGTAGACCGTCAGACGGGCCATGGTCCTGAGTGGCTGAGGACCAAAGAAAGACACTTCTCGGGCTGAACCCCGGTGGCATAAGTGGTTGAGTGCGAGACTGCGGGCTTGGCAGTTCAAATCCAATGGCGGCTCTCAGGAGCAGCGCTGAGTATCTCCCACGACCACCAGAGGGCTGTGATGACCCCCCACCCCCCAAAAAGAAAGACACTTCTCTGTTTCCTGAGAAGAGGCACTACTAAGGACCAAACACTATATCCTCGATATTTTCTGATTCTGGCTTGTAGTAACTTGGTTAGCTCCCTAGTAAATTCCTTTGAGTTTTCTTTGTGAATTCCTTGTGACCAGAAATAAATGCTCAAACCCAGCAGAAGAGTAGACTACCACAGGAGGAGCAGTTTGTCTTGGAATAGAGTGAAAGAAGGATGAGAGATGGAGCTGGATTCTCCCGCACCAGTTTCTCAGTTGTACACTTGTAAAAGTTGAATTGTCAAAATTTATGTGATAGTTATATTTCAAACAATGACAACATAAAAAGGGAAAAGAATTGCTGCTGAGGCTGCTTCATTGATTTGCTTCATTGTTGGGAATTCTCAACAAACTAGAGGGGACATGCAGGTAAAAGAATATGCAGTGTGAAAACCAAGTTTAAAATGACCATTGCTTCCATTTGGTTTTGAATGAATTTATTTGAATGGAGTGGAGAGCACACAGGGGAGGCAAGAATGATTCCAATTTGTCAAACAGACTCAAGGTTGGATTTACATTATGCAATGGTATCAGGTCTGTCATCTGTGCTATACCTGCCTGTTGTCAGAGAGGAAATGGATCCCAAATTCAAGTGCCTTTTATACACACAATTATTAAATAATAAACAGGATAGATACACATCTGGATGAGGGAGATGATCACCATGGGGTCATAGAGCACCCAGGAGTGACAGAAATTTGAGACAAATAAAATATGGATTATAAGGGAAACTTTCACAAGAGCATACTTGGTAGCAAATTAATACATCACAATTGAAGGTAGGACTGGAGAAGCAGGAAATGACCGTGATGATGATATGTACATTCTTCTAGAGAGAAAACTTATACGATTGGTTTAGAGCCTTCCATCCAAGACAGTCATGATATGATACATGATCATGCAAACCCTAGTACCAGAAATTCCATAAAGAACATCCCCACGAAAGTCCCTATGTAGTAGCCCGCTTCTCTCTAGGCTGTCATAGACAGGCTAAGGGGGTGATAATAATCCACTTCCTCATACACATTGCCAATCAACACTAGAAATCATATAATGAAGGCTAAATCTACATGGAAGCATAGTAATAGATTTAGGGTTTGCACTATAAACCAAAGACTTCTGCAAAATTGGTACTCAGAATTTAAGATTTAATATGCCCTTCACAAGTGTTTGTACCCTGGAACAATGAGTAAAATTCATCAATTCCAAGTTAGATAAAAGAGGAAAGTTCTATTAAAATAACCCACCGGTCGAAAGGGCGGTTGTTTGGAGAATGATGACGGCAGCGGACGTGCAAGGGTTCTTGTCACAGTATGTTTATTTATGTATTGTAAAAATGATGTACGAGCCCCCAATAAAATGATTTTTAATTAAAAAAAATAACCCACCAGTCATGAGTCTGACAGCAACATTCTGCAATGTCAGCTATTTTAATGAGTCTCACTTGTGAGCAGAATACATAGAGTTTATTTTACACTGGAGTGCATCTTTGGCAAGAATCACATGCTTTTCCAGGTATCTCCACTATGCAAGCTGCAAAATAATCATTAAATGTAAATCATTAAATGTAGACTGGAGCAGTTGGATAAAGCAATAATAGTGACAGAAAACTTTGCTATTTAGCATTAGTGAGTATTTAATATTTAACAGGAAATACTGTGCTGCAGCAATTCTTTTCCTGTCCTTTCCTTCCTCTTCTTCTTTGTGCTCCTCTTCCTGCAGTTCCTCCCGTTCCTCCCTGGAATGTACCTCAGATGCCTGGATTTTATGCTGTAAATTGTTAACCTAAAAACTTAAAGAATCAGCCTCAAGAAAAGTCAGATAGGATACAGATTTTTATCCCCTGATGGGAAGACCATAAACTTTAGAAAATGTAATAAAGTAATGTAGTAATACATAAATATAAAATATAAAAATCCTGACTGTCTGAGAAAAAACAGTCTGGTAGAATGATCCCACAGTCCTTTGAGATCTATTAATAAAACATATGCTGATTTTTACCTCATGTCTGTGATTGGACACAGTAGCTGGTGGTCAGACACTTAATTCTGTTTCAAGAGTGGCACTGTTTAGCAGCTCTTCATGTAGAGTAAAATATATTGAGTATACATTGAAAATATATTTGAGAAGTAGAAAGTAAGGACACAGTGTATCTTGAAGTGAAATAACAAGAAAAAAATTAAAGCCTTGAATTGCAATATTGAAAAATTCTCTGGGCAAAGTATTGAACGATGCAGGAAGTATCAAAAGAAGATGGAAAGAATACACAGAGTCACTGTATCAAAAACAACAAGTCAACACTCTACAATTTCTGGAGGTAGCATATGAATAAGGACCAATAGTGCTGGAGGAAGAAATTCAAGCTACACTGAGAGCATTAGCCAGAAACAGTGATCCAGGAAGTGATGGAGTACTAATGATTCAACAGACTGCTGAAACACTGCACATGCCGACTCATCTCAGCCAAGACATTTGGAAGACTTTGCTAACTGGAAGAGATCCATATTTGTACCCATTCCAAAGAAAGGTGACCCAACAGAATGCTTAAATTATAGAAAGAATTCATTGATATCAAACACAAGTAAAGTTTTGATGAAGATCATCCAACAAAGGTTGCAACAGGACATTGACAGGGCAGAGGTTCAGCGCAGATTCAGAAGAGGACTTGGAACAAGGTGCATCATTTCTTTTTTTTTCATGTTTAATCATTTTATTGGGGGCTCATACATCGTTTCTCATAATGCATAAATACATATATTGTGCCACGCACAGATGCCTGCAGCTGTCATTGCTCTCTGAATGTCCACCTTTCCATCTGAGCCCCTGACCTCAGCCTCCCATCCCTTCCCCTCTATCCTTGCTCCCCACTCCCCCACCAAAGCTCAATGCTCTATAAATTTTTGTTTTGTCATAACTTACACTGCTTGATGTCTTCCCTCACCCTCTCCCCCAGTGTCTGTGCCCCCCCACCCTGGTAGGGGGTTATATGTAGATCCCTGAAGTTGGCTCCCCCTCTCCACCCCAGCCGAGTATGACAGTGGAACGGGAGGAAGGCAGAATTAAATAGAGGAAGGGACTAGAAGGCAAAGGGCACTTACAGAGGTCTAAAAATAGATATGTACACATGTAAATATAAGCACATATTATAAGGAAGGAACAATCCTGATACATATATTTATATGTTTAATATTAAGATAGAAGCTGGACCTTGGATCCCACCCCAGACCCTCTCCCTCAAGGCAAGAACACTTTGTTCTATTAATTTGGCATTTCAGAATGCTCACTGGCCCCATGTGCTCACTGAAGTCAAATAGGTTCATAAGCAAATGTGGTGAAGAAAACCCATGGGGAATCATTTCTAATGTCAGATGGATCTTGGCTAAAAGCATAGAATACTAGAAAGATAACTATTTGTGTATTATTACATATGACAGAGTATTCAACTATGTGAACCATAATAAACAAATATAAACTTGAACAGAAAAGGGAATTCCAGAACACTTCATTATACTTATGGATCAATAGGTAGCTATGTGACCAGAACAAAGACATATCGCATGGTTTAAAATTAGATCAGATGTGTATCAGGCTGTATCCTCTCACCTCACCATACATAGTAAGTCTATTTGGTGAGTAAATAATCAAAGACAATGGATTATATGAAGTAGAATATGGCATCACGATTGAAGAAAGGATTACTAATAACCTGCAGTATGAAGCTGATTCAACCTTGAAAAGAAAGAGGGTTTAAAGCTCTTGCTGATAAAAGATCAAGGATTACAGCCTTCAGTATGGATTTCTGATTTTTAAAAAATCCTCACAACTGGACCAATATAGGTAGCATCGTGAAAAATGGAGAAAGCAATTGAAGTTGTATTTTATAGTTTATTTAAGCGTGCACATATCCAAATCATGGTTTTCCCCTCCACTTTTGTAGTCCAGTCTATGAGTGCATGAATTGATCTGCCAGCTATAATCATTTGGTGATTTCCTTTGTTTTCTTTCATCTATAGTTAGTTCCCTAACTGCGAATCTTTTGATGCCATGTCAGTCTCACATTCACACCCCTTAGTTTAAGATGGCCCTCCTGTTATGTCTTTGCCTTACTTGAGGCTTAGTAAATAGGTCTCTATAGAATATATCTGAACTTCAGATTCTTTACCTCTCCTACTGAGGACATAAGATCATAGAGATGAAAGGGTCTTTATTACACTTATTTTCTTCATTACTTCAGTCAAAGCGTATGCAAAATAGATTATATTTTTCTTCAAGAATTCTTGCTTTAATGAGATTCTAACAGCTATCCTGAAGGTCATACTTATGATGCGTGTGTGTGTGTGTGTGTGTGTGCCATTCCCCTGTAGAACAAAGAGATGTATGCTTCTGGCCTTTCATTAGCCTGTTTTAGACTTATCTAGACAGGTCATCTGCGAGCACTGGAATTACTGGTGAGTCACAATGCCTCACAAAGTGGGCTAGGACTGTTTGTCATAGTATCAGAGAATAAAAGAAAGATCTTAACAAGGATCTATTTATTTCAAACTCAAGGTCTTTTCAAAATATGAATGGTAAGTTGACAAAAATATGCCAAAGGGTGTTTTAGAAACAGGAGCTTGTGTTTTTTCCACCATAACTTATGATTTAGCTGACTCTGATGCCCCAAACTCAAAATTCACCGCCGAGTCAACGATGATTCAGAATGGCCCCATGCAACAGAGTAGAAGTGCTCCTGTGAGTTTCAGAAACTGTGACTGTGTAGGGCCACAGAAAGTCCAGTCTTTCTCCCCTAGGAGTGGCTAGCAGTTTCGAACTGCCAATCTTTTGGATCATAGCCACAAGACCACCAGTCATCATGGAGCTGTGTAATCACTTTTTAAAGGTGCACAAAAATCCATTGCTGTCAAGTTGATTCCTATGCATAGCAACTTTTATAGGACAGAACAGAACTCCCTCATACTTATTCCAAGGCGGTTATCTTTACGAAGTTGACTGGGGCACCTAAAAGCATAGTAATCATTATGGAAACAGACTGCCACATCTATTTATCAATAAAGCTGTTAAGAGTGCTCAGATGCTGACCTTTGATTAGCCGCTTAGCCACCATCTCACTAGGGCTCCTTGAGAGGCTCAAAAAGATTCTAAAATGAGAGACAAGGAATGAATTTATGAACAATTAATGTTAGGTGTTTGTTTACAAAAACATTGTCCATATGTTAAAGGGTGGTCATTAGCAAACTTGATAGAAGCTCATTACTCTAGTTTTGGCATTAAAAAGGGAAAGTGACTCCATATCCTCATCTAACTCCATGCCAGACATCTATGTAAATTATTGTAAACAGTGTTTTATCTCTCAATATATATATACACATACACACACACACGGACTTTAAAAAGTTTGTGGAAGTAAAATTAAAGATAACACAATTTTTCTATGATCTTTATTAAACCCTCTTATGTACATATGTGTGTTTATATACATATATTTCTTGGTTTAGGTCAAAGATTTTGATATTTATACCACTAAATTAAAATAAATTTCTTAATAATTTTTCCAAAAAATTTATTGCAAAAAACCACACAAATAACAAATAATGTTTGGCCTGGTTTCCAAGAGGCTGAATGAAGGTCCTTGATGCATAGATTCTCTCTTCCTATGCCTGGCTTTCTTATTTTTAAAACATTTGAGGAGACATTTCTGTTTTTTTCGGACAGTGCTTCTACCTTGAATTTCTACAGAAGCAGCTCCTCATTTTCCATCACATGGTTCTGTCCTCAGATGTAATTATCTCTTTCCCTGGAGCTGTTAGTTGGACTTTCAGACTGGCTGACATTCATTATCTTATCCTCTATCACACCTCAGAGACACCGGGCCACACATAGAAAAAGAAGATGCTTACCTCTCTTCCATTCCATTTTTAATATTGAATGATGCTTCCTTCTAAAAATAAACACTCAATGTCATACATTTTACTACATAAAATGATTAATGTACTTGCTTCACAGTATATGAAAAGCAGTAATATCAGGGGGAACTGATTACAATGGTCTATGGGTAACTCCCTCCCAGAGGGATGGACAACAGAAAAGTGGGTGAAGGGAGCCATTGGTCAACGTAAGACATGAAGAAATAACAATTAGAACAGTCTTCAAGGATGCTGGGGCATCTTTCCACATGATGACAAAAGATAAAACCATTTGTCTAGGAAGGAACGTGGCCAGTGTTATATTGTCAGGAGGATCGGTCCATGGAAAAAGACATTAATTAATCTTGGAAATGCAGAGGGGAAGTGAAAAAAGGCATATCCTCAATAAGGGAGATTGACACAGTGTTGCAACAATTGGCTCAAGAATAAAAACAATTATGAGGATGATGCAGGGTGAGGAGATGCGTCATTCTGTGTGCACATGGTCACTATGGGTCAGAATCCACTCAATGGTTTCTATCAATGCCAGCACCAAAAAACCAAACAACCCCCAAAGCACAGGTTCTTCATTTATTGTCTCAGCTCAAGACTTCCGTTGCCTGCCTCAGTCTACTGACATGGTCTGCTATTTGCACACGTCTTTCGGAGGTTAGAGAAGATGCTTGAATGGGTTTGTCGGATCGGGGCCAAGGAAAGACCAACTGGTGCAGGGAATGGAGCATGGATGTTCACAAGCGACTCAGGCTGATGATTGAGAGTGCAGGGGAGTCAGTCACAGGCATTCCTTATATACAATTTGGGTGGCCTCCGCTTATAAATGGTTCCTCTGCCTTCTAAGGAGGAGCTCAGAGAGTTGTTGAGGAGATCCTCCCGTGCTTGGAACCTAGAGGGCATGTTCCCCAAACTCTCCTAGCTTTTGACTTCCCCCAACTGTAGCTACATATAGCCCTCTTTATTTTCCTTTATAGAGTGGTCTATTAAAACATATGCTGTATGTTATATGTATGATGTACTGCACCCACAGAAAAGCTGTTTTTAATATAAGTTAATGAAAGGGTATCTCACAAAAAAATGCAAGACTTTGTGCCTGCTGGTATGGCTGCATTGATGGCTTCAAAATTTGTCTTTTTGTTCTTTTAATAATTATCCCAGTGCAGTGATGGGAAGTTCCCTGGATTGATCTATTTTCAAATTGATGATAATTGATGCTACAGATGTCAATCTAAGGTACCTATCAAGTATTTCATCTTTTTCACCACAATGTCATGACTCTTCTCTGTTTAGGAACACTTTCAGCCTTAATGACATGCTGTAGGGATCCCATAGTATTATTCAAAGCGTATGGTATTGCATTAAACACAAGGGGAAACATGTGAGAACAATGGAAGTTTACTTTTTGTTATTTATGATATAAAATATATGGAAGAAATAAACGGCTCATGTAGAGCTGATTAGAGTTACTCAGTTAAAAAAATCTGCATGAAATCTAATCTCATGTTATTCAAAGGTCAAACACATATAAAAGAAATAAAAAGGTGACTTTTA
Organism: Nesogale talazaci; assembly: GCA_004026705.1. NCBI lineage: Eukaryota > Metazoa > Chordata > Mammalia > Afrosoricida > Tenrecidae > Nesogale > Nesogale talazaci. The sequence continues at coordinate 521,302 of PVJH01000017.1, read as the reverse complement.
ATAAACTGCATAATGGGGAAATACAGGTCAGTTAGTATTCATTGATTAAGAATGTAGATTAACCCAACCTGAAAAGAAAGTCAAACATATTTTTTTCACATCTGAAAAATTCACAGGACTAAAATCTTGCAAGGACTCCTCATTGTTTTCCCTAGACTGCCCGATTTCCTTTGCAAAACAAGCAAATACCTCTAGGATATCATTCTTATTCACGTCTATACACCCTTATTTAAAAGAAATATTGTAATAATATCTTTTGAATTATCCTGATGGCTTCTGACATTACTTATCTCTGAATCTTTGCTGCCTGAAGTAACTTTATTTCTTTTCTTTGTTTGGTTAAAGGAAATTAAATATATTTATCAAACCCAATGGGTCTTTTGAATGGGGGACCATGTAGACCTCAGGTTCTGAAGCTCATGAATCACTTGGAGGAGCGTTAAGAATAGATAGTATTATGATTGCCACAATTGCACCATATTGTGGTTATAGTGGTAAAGGTCAGTTAAAGGTAAGACGAAGCAAAGGGTGACATTTAACATTATTGCTTATGTTAATACTACCAGGCACACTGATTGCTAAAAGACACAAATGTAAATGTTTATAATTTAATTGCAAATGTTTACAATTTTAGAAGGTGTTCCATGGCTCTTAAAACAATGGCATGATGATGCCTGGATGATTGCTATTGGAAATAAAGTGTTAGCATTACCTTGTGAAGAACATTCTATCTCTTAAAGATCTAACATAAAGTTTCATAACATTTGGCTGCAGACTTACAGTTTTAGTCTAACCACAATCTCATTATCAGAGAGAGCCAGGAGTGGAGCCCTTCTTCTAGCCTGGAGATTCCGGCCCAGAGAACCTCCTGGATCCAGAATGACAGCTGCAAAATCAAAGGAGCAGCGGCAGAACCCGGAGCCAAGGCATGGAACAGTCATGGATTGCCTAACTTGTGGAGCAAATAGAGATGATGCTTTTGTGTGGCAGGCTGGTTTGCAGAGTAGGGTGCCTCTGGGCACTTAATTGGGGAAATCAGACTTGCTGACCCATGGAAGTGGAGCTGAGTCATTTCAGGATGAGGTTTACTGGAGCATAATGCTTCTGAATACTTAAACCCAGGAAATTTGGTTTTCTGGCTGATGGGTCCACATGGAACTGAATGCCTTTGGGCTGAGGCTTACTGGAGTGGGATACCTCTGAGCACTTCATTCAGGAAGGTGGGTTTGCTGACTCATAGACCGGAAACTAGATGCTTTAAAGTTGAAGTTTACAGGACAGTGGTATGCCATTTGGGAGTTTATTTGGCAAGTGAAACTTTGTAACATGTCCTGGTAAAATAACTACTCTGGGCCTTTCTCACTGGTATGACATTTTGTGTTAACTTCCTTAATAAAGTCTTTAATCATGAAGTCTGTTTGTCAGCTCTGTATATCATTGCAATAGATATTAGAACCTACAGGTAAATTATAGAACACTAATGAAGTCTGCACAAATGGTTGTGAGATTGGCTATTAATCAATGTTTTAACACCTATGAGAAAGGTTAACTGCACTTTTAGGTTTAGTTAAGCAATTGCTGTTCTAGATGATCCTTTTTTACTTTATATCCACATCAGTTTGTTTAGATGATTCTTATTTAAAGCTTTGTATTAGGAATTACTTTCTTCAGAAAATTTCAGATGTGTTTAAGTATAATTTGTCTTCCTTTCTGAGTTGGGAAAAGTTTTATTTTTGAATTTTACTGAAAGTATCATTTTTGTCTAGCTCCACCTTCCTTTTAGATAAAGATCTTATATTGGAACCTAGATTTGTCATTTCTTTCCCCCCTGCAATGCACAATAAAGGACTTGACATTTAGTAAATATCCAGGAAACATATAATATGAAGCTCAATAAAAATAAGGGAATGCAATTAATTACTAATATTAGGAAATGGTTGAAGAGGTTACTGAGAGTTGCTATGCTAGTATTAGATGGACCTGTGAAGGAAGCAGGACTTGGATTTTCCAGAGGAATAGAGTTTGAATGAGAGAAGGAAAAAAAGACCTATTCAGGCTCGAGGGTTGCCATCTGAAATGAGAATATATCTGACTTATCTCAGAAAAAAAAATGAGGCTGACTGGTTGGCTTAATCGTCCATCAGCACAGAGACACTTTCTGTGGTGCGTTCAACTCTGTATAGGTGCTTGAAAGATCATTTGGAATCTTCTGGAGTTCCATCTATATTCTGCAGAAGCCTGCTTCTTCTGACTACCAGTCCCAGGAAGCCTTGGTCCACGAGGCACATAGAAATTGGTTCCAGGAAAGTTGGTGGTGCTGAGAATTTGGCAAGTGACCTGTACAGGGGGACAGAGGCTTCCCACATTCCTGAATGGCACACAACCAGCTACATATTGTGTGTTATGTATTTTCTGGTTTTTGCAGTTGTTTTGCTTGTATCCTGCTTTATGGGCTATTTCCCTGGGGATATTAAAAAAAGGCATCTAAGATATTCCTTTTTTCCTTTAAGAAGCAACTGTCCTGTGCAGATCAGCCTATCATAGTACCTGACTATCCCACTCCATCATCTTTCTCCCATGGAGGTGCTGGTGGTGTCAGACTGCTGATCGAGCACTTAGAACTTCCAGGTAGAACCTTATTGTGCTCCCAGCCCTCCACTCCATAATGCATGAACTTTGTTAAAAAGACAAAATCAGTTGCATTCCAGAGGTAGAAAATACATGAAGTAAAATAAACCAACTAAATTTAAGTGATGCTATATATAAAAGTTGTTACGTGTTGCCATAGTGATTGAAGTTCTAAACAGGACTGAAGCAACCAACGTCAGACTGCTGTGACAAATGACACTTTGAAGTGACAGCTTCTTAAGGTGTTTGTTTTTTAATTAATGCAACTCTGTAAGGAACATTATTGCTTTTGCAGCACAAGGATGCTGAGAGAATGCAGAGAGCAATTGAAGAGTGAACCTGCAGTGAGAAGAGATGATTAATGACGGTTATCCCAAGTCACAAGATAAATGTGCACACAGGCACTCCCATGGACCGGGACTGCAGCTGTCTCTGGCAGCAGTCACCAAAGTAACAATAAAAATAGAACAGTCATCACAAAGAAGGCAGTTGTATAACATTTAAAATTGCTAGCTTAAAATATCTAATATATGGCTGCTTATTGCTGGTATTCTTCCGTAAGGGCTGTAATATTTACTAAGATAAAAACATTCACTCTCCTTGGGTCATCTCTTTGTTCCTCCAGAAGGCGCAATCCTGCGGTATTGTAAGGTCTTGTCTTTATGCGCTCCCTGTTTTAGAGCTGGGTCAGAGCCTGCTCAAGCATTTGTGGATATTAAAATGCAGAGGCAATCAAAAGTCAGGAGGTTTGGTGATGTGACGGACATGGGAAAGATATGTCTTAACTCCATAGCGTTTGGAAACTGTAAGGCATTATGGGTGAAATAGCATGTCACTATGACATGAAAGTGAAATAAACTGTCCTCACACTTCCAGTGTCCACCCCCTTTCTTCAACCATTCTCTTCTCCCACCTTTCACATCTACAATCTGAGCCATGGGGATTACTGATTCATTCATTAATTTATTTAATAGGACCCCAAAGGATCTCCATAAGCAGCCCAGTACAAAGAAAACCAGGCTTAAAGGAGAAGAAACCCTCCTCCCAAAATCTAATGTCTTGTGTGGTGGAATTTGTTTATTCTGCATTCTGTATGTTTCCATAGTGTGTTTATCAAAAAGGGTTGACATTTTTTAGTCATTGCTTTTGTTTGCTCTAGTGCCCCACCCTCAGTGTGGTAGGGATCATCTTGTAAGCACTCACAGCCCTACTTGGCTGTGTCTTTGGAGACTCAGCAGTTTGTGTAGTATTTGTCTGTTAATAGCTCCTTTCAGCTATTAGACGGCGAGTTTCCTGAGGACAAAGAAGCGTCTTTTCTCCAAGCTCACTGCTTGGTAGATTTTTTAAAAATGAGGTAACAGATTGTGAAGGAAAACTCAATGCCTAGGGAATTCAGCAGAATTTCACTTGCAATTATGTTAGTTCAATTAAAACCAAGTTAGCTTAAATATCTGTCAAACACTTTTAGGGAATGACTTTGTTTAAATGGCTGTTGTATAGATTTTACTTCATTTGTCCAGTTGTTTTGTTTTATTTTGATTTTACATATTCTGAATTTTCTTGAACATTTACCTGGTTTCTGACACACCTATATATACTTCAGTTCATTTTGTGCTTTCTTTATCCTACCCTTGATTAAGGGCTTTCCCTAAAGTATTTTCATTTTATTTAGGAGTGAGCTCACATGTATCTTGATTCATGGCAATGCCTCCCATACCAATATAGTAAAGGGTTCATTATAGTTTCTCTTCCTTCCCACATTTGCAACTCTTTTCATCACCATTAGGAAACAAATGAAAACAAAACAAAACAAAATGCTCATTTTTTTTTTCTTGATGTGAAAGGGATAGTGCATTTGGGGTTCATTTCACCAGGTCAGGCAGTTAATCAAGCTTTCTACTTAGAGGTTCTGAAAACATTGCATAACAGTGTGTGAACAGAAAAGGCTTGATTTGTGGCAGACAGGAATTGTTTTTGCCACCACGCAATGCATCTGCTCATGCAGTCATCTCAGTGCACCAATTGTTGAGCAAAAACAGCATTCCTTTGTTGCTCCACACACCTTACTCACCTGTTCTCACTTAGTGCAACTTCTTCCGGTTTCCAAGAATGCAGAGGGATATGAATGGGCAGTGATTTGCAAATATAGAAGAGGTGAAGAAGAAAAAATATGAGGGAGATACTGTCTGGCATCCAAACAGATGAGTTTGAAAATTGTTTCCAAGAATGGAATAGCAAAAAAAAAAAAAAAAATGGAATAGCAGATTTGACAAATGTAGTAAGTGGTGTAATGGAGAGTACTTTGAAGGTGAGAAGATTATTTCATTAAAAATTTTACATACATAGTTTTGAAGAAAACAGTCCAGATTTTTTTTGCTACCTCTTGTATTTCCTGTTATCCCTAATATATTTTAAGTCGGAAAATATTGCTATTGCTAGATATTTAATAGATGTGGCTTTTCTCCCAAACAAAATACATTTAAAGATTTCCCTAAAATCCTTAGATGGCTTCAGATAAGTTCTCTTACTCACACACTCATTAGGTTACCCTAAAAATGTCCAAAACAAACAGTGACTTCCAATGGAATGAAGAAGTGAGGTCAACTCATAAGGTTATGCCAGTTATAATTTAGGTCTCAATGGGTTATTGATAGCTTTTTTTGAAAGGCTACAGGGTAACCATAGGGTCTTAGGAAGGCGAAACTATAAAAAAATTGAAAACTTTATAGGTTGGTGAGAAAAAGGCCAGATACTGAACTGAGGCATTTCCCCCTGCTTACCCCACCCCCCACCCCCCGGCACGGCCCAACCCCATGTCACGACCACGCAGCTGGTAGTTCTATGAACATATCATAGGCTGTCACATTAATTTTATTAAGAATAATTATCCGACCCACACTACAATCCTTTTTCCCTTCAGACTTCTTATACTCCATAAAATTCAAGGACAGTTTTAGAGTAGTCTACTTGAGTCCCTTGAGGATGTCAAATTGCTATTTTGACTTGGAGTAAATTAAAGAGTACAGAATTTTTTTTTTTTGTGGGGGGAGGTTAAAGGGATGAAAGCAACACCTTCAGAAGTGTGTAGACCTAGATGGAGGATATAGAACAAAACAAGAGCTTCATATTTTGATATTTTTGTTGGAATAAGGGTTTTTATTATTTTTGTTGTAATACTTAGTTTTTAGTTTCCCTTGTATCCCCTGTTCTGTTCCAAAAACTGTCTCTTGATCTGTGTACACATTCTGTATGATCACAATTAAGAGTTCTGAAATTCTCATTCTTATAAATATTATCCATAATTTTCTATTGTCCACACAGCTGAATGCTTTTGCATTTTCAATATAAAACAGGTAAGCATCTCTGATATTCTCTGCTTTCAGTTGATATTCACCTGACAACAGCAATGTTTCCATGTCCTGTTCTGAATTCAGCTGGAATTCCTGGAACTTCCCTGTCAATAAACCTTTGTTGTCCTTTTTGATTTTACTTGTTTGTGATATTAAGTATATGTCTCTATAATTTCCTCATTCTGTTGGGTCCCTTTTCTCTGTAATGGCCACAGATATGAATCCCATTCAGTTCATTGGCCGGAGAGATGTCTTCCAACTTTTTTGGCTTAGGTGAGTGAGGGTTTTCAGTGCTTCATCACTTTGTTGAAACATTTAAATTGGTATTCAATCAATTCCTAGAGCCTCATTTATGACACTATTGGGTTTCTTTCTTGAGGACTAATGGTTCTTCATCATATGTATGATATCTTGAAATAATTATATGTTGACTATTGTATTGTCTTTAGTAGAGTGAATCTGTTTATTTTTTCTATCTTGCTGCTTCTTCCATTTCAAATATTTTGTCTGTAAACTCCTTTAATATTGTAACCGAGGCTTGCGTTTTTCTTCACTTTTTTCCTACTTTTGTGTTGTTAACTCCAAGTTTTTCTACATATCACTAGTATTTTAGTTTGTCTTTTCAATTCACTGAAGGCTAAGGAGTCTGTAAGGTTTTAAAGGCAGTGAACCTTCACTCTCTGTTTAAAAATTTAAAGTGTATTTACTTCTTTTGATTTTTATAGAAAAAAACACATTCTGTGTAATTGTCCATCTCATCAAGTGAATTCATTAATAGTATCGCTACAATTCCCCATAAATCCACAAATGTGCCAATCCCCCACGTCTATAATTTTCTGTTCCTCTTCTGTTCCTTTGGCCCTATCCTCGACACCGGACTTCTTATAGTCTTCAGAATCTTATCCATTAATTTGATCATCAATTTTTCTTTTTCTTTATTTTTTCTTAATAATAGTGGTGTAAGAATGGTGTCGTTAAATATGTATCTTTATTAGAATGACTAAATTTTCTAAATAGAGTTTTCTCTGACTTTCTTCTTGTCTTTCAGTGTTGGACAGAGTCATCCTTAATAACATCCTGCAGCATGCAGATGACACAACCTTGCCTGCTGAGAGAGAAGAGACTGGAAGCCCTTGCTGATGAAGGTCAAGGATTGTAGCCTTCAGAACAGAATACAAGTCAATGCAAGAAAGACCCAAATCCTCACAATTGAGTGAGTAAATGCTTGAAGTTGTCAAGGATGTATTCTTGCTTGGGTCCACAATTAATGCTCATGGAAGCTGCCGTCAAGAGATCAAAAGACGTGGTGCATTAGGTAAATCGATTGCATAGGCTTTTGCTGCACAGGGTACTGAAAAGCAAGGATTTCACTGTGAGAACTAACGGTGTGCCTGATCCACGCCATCACATTCTCCAGGAAAGCATAGGCACAAGAAAGTTGGACATTGACTAAAGAAGGCCATAGAAGAATCAATGTATTTGAATTGTGGCACGGGAGAAGAATATTGGAAGTACCATGGGTTGCTAAAAAGAAAAACTGCTCTGTTTTGCAGGAAAGATGGCTGGAGTGCTCCTGAGAGGCAAAGATGGCAAGACTTTGTGTGACATGCTTTGGCTATATTGTCAGGAGAGGACAGTCCCTGGAGAAGGACATCATGTTTGGTAAAGGGGAAGGCAGGAAGAAGAGAAAGACCCTTAATGAGATGAATTGACACAGGGGCTGCAATAATGAGGTCAGGCGTAGCAGCGATGGTGAGGGTGGCATAGGGACGTTCTGTGCTCATTCTGTTGCACACAGGGCAGTTATGGGTGAGAGAAGGCTCCATGGCACCTAGCAGCATCTACCAGGAAGCACCACATAGATTTTCCATAGGGCTTGTGCAGTTCTCAAGTCCCACCAGCAATATGAGTGTTCCAATCACACCACATCCCTTCCCGCATTTTTATTTTCTGGTATTTTATATGCCAATGTTGTGGGTGTGAGATGGTATCTCATTGTTTTAATGCTTATATCTCTTATTGGTAATGAATGTGAAGATGTCTTTTTGTGGTTGCTGGCCATCTGGATGCCATCTCTAGTAAATTGTCTGTTTTATGTCCTATCCTATGCCCGTTTAAAAAATTATTATTAAGATATACTTTTCTACAGATTTGTTGGAACGTTTTACATAAGTTTGTGGCAATTTAGGTATATAATGCATTTCTAGAAATTTATTCATTTCTTCTGTGCTTTCAAATATGTTGGGATTTAATTTTTGAAGGTACTGTGTGAATTTTTAAAATCTGTTCTTTTGTGATATCACTTATTTCATTTTTGGGGGTAAAATTAGATTTCCTTCATTCTTTTCCTTTGTTAGATTTTCCAGTAGCTTTTCATTTTATTAATCTTTTTGAATGCCAACTTTTAGTGTTGTTGATTTTTTCTATGGTTTTTGGAGGAGTTGATGCCAGGGGCTCAAGTAGAAAGAAAATGTTTTGAAAAAGATAATGACAAAATATGTACAGATGTATTTAACAAAATGGATCTATGTATGGGTTAAGTAAGAACCCTCAATAAAATAAAATTAAAATGAAGAAATATTGTTTGATTCATTTACTTCTGCCCCACTCTTTATTATTTCTTTTCTTTTAGTGCCTTTGGGTTTGTTTTGGTAGTGTGTCTTTAACTGTTGTAGTTGATGTGCAAGTTGCTTATTTTAATTCTTTCTTCCTTTTCTGTTGTGTGCAGTTATTGCTATAAATTGTCTTCTGAGATTGCCCCAGAGATTTTGATATTTTGTATTTTTATTCTCCTCTTTTTTAAGGAATCTTTTTTATTGTGCCCTTTATTTATTCAATTACATGGTGATTTTTAGGAAAGTGTTGTTCAATATGCATGTATTTCATTTTGGGAGGTTGATGACCTTATTTTATGGCATTATAGTCTGAAATAGATTATTGTATCTTGATTTTTTAATTTACTGATACTTGTTTTATGACCTAAAATGTGATATACTCTGTAGTAGAAGACATAAACCCTAGAAAAGAATGTGAAATATATTTTTGGTGAAGTGTTATGTAATGTCTAAGGGATCAAATTATCTTATTCAGTTCTTGAGTAACTTTATTAATTTTCTTTCTAGTTGATTGATCTATGCTGAAAAGTGATGTCTTAATGTGGTTTATTTGTCTTTTCATTTCTGTAAGAATGTGATTAATTTACTTTGAAGGTCTTTCATTTGGTGCATAAAAATTAATTATGAATTTTCAATTAAAGTTTTAATGAATATATATTTATCTTCCTTACCTCTAATATGTCTTTTACTTTACTATCTATTTTTTCAGAGATTGATATTTCTACCTCTGCTTTCTCTTGACTGTCAATAGCTTGTTATTTATTTATTTATTTTCCCCTCCTTTGTTTTTTTTTTTTTAATTTTAATTTTTGTTTTTAGGCATCACTGCCCTCAGGTGGTGGGAGTAGGAGGCCCAGCCTTTGCTTCTGGGAGCTGGAATTGAACCTCCAACTCAATGGGCCACAGTCCCGCGCACTACCACTATGCCACCGGGGCTCGGCCCCCCCTCCTTTGGTTTTTAGTCAATGCTTGTCTTTATCTTTTTGTTTGTTTGTTTTTGTTTTGGGGTATCACTGCCCTCTGGTGGGTGTGGGAGGTACTCAGCCTTGCTCCTGAAGAGCTGCTGCTGGATTTGAACTGCCAAGCTCATTAGCCGCAGTCCCACACTCAACCATTACGCCACCGGGGCTCAGCCACTTATCTTTATCTTTAGGGCACATTTCTTGTAAGCAGCATTTTAAAGTTTCATTTTATTATTCTTTGAAGTCAATCCATTTACATTAATGTTGTTACTGATCTCACTGCTATCAAGACAATGACAACTCAGAAAGCCAATTCATAATGACCCTGTGGGGCATGGTAGAACTATCCCTGTGATCTTCCAAACTGGTAACTCTTTACTGGATTAGAAAGCCCAACTTTCTCCCTCTGGGTGACTCATGGTTTTGAACTGCGACCTTGCAGTTAACAGCCTTACCACTGTATCACCATAAGTCATTTTGTTATTCATTTTTTTATGGTGATACTTGTTTCAATTTTCTTGATAAGTTTTTGCATTATATTCCCTTTTAATAGGTCATCTGGTCAATTCTCTTTGCTATTTTCTTGTTGCCTAACTTGCTTAAAGGAATTTCCTATTTTTTTTGTTGAGGAATTAGCATTTTCTTTGAGGATAATTTGTTTTTTTGTTTTTCTACCCAAATTCAAATTAATTATCTACTCTGTCCCCTTAGTTTTTATTTTCATTGTGGGATTCTTATCTGTGATTTGCTATCTTCATTCATTTAGTGCCATCTCAGTTTGTATATTACTGAAGTAACATATTTTTTCCATAATAATGTCTTTTCTGATCATTTTAAGTTGCTATCTGTTGTCATGGTTTCACTGTGCAAAGAACTTTGCATTTTTCTCATAAAGGAAGTCATGTTTTTACAAATTCCTTTAGTTTTTTGCTATCTGAGGATGATTTCATTATCCCTCATATTTGAGGAATGATTTTATGATATTTAGAATTTTTGGTTGGTAGTATTTTGTCATTTTCCCCATGTTAGTATATGAATCCATTGTTTTCTTGCTTGCTTGATTTCAATTGAGAAATTTGAAATTATCCTAATTGGCTGACCTTTATATGTGATTGTTCCTTCTTCCTGTGCTGTTCTCAGAATTATTTCCTTTTCTTTGATGTTGGAAAGTTTTTCTTTGGGATCTATTCTGTTTTGAGTTAATTCTCTGGGATTCTTGAAAAGTTATTTTATGTTCTGTTATATAATATCAAAGACATTCTCCCTTAATACTTTCAAATAATAAAGTCAAAAAAGATACTGTTCTGGGATACCCATCAATCATATGTTGTTCCTTTTTATAGTATCTCATAGAATTCTTAGGCTGCTTTAGCTTTTTGAGCAATTTTATTGCTAGGTCTTGTATTTTGGTCTTGAGTGATTTGTCTTTAGATCACTCATTCTTGATTCTAGTGCTTAAATCCTTCTGTTTTGTTCTTTTAAGGTATTTAACAATTTTAGTGTTTGCCTTATGAACTTCTATTTGTAGCTGTTGGATTATTTCTAGCTTTTCACTTAATTTGTAGGAACGGTCTCAGCCCATTCCTGAGTTGCTGTTTAGCTTTTTTTTTTTTAAAGCTATTTCTATAGCCTTTTCCTACCATCACTTAAAGCAACTGGAGATCATCACCATAATCTCCCTAACGGGAGGATCAATGGCTCTCTCCTCATTGAGAGACTTCCCTGGGCCCATATGAATATTTTCAAGACATGGCCTTGTTGATTTACTTTGTTTGTTTTCTGGATGCAAAACAATCTCTAGGAACTTATTGCAGAATGTAGGTAGCCAGGGGTGGCCAGTTAGCTCAGCACCAGCCTACCCTTAGTAGGAGTCTATGTCAGAAAATTATTAAGTTATTAAATATCACCTCTGTCAGAATTCTAGATTGCAGGCTAGATCCCAAAATATTACTGGCTGTCAGGCAGGCAATGATTGACCAGGCCAACATGATTGGGGAGAGAAGAGACTAATTACAGCAACACCCGCCAGAATTGCTGGCAGCTGGTGCTGGCATTTTAAATCCTAGACCCTCAGAGAAACAATAAATCCTGTGCTGAATGTCTCCCCAAATACACGCCCTCCCAATTCTGCATCCATACAGGGCCAGTCCACCCTTCTGGTTCTCCAGGGAAGTTCTGACACAGCCCTGGCCCCAAGAGTTCCAGGCAGACATCGGTCCCCAGTCCTTAGCATACCTAAATCTCTTCTCTCTGACTGACACGCAATGGGTGAGTTGGGATTCCTTCAGCACCAGGGCTGAGAAGCCGATGATTCCTTTCACCCAAGTTTGGGTTCAAACTCTTCTCAGTAATATTGGATCGCTGTGCTAATTATCAGCTGGCAAGAAGGAGGTGGCCATCAGCTCACAGTTAAAGTCTGGAGAGCCAGGAGAGGGGTGGTCCAGTGGTGTCCTGCCTGGTAACACAGAATCCATCGCTTTTTACAGCTTTCCAGTACCAATTTCTTCCTCTGAGGCACTGGGATGTAGTTAGCAGAGGTTTCCATTCTGCAGGGGAGGTATGGAGCTCAAGCTAGTGAAAGTTTGGAGAGGGATCAGTAGAAGCTTCGAATAGTGGCCCTATTGGAATCTCCTTCTTTTGGAAAGATCAGACAATAGCTGGCTTTGTTTATGTCATCAAAGCTCCCTGTTTTCCAATTATTGGTATTTCTTTGTTTCCAAATTTCACATTATAATCACCAGTGAATATAGATGCATCTTCAAAGCATATTTGATCAATTTCTGATTGCAGAAGTTGATAAAAACAATCCTCAGTATCTTCATGTTTGACATTCGTGGATAGTGTATAAATTTGAGTAATAGTCATGCTAACTGGTCTTTGTAGGTGAATGGATTCTTTTCTTTCAACTGAAAGCATTGTACTGTAGCTATATCTTTAAAAAATACCTTTACTTGGGGCTCTTACATCTCTTATCACAATCCATACATTCCTCCAATGTGTCAAGCACATTTGTACATATGCCATCATCATCATTTTCAAAGCATTCTCTTCCCACTTTAGCCCTTGATGTCAGCTCTCCATTTCTTCACCCTCCCTCCACCACCTGCCCTCTTCAGGAACCCTTGATAAGTTATATATTATTATATAATAATTTATACCTTACCAAAATTTGAGGGAGTGGGGAGCAAGGAGGAAGGGAAAAAAGAGGAGCTGATACCAAGGGCTTAAGAAGAAAGCAAATGTTTTGAGAATGATGAGGGTAACAAATGTACATATGTGTTTGACATACAATGGATATATGTATGGATTGTGATAAGAGTTGTATGAGCCCCCAACAAAATGATTTAAAAAAAAGACCCCATATGTGATATCTTTTGATAGCTGGGCACTATCAGCTTTCTTCACCACATTTGCTTATGCACCCATTTTGTTTTCAGCAGTCCTGTCAGGAAGGTGAGCATCACAGAATGTAATTTGTTAGAACAAAGTTCTGTGTTAAGGGAGTACTTGATTTGAATAGGTTATATCTTAAATTCTATTTTTGATGAATGGGACACCATTCCTCTTTAATTCATTATTTCTAGGGTGATTATTACGCTTATGACAACTTGAGTAGGCCAGGATTCTTAATGGTTTGGCAGTTAAGACCTAAAATTTCTCATGATTTGATCTAACACAATGCAATTTCATCAATAATGCAATATGTTATGAGTAGTTTTTCAGTAAGATGATTAGGGTGGGAGAGAGATACAACACCTTCACTCAGATCACAGCTCTGGTGAAATCAATTGGAAGGATATTTACTGCTCACTATATAAGTAGATGCTGTGGAGAAGCTCATTTCATTTTTAATAGGTATGGATATAGCATTTGGATCATCAAACTCTGGTTCTGTGGACTTGAGACAATATCTGGCCATATTACCTGATGATCCTTGGGGTCATCAGTGGCATGCCATATGACCTAAGCCTGCCTTCATTTGACTTTGCAGCCACGAGTTTGACTTGCCAACTTTGAATGTATTTACCTGTGAATGATCAGTCTGTCATTTTTGGTTCATCAGCCTTTCAATTCAGGAGAAATCTTAAGTCAAACATCTGACCCATAGATTTAGAATCTGTCTCAAAATATATTTCCCTGACTATATAACTGCGTGTGCCATTTTCTTGATATAAGCATAGACATACATATGGGAATACACACATACATGACTCACTGGTTTTGCTTCTCTAGAAAACATAGTCTAAGTCATATGGAATAGGATTAGTTAAGCATTTCTAGAGACCATATTTGAACTCCTCTGGGCTATAAAAGGGTGAAGGAGACACTGTCTTCTCATCAGCCCAAGAATTATTACCACAAAGCAGAAGAGAGACATTCCTCCATCCTCCATTCTTCTTTCTCCGTATTATGATCAACTGTTTTTTTGTGGAACACTCTACTTTTCTGCTGGGTTGCATAGTTTGTTGCAATCACTACCGAGAACTCACACAACACTCGAAATCACAGGTGTTTATTAGGGAAGGTATTAGGTTAACACAACTCAGGATCAGAAAACAGTCCCACTCAACCATTTGGTGAGAGTTCTAAAGAAATGAATAGAAGAGCCATATATAAAAAATTTCACTTAGTGACAAGATCATATGATTGTACTATTAAAAATGGCCAATAATAGAGATTTCAGCTAAAAATGCATAGTATATTATTCTTTAACTGTTGCATTTAATTTTTTGGCAATTTCTATTTTTCTTTTATTTATATTTCTTAGATTCCATCTTCCAATGATTAATGGATGTTTTCAGCAATTTATTTTAATTTTGACATTAGAAAATGAAGACCTTGAAAGCTTTACTCAATCCACATCATTGAGATTGACTCAGTTTTGAGGAAACAGCTTTTCTCTACTCATATTCAGAATGTCTTCCAACCTGAGGATCTTATTTTCTGATGCTATACAAGAAAATTTATAAGTCCTATTTGTATGATTTTTATTGACAATTTTTTTGACAAGTAGACTTCTACTTCCTTTCTAGTCTCTCTTGGTCTGAAAAGAAGCACTGTTAAAACATGTTCACTAGAATGACCATACCGGTATTTGAAATACTGCATTACTAAAACATCTAAATCACCACAATACGATAAACTGACAGACATATGGTAGTTGACATATATAATTTGTATGATCAGTTTCTTCTCTGCCACCACATCCTCCCATCCTGGCACAGATGCCTCCTTAATCCTTCTTGGTCTCTGATATTCTATAATTAGTCTCTAATAAGAAATTTTTCCCACTATGCTTTTTAGAGTTTGGGCTTCTTTTAAAGTTAATGATTTTCTCAGACAAGCTATTTCTCTAAGCTTTTAGATGATGCTTATTAGTTTTGCTAGGTTCTCTTTTATTCATGGCAGTTTTAGATACAATAGAATGCTTGGTCCTGTGTCATTGTCACAATCACTATCATGTTTGAGTTCACTAGGCCATGAATCAAGATCTCTCATGCCATCTTTGACCCTCTACTTCACAAAACATGATGTCTTATTTCAACAGTTTTCCCATCCAGATGAAATGTCTAAAACAAACACATTGGGTGATGTTCTATTGTAATTCATAAGATTTTTAACTGGTTAAATTTCAGAAGCACATTGCCAAGCCTTTCTCTCTAATCCACTTTCAGTTTTCTACTAAAACCTATCCATCATGGGTGACCTTAATATTATTTGAAATCTCAGTGATGTACTTTCATCATCATTTCACATACAACCAACAGAGTACACTACATTAACAGATTGATGGTGGTCAGATCTGATGATGCTATGATTTCCTTTTCCAGAGTATCATTGGTAAATTTCTCATGTGGTTGCATTTTTTCCCTTTCTCAATCTTAGTAACAAAATATAGGCATGAGGACCCTTATGGGACTGTTGGGTGGGGCCTTGATGTGTTTCTCAGAAGATTCTTTCTTTCATACACTGCATGTATTTTTTTCAGTTTTATTAACACATAACTCACACCATACAATTCAATTGTTCAATTATATTCAGAATTGTATAATTATTACCACAATGAATTTCAGAATATTCCCCTGCCCAAGCCTAAATTAAATTTAAAATGAGCTGTTTAATCACATTCAGTTCTCATGCTCCCTCCCCATTCCACTTCACTGTTTACTCACAAAAACTCCTCACCTTCCCCATCTCCTCTCCTACCCACCTTACATCTGCTACAAATCCTTGCATCAGTTATTATCTCTATGTATTCCTACCTGCATAAACTGTTAAACCCAACAGAAACAATACAGAGCAAAAACAAAATGAAGTGGTAAGGATAAAATAATAGTAATATGTAGATAAAATAACCCACTGAGCAGGAAAGAAAAGTTCTCCATCAACATTTTTAAAGCCAGGATCAAGCCAGGGATTCTTGCTCCTAGAACAAATTCAGATTGAGTGTGGAGAGAGGGAAATGGGATAAGTATCAAGTGTTATCCAGGCTAATCAGGGTTACAATGATGCATGTTTGATGGTAAGGCCTTTGCCGACCTTTTCCTCTGGTGACAGGGGATCTCCTAGAACCGTAATCTGACTAGATACTCTGCAGATGGGTTTGGTTTCTCACTGTTCTCCATAGCCTTCCAGAAATTAGGTTTCACAATTTAATCTCTGATATTTTTACCTTAATTATATTTGAATTCTGTCTTGTCATTGACTCCTCACTTAGGTGGCTGCTTGTTTGACTACAAGCATTTACGACCCCAGCCATGGTTGCAATTGATAGCCGGGCACCATCTGCTTTCTTCACCGAACTTTGCTGTGGTACCCTAATCTCCATTTTATGAGGGCAAGTATACAGCTGGATCATGTTATCAGGACTTACTGCTTTTGTATTGGGGCTAGAGTTAAGTAGGCACTCAGATCCATCTGTTTGCCCATGGAATATGCACAACTTAGGGTTTACAGTGGCCATTGTCTTATGACAAAATAGAAAACCCCCCCTCATGTGACCCACTTCATTAGCACTTTCAGCAAAACAACCAGCAAAGCAAAACAAAACAACAAAACACACCTAAAGAGAGGAAAATATAGATCCATATAAACATAAAAGTACAGCATTGTCACTCATTCTTCTCCTCCTCTACCCCTTCCCCACTGGGGTATAAAGCAATTGAAGATTGCACTGAGGACTTCAAATTTCCCAGTGACATAGCACTGGGGACACTGTCGGCATGAATGATCTATGTGAGTATAGATCCCTTGAACCACAACCTATGAGTTGTTGCCCTGCACAGTTTTAGCTCCCATTCTGTTGAGCTCTGTTTATTATGAGTATGAGGTTGGTGCCAGAAGAAAACTTCCAGGATCAGTTCTTCCAAGAACAGTTCCTTACTCAACAGATCAAAACCTGTCATGTCACCATGAGGGGGGGGGTATTAAGGTGCTAAATATATGGAGGTTCTGGGTTCCTTTCCTTTGGGCAAACCCAAAGCGGAGGCATTTCTTCCAAGGACCAGTGACTGCCACTTCCATAGTCCTGCAGTGTTCTCTCCTCAGGTCCTCTCCCTTCCCAATGCCTCAGTCATCAGTCCTCAGTCCTTGGGTGCAGGCAACTTGGGAGGAGGACTTAGTTCAATCAACCAGACCTCAATGTTAAGTCCTTCTGGTGTAGCCTTTGTTTTTATGCCATCGTACCTGCATGATCAGCATCTAAGGTCATCATGCTGTTTAGTCTATGGCATGGTTCACTGAGGGTTGGGTGGAAGCATATTCATAGAGTCTCTGAAGAAAATAAAACCTGGTCCATTGTCCCTATAGATACCCTACAGTGATTGCTTAGCACTCCTTCCCTAGTGAAGTTGTTTCCCCCATAACACCCACTATATCCACCCACAGAACTATCAGTGTCGTCTCCAAAATGTAGATGTTCCCCTCCCTTGCTCTTAACTTGGTTTTCTATTAAAGATTTCCTTTCCTTTCAATTCTAGGGGCGGGGGTGGAAGATAACTTGATTTGCCCCAGTCTTGTCTTGATGCTGGATAGTGTCAAGTGGACGCTCATCTTTCATTTTGCCCCCTCTTGAGGAAATGAACCCAGACAATGTGAGGTCTCCCCCTTCAAGCTGGTTCTTGTGGAGTGTTCAAAAGGGCAGTGATGTGTTGTTCATGACTGGTAGGAAGCCTTCACCTCTTTTAGAACATACTTTCCTTGGTACAGCTTGGTCAGCTATTATTGGTGCTTCCTATCTTTGAATACAGCCTATGTATTACTACCAGTAATTTCATACCTCTTCTATGATTATAGTACGTTATTTCCTTAACATGACCTTTTATAGGATGCAGTTCGCCACTGCCATCCCCAAGCACCATCTCACCTGATTCCTGGCTTGTTCTCTAGAATCTGCACCTAGAGATGGAAAGAGAAAAGCTGAGGTTGAAGAAAGTAGAAACAATTTCTGAATCATATGTTCAATATCCATACATAATACGAAATATGGTGCTCTTCATGAACAAGTTTTTCTTCATGCACATCATAGGGAGGCAATCTTATGAGTTATGATGGCTCATAATTAAGGAATGAAAGGCCATTGAAATACGTGGGATGATATATCTGAAACTATCTCTAGTAATTTTGATCATACACCCTCCAGGATCCGCTATCTCTCTTTTCTTCTGAAGTCAGTCCTTTCTACTCAGAATTGTAGTTCTGTTGTCAGTTTAGGTTTTTATTAACTTGTATGGAAGTTGGCTTGAGGGTGGAAGTCAGATTAAGAGACAAAAGACAATGGAGCAGAGAGGAACAGTTTTTTCTTTCATCGTAACGCTTTCATTTAACTACAGATGCCACAGAGAGCCAATTATAGTGGCACAGTCCAGGCCCTTCTAGCCATGCTGGTCTCTGCTCTATCGCTTTGCCTTTATAGGAGATTAAAGCACTTTCACAAGTCTGTAAGGGGTCAGAGTGTTGGAGTTCTGTCTCTTCTTAATCAGTCTTCATAAGTATATTCTGGGAAAAATACAGTGCTGTATCAGAATCTGCTACCTGACCTTATTTGAACAGAAAATCTCCATGGAATGTTGGAGAAAGTCAGTGGGAGGTTGATAATCTTCTAAGGACATGTAAATGAGCCCTTCAATTCATGGGGATGATATGATTCATTAAATATAAATCTTAAGTCAATTTATGAGTCAGAATCAGCCTGAGGGTGACTGGTTTGATTTTCCTATTTTGTTTTTGGTGTGAGTGAAATGGGAGTCTCAGAGGGGTGAAATGGTTCAGCTGTGAGCTATGAGCTAAACGATTGGCAGTTTGAATTCACTGCCAGGTTGCGTTCACCCAGAGATGTCGTTTGAAAAAATGTCTGGAAATCTACTTCCCCAAAGTCCTAGTCATTAAAATACATGGGAAATGTAGTTCCACTTGGGACACATGGAATTGCCATGAATCAGAGTTGATATGAGGGCTTCTTTTTAATGAATGGGGAGAATTTAAGAAAGGCATTCAGATGTCCCTGTGTAGCGAAATCAACTAATGAATTGTTGATATTTTGACTTTTGCTTCAATGACTACTCCTTACAGGCACATTCTAGACTCATTACAGCCGAATCAATTCTAACTCATAATGACCTCATAGGGCAGAGCAGAACTGCCCTAAAGGTTTCCAAAGCTGAGATTTTTTTTTTTTATGGACATAGACTACGTCTTTCTCTGCAGAATGACTGGTAGTTCAAACCACCTTTAGTTTAGCTGCCAAGTACACAAACTTGCCAACATGGGACCTTGAAAAACATCTTAGAGATCAAAACTTGGAATTGATTTGGCTTCACCCTGTCTTAAAAAGAATTTGAAACTTTGAGGTTTTGATCTCTCATTGTTAGAGTAAAAAGCGATGTAACAATACCATGAACTAAAAAAGTAATTTAACACTCTTAATATATGAGACATATATCCTTTTTAACTTTTTGTATTTGTGTTAAGGTATATACAGTGTTAATGTATATAGTGTTAATCTCTTGTAATTCATAAGCTGATTGATATTTTATTATGAATGATTTATTTTTATTTCATAAACAAAACAGTGAAACAAGTACAAGCATACTTTCAAGATATCACATGTTCAGCTCCGGACCTTCATACTAAAGTAGGTATCACAATAAAGCCATAATATGATTTTCTGTTGTTTTCTAGTGCCTATAAACGAGCATTTTCACCACCCTGTAGTTTTTAGAGGTTGCAATAATATCATGAAAACGTTTGGACTAGTGGGTGAATCCCTAAAATGTGACACAGAAGCATAAGGTGAGCATATGCTGTTCAGGAAATGGTGTGGTTAGACTTGGCGGATACAGGCTTGCCATAAACCTTACATTTGTATAAACTACAACAGCAGCAAAACAAAAACCCAAACCCTCCATATCCACGAAGCATAACAAAATAAAGTGCAATAAAATGAGGTAGATGTCAATCAAGTAGATGAATAGATCTGGCTTCTTCTCTAGGCCCCCCTAGCTCTCTGTGCCCTCTGTGAACGGCTAGGAACTGCTCTATGAGTACTACACACAAAGTCGCTGTGCTTATCCCGGGCTTTCCGGAAGCCCCCGTCACTGGCATAGAAAACAAGAGCTCTCCAAACAGAAACAGGCTTCACCTGTTGTCTGGATATGGCCGTGAGGGCTAGAGAAGACACAAGATCTATTCTGGTGATTAACCTGCACAGAATTGTGCAAGCCTTCTTTCCAGCAGCGTGTGGCCGGTTAGTCAATGGTGTGTGTGTGTGTGTGTGTGTGTGTGTCTGTAACTTTTAAGTGATTTATATTCTATATCAATATTCTATCTATTCTATATAAATATTCTATAAATATATAAATAATTCTATTACAGAGTCAACCTAGACAGCTTTTTGAGAGTCGATTTTTCTCTTCCGCACGGGCTGTGTTGTACTAACCCCCTGAGGAGATGAATTGACAGACTCTAACAATAGGATCAAGCCTTAGACGGAGGGTCGTTTCCTTCGGTGGCACAGGGTCGACGTGTTCGCTGGGTGGATCAGCTTTTCCGAAGTACTAAACCCAGCTTGAGCAGGAGCTCCTCGTGGTAATGATTTTCCTTCGTTAAGCCCTAAAAGAGTTGGTCTTTCCCACACCGGGAGTCGAACCCGGGCCGCCTGGGTGAAAACCAGGAATCCTAACCGCTAGACCATGTGGGAAATCACACTTGCCGACTTGAAACGAACCGTATTGAGTCATTGTCCCTTGCTTCCGCTTCCTGCGTCCCGCCCCGCCTTCTGCCGCGCGGGCCTTCGGCAGCCGCGCATGCTCTGCTCGGCCCGCGTCCCCGGTCCCGGCGGGAGGCAGGCCAACACGCCCCGCCCCTCCCGTCGCGGCCCCGGGAGGCCCCGCCCCGGCCTGGGCGGGCCGGCAGGTGGACCACGTCCGGCGGACACCCGGTTCTCGCCCGCGCGTGTAACCCCGCCCCACGGGGGGCCCCAGGCCGCCTTCCGCTTCCACGTGGGTTCAAAGGTGACCCTGGGCGATTTGGGCAGAGAACCGTGGCCACTGTCTCAGGTACACGATGCGGTGACAAAGAATCGGCAATCAGGAGCCTGGCTTCTCAATTTTCCATCCGCTCCTTTGACACTGAGGGGCACTTCCTCCTGCGGCAGATCGGTCCAGTTATGATCACTTAGAACCTCGGGCATGCTAGCGGGACTTTTGTGACAGCGGGATTTTAAGGTTAAGATCCGGCGCCGACTGAATGGAAGGCATGTAATTTATAGTGCATGTTTTGGAGGCAAAAACCCTTAGAAAGGAGGCTGTCTTTCTTGTGTTCTTTAAGGGAGTTCTTAGAACCCTAAGATCCGGCGCCGACTGAATGGAAGGCATGTAATTTATAGTGCATGTTTTGGAGGCAAAAACCCTTAGAAAGGAGGCTGTCTTTCTTGTGTTCTTTAAGGGAGTTCTTAGAACCCTAACCACTTCTTTGGAGTGTATTCCAACTCATCGTTTTTGGGTTTTTTTTTGGCATCACTGACCTTAGGTGGTAGGATTAGGAGGCCCAGCCTTTGCTCTGTGGAGCTGGAATCGAACCTCCATCCCAGTGGACTGCAGTCCCGCGCACAACCACTACGCCACCGGGGCTCAGCCTTAAAAGCCTCATTTGGCTCCTGTGGAGCTACTGGTGGTTTTGAACTGCTGACCTTGCAGCTAGCAGCCCAACGTGTAAGCACTATGCCACCAGAGCGCCTCCAACTCATCGTGAAAATAATAGTAATGATGAAATAAAATGAAGACATGCTGCCTTACCCTGAAACTTGTACCTGGCAAAACAAACCACAGGCTGCGTGGTAAGCATTTACAACATCTGTAAAAGGTGGTGTGTCGATTTTTCAAAATATAAATTATATAAGGTAAATCCTGCAAAATAAAAAAAATGAGAGCTTGATGTGAACAACAGGCTACTCATTGGTGAGAAACTTCGTGGCTAAAAATCACTTTAACAGTTGTATGGGCCCCACATAAAATGATTTAGAAAATAATAATAAAAGTATATTCCCAACCTCACTATCTTGCCTGGTAGTTTTTAGCCAAAAACTGAAAGGGTGAAAGTGTCAAGAATTTGCATCCAGCTAGAGAAAAGGAAAGTCTTAAGAATCTGTACACTGGAACAAAGAAGCAACTTTATTTCACAAGCAACTAGGATTTCATTAGCGTGCTTGTGACCAAGAAATCCCACTTTAACTTTTAAAATAAAACTGGTAATGTTCTGGAACTGCCTCACGTACACTGAACATGAAGAAACATGTTGTTGAAGTAATAAATAAGACATTGATGAAATCATTTGGATTCTCCCAGAATCCAGATTTATGGATTCATGGAACTGCGGAAGCCCACACAGGCCATCACTCCTTAGGGGTTGCTCTGAACCATGAAAGGACTTGTTCCTGGAAGTCCACTTCAGGTGAAGTGGTAAATTAGTAACAGCATTTTAGTAGAACATTGAATTATTTGGATTCCACATTTGAGAAGTAGGAGCACCAGAAGGAGGCCTGGTGGCTTAGTGGTTAAGAGTTGGGCTGCGAACAGCAGGCTCAGCAGTTAGAAACCACGAAAGCCTCAGAGGCCCCAGGGGCAGTTATGAGTAGGCATGGGCTTGGTTGGAAGTGACTTTGGTTTATGTTTGGTAGGTGCCAACGAGAAGGAAACAATGCATAGCACAGAAGCAAGCACGACAAGGACCTGATCATTCTCATAGTCTTTACTATGATTGAACTCATCCTCTTGAGGCTTTGAGGGCCTTCCAAACGAAGGGACTCATTTGGATGTTGCAGGACATCCCATGGTTCTGCAAAGGACTGGCTATTCAAATAGGTGTTGGTGGGGACAGAATGAGGACTTCTGCCCTGCCTGCTAAGGGACTGAACAAAGGATCCTTTGAGAACGTGCTTGGTGTAGACTTTAACCTTGAAGCCAGGCCCGAGTGGACATCCTGTCAGGACCGTAATTAAAAAATTAACCAATTAAAAACCTAATCTGAAAATATCCTGACTCCAGAGCCAGAGCTGAGACAAAATTCAGATGAACCAAACAACTGATTAGAAAGTTGCTTCACTGTCTGCACTCTCTCCCCTTTGAACTCATTCACTCATTGCCTTCGAATCGTCCACTCAAAGTGACCCTCTAGGACAGGGTATTACTGCCCCTATGGTGTCTGAGGCTAAAACTTTTTTTTTTTGAGGTTAAAACTCTTTAGGAGGGAGTAGAAAACCTCATCCTTATCCCAAAAAATGGCTGATAGCTTTAAACTGATGAACTTGTAATCACTACCCCACCAGGACTCCTAGACTAATAAAATTTCACTCATGCTGAGAGAAGGAATGGTTAAAATCATCTCAGACATGCCTTTCATTCAGTAACATTTTAATGTTATCAAATAATCACTTCCTGCAGCTATTTGGAAGAACCAATTAAAAATACTAGAAACATTCCCTTAGACAACATCTCATCTAAAATGAGATCTTTCATGGAGAGCTTTAAATATAGGAACATAAGATGATTTTTTCATAGTTAAGTCATTTTTTAAAAGAGTTGTATGTATATCATCATAATCAGTTCCTGTGCTCCCTCATCTCCTGCATTCATTGTTAGTACCCTGATTCCCTCACCCTCTTTAAGACCCTACTCAAACAAAACAAAAGAAAAATTCATTACATCAGTAATTGCTTCTTTGTGTATGCTTTTTCTGGGCTCCATAAACTGGGAAATTTACAGAAACCAAAATAAATAAAAACAAAATGAAGCAGGAAGAAGCAAAAAATAATACTATTAAGATTTTTCAAAAAGAGTAAGAAAGAAGAGACCACCAACAATAGTAAAAAAGCCAGAGAAGAAATTTCTGTTGTGGAATAAGTGAAAAATATTTAAGCCTCGAGCAAATTCAGGTTGACTCAAGTAGTAGGTTAATTGACCACATAAATATTATATCACGGTTTGCTACACCATAGTCAAGTTTACAATAATCTCTGTCTGAGAGAAAAGCTTTTCAAATCCCTTGCCTGTAACCGAAAGGGATATGCCAGAAACTTAATATGACTAAATACTCTGCAGGAAGATTTTGGGCTCCCACTGTCCATAGCCTTCTACAAATTGGGTGTTCACGATTTGTTCACAATTGTTGTCTTCATTATATTTGGATTTGGTTATTGCCATCTTTAGATCACACAGGCTGCTGTGCTTATTCATTGTGGACCTAGCTGATGCCTCACTTACGTGGCTGCTTATTTGAACACAAGCCTTTAAGACCCAGGCACGATTCTAACTGATAGTCGGGCACCATCTACTTTTCTGATCACACTGTGCTGTAGCACCTTCATCTTCAGTGATCTCCTCATGAAGGCAAATACAGAGCAAGGCCAAGTAACAGGATATGATTTAGGTAAAACAAACTTCTGTTTCGCCCCTAACTGTAATCCAGTCATGAATAATTTTTCTCTTTAACTTTTTCAATTTCAGTTTTACCTAATTGTTGTTTATTTATTTTTCTAAAGTTAAATTGTTAAGATTATAATTGCTGGTGAGAAAATAAAGGTAACTTCCTCTATTTGTTTTCATTGGACTAGAATGACTTGAACCGTGGCTTGTTTGGCAGCTTTACCTATCAGGATATTTTCTCAGATTTGCAGTTTAAAGGATTTTTTCAGGTTGATGAGCCTGTACTTTTATTACTGCAATGTCAGCAGGTAGTAACAAAATATCTAACACTTTTTTAGTGAGATCAGTTTTTTTAATAGCTGTTTCTGAAGACATTAGAAATCCTCTTTATTTTCATAATATGTCAAAAATAATGAGTCACCCTAAGTAATATTTAGATTCTCTGTAAACACTTAGGGACCTTCCTTTAGCAAGTTTGTAGCCTTTGGTAAACACAATTAATTCTACTAGCTGAGTTGAAGTAACCTTGGTACAGGCTTGGTTTTCAAGAGCATCTGCTAGAGATAGCAGGATTAGGTTTCAAATAGGAACGATCAGCCAATGGCATCAAATCAGGATTAGGTAAAGGAGTTTATTAAGATATCTAGAAGGAGGGGCTGAGTCCCAGTGGTGTAAGTGGTTGAGTGCGGAACTGCAGCCCAGGGGCTCAGCGGTTCAAATCCAATGGCAGCTCACAGGAGCAGCACTGGGTAGCGCCCACGACCACCAGAGGAAGTGATGCCAAAAAAAAAAAAAAATCTACGAGTTAAAAATGCTAAGTTATATTTATTTAAGTTTAATTAATTTAGATTGTGTGCTGTCTAATCCTTATTGTCAATTTGGAGAAGGAGATTAGAGGTCTTTAACA
The DNA here is from genome assembly GCA_004026705.1 of Nesogale talazaci. Lineage (NCBI taxonomy): Eukaryota > Metazoa > Chordata > Mammalia > Afrosoricida > Tenrecidae > Nesogale > Nesogale talazaci. The sequence continues at coordinate 495,922 of PVJH01000017.1, read as the reverse complement.
AGCCATGGATGGCATTTTAAATTAAGATACAATCAAGAGAAGTACTTCACAGGAAGTGAGTCAACTGGCAGAGAGACTTTTAGATAAAAACAAATTCAAGTTACTACACAGGAAACAAAAATATGTAACAAAACCCTCAGCACTGTATCTACAGTGTTTTTCATTATATTTTTGTAGCCTTGACATCCTCAAGTAAAGAGGAAACACTTTAGCTACAGGGTCAAACTGAGTAATGTAGTGTAGTGGTCTCGGATGTTTTCTGTTTCTGGGTTAAAATGTCTCACCCCCTATGAGAACCTTCATGTAAAAACAGGAAAAAGTACAGGTGACAGGGAAGTCTAGTTCAGACATATTTTTAGGACTTCTTTTAGTTTAATTATAATTTTCTGATCCTCTAGAACCATCTGGGAAAAATCTGGTTTCAAATATTTACGCAAGGGCTGGACTAACAAGCAAAATTTAGCAATCAGCTGTCTGCAGTATGTGAAAGTCCCTGAACTATTTATTTCATTTTAAGAAGAGGAAAAGCAAAACTAGCATCTTTACACTTAAAATCAATAGAATTATGGTCTTCTGAAAAAAATCAAATGACAAATATTTAATAGAAGACTGAGCTAATTGTAATTTTTATCCCCTCTAATCACCTTATCTGCTCAAACAGCTAATATTTTAATAAGATCATGCTGATCTCAATGGAGATTTTGTGATAGTTTGAACATTTTAGTAAGTCATCTACATAGTGCAGTAATTTATGTTCAAATTACTAGCAAGGTAGTTAAGTCAGCATGAAGAATTTGAGAGAAATTGCTAGGAGAGTCAGAAAAGCTGAAGCATTACAGTTCAGGTAAATTGTATACTTTTCCAGTTGAAGGCACATAAACATTACTTTTCAAGAAGGTTAGGAATACTGAAAATGGGACTATAAGGATCCATTCCAATGACCTGTTTAGCACCTATTAGAAAGCAGTAAACGTGAATTTGGATATAATGATGTCAAGTTCACTGATACTGAGTCAACTCTGATTCATAGTGACTCAGTGTAGGGGTCCTGTGCTTATGTCAATTTCATGATTGAGATGTAGGGGTGGAGTCTAGTCTGTTCATCTGGAGATAGCCATTGAGTAGCCAATGAGGCTCTGTGTGGGCATGGTTTTCTCCTGAGACTTCTGAGAAATCTCGCGGTATTTCCCTCGTGGAGATGAGAAGTCATCTCCCCAGTTGTTGGGAGTCAGTCTCCGAGACAACAAACTACAGACAAGACAAGATAGCAGCATCCCAGGACTGGAGGAGCTGGAGGAAAAGCCACGTGGCCTTACCCTGATGGAACCAGACCTCTGAAGCTGGGGAAGTCCTGTGGAGACCCCTGCAAGCAATGAGTTGTTTCTATCACCACTGAGTGCTGTTGATGGACCCTGAGCCCTGGAAGCGAGGACCCATAGGGAGACCCCTGCTGGGGCCGGGATTCTGCACCCACTGACTTCATGAGTCAGAAAGAGACATTGTAGACTGGTATCGGGCATATGGACTTATGCTTATGGTATGGGCATATGGACTTATGACTTTGAACTGGACTGGGTTGGAATGCTTTCTCAATGTTCCAATTCCTCTTATACATAAACCTTACCTTTATATCCATATGTGTGTCTATGGATTTGTTTCTCTAGTCTACCCAGACTAGCACACTCAGTACTGGGTTTTCACTGCCGTGGAGTTAGTGACAATGCATAGGACAGAGTAGAACTGCCTCTGTGAATTTCTGAGACTGTAACTCTTTACTGAAGTGGAATTCCCATTTCTCCCAAGGAACAGCAGGTGGTTTCAGACTAACTCACCTTGTGATTTCTCCCAATATAAAACCACTACTCCAGGGTTTAAAGACTCTAAATCTTTATAGGGACAGAAAACCTTAACTTTCCCCAAAAAGAATTGCTGATGGTTTTAAAGTATTGACCTTGGCAATGCAGTCCATTGCCCAAATCAGAAGGCTTCTTCAGTGTAAGGCTATTCACAACAAGGTTGATGGTTCAAGCCCATCTGCTGTTCCACAGGAGAAAAATGAGGTCGCCTGTCCCTGCAAACCTAATGTACATCACTTTGAGTCAGAATTGACTCCAGGCCAGCAGAGTTGGTTTTGGCATCTCATTTAAAGGGACATGAAGGTGAAAGTATGGAGGTGTCTACGTGAACAGTGGGTTCTACTGATAAATTGAACCTCACATGGGGGGGATATGATCACATTTTAGAGATTAAAGGAAAAAGTTCAGAGGGAGTTCACCTAACTAATACTTGACTAATTCTTGCAAACAGCAAGCAACTTCCTCTCTTTGAATTAATTCCAATACAGAGTTCTCACTAGAGGTCCTTTTAGGACCACTAAGCTTAATAATAGTCCTTCTTTTTAAAAAAAATTTTATATGACAAATCTACTTACATAAAAGGTATCAGCTCAGAAGATTAAGCGGAGTATCTGTCTTCATCAGATAAGGATGCAAATCCTCAGTGGGCACTAGGAAAATAGAAATAGTTTTTTGAATGAAGTTAAATTCTATTTTCAATTTATAACCATTACAACTTTTGAAGATTTTGTCCTCTGGGCAAAGGCATTTGTAAGTGTGTGTGACTAATTACAGAGAGTTTAACATCAGTGTCTATTAGAAGATTTAAGGTTATCCATTAATAGGCATGGCGTTACTATAGGAAAAGCCCCTATTATGTTCCTGGATACCCCTTAGTTCATATCTGATTGCAATGTCAGGGTATAGATGCCTCTTTTATTTGTGTGATAAATTATGTAAGCACTCAGTTTTAATCTCAACAAAGAGCTTCTATTTATTTTGTTGGTTAGGAGATTGCAATTATCATTTCAACCCTGTTGATTTATTTGTCTTAAAAGTTGCCGTAATCTCCAGTGTCCAAGAAAGTTCATGACATAAACTGAACAGTTCAGGAATTGGAGCTGCTTTCCAATCTAGTTGACATCTTTTTACTGGGACTAAAAGTTAAGGTCTTAGGTCAGATGTAGAAGTTACATGAAAAGATTTTATCATCTTGGGTGCATATGTTAGGCTGCAAGATCAACAGTTTGAAACTATCAGTTACTCTACAGGAGAAAGATGTGGTTTTCTACTCCTGTAAATAGTTATAGATGGGGGAGGGTGGAGTGGGGACTCAAGACCTATCTGTAGGAAACTGGACATCCCCTTACAGAAGGGCCGCAGGTAGGAGACAAGCCAGTCAGGGTGCAGTGTAGCAATGATGAAACATGCAACTTTCCTCTAGTTCCTAAATGCTTCCTCCCAGCCCCACTATCATGATCCTAATTCTACCCTCTAAATCCCAGAGGATATACATTGGCACAGGCAGGAACTGGAAACACAGGCAATCCAGAAAAGATGATCCATTCAGGACCATTGCTGAGAGTGACAATGCTGGGAGGGTGAAGGAAACGTGAGGTAGAAAGAATGAACAGATTACAAGGCTCTACATATAACCTTCTCTCTGGAAAATGGACAACAGAAAAGTGGGTGATGGGAAATGTCGGACAGTATAAGATATAACAAAATGACAATAATTTATAAGTTATTGCGCGTTCATGAGGGAGGGGGAGCTAGGAGGGAGGGGAAATGAGGAACTGATACCAGGGGCTCAAGTAGAATGCAAATGTCTTGAGAATGATGATGACAACAAATGTACAAATATGCTTGACACAATGGATTTAGATATGGATCATGATAAGCGTTGTATGGATCCCCCTACCCCCTAAAAGATGTAAATACTGACATAAAGTACGTATGTATATATTGTGATTAGAGCTGTATGAGCTGGCAGTAAATTGATTAAAAAAGAGTTATAGTCTTGGAAACCCACAGGGCCCATTCCACACTGTGTTCTAGGGTTACTGTGAATGGGAATTGAATCAATGGCAGTGAGCTTGTTTTTATCGTTTGGTAGTCACAAGACTCAAATGTTCAGCAAACTATTAAAATGATCAATTGGTAATCATACACACTCTTGAAGATATTTTGTATTAAAGAGTAGATTTTTGTGGCTACTCTTGGGGGAATTAACTTTGGAATGACTTCTAAGAATCTTTTAATGACAACCAGACAATCTCTTAACAGTTAGACGACTGTTTTATTGAGACATAGAATTAAATTGAGGGGCCCTGAGGATGTGGTACTTTATGTGTTGGGTTGCCAACCTCAAGGCCAACAGTTGGAAGCTACCAGATACAGAGAAAGACAAGGCTTTCTACTCTCAAAAAAAATCCCAATCTCAGAAACCCACAGAGGCCGTTATAGCCTGTCCTATATAGTAGGGTTGCAGTGAGCCAGAAACACCTTGACAGCAGTGAGTCTGAAAGCCAAATTACCTTGTAGATTTCTTCATTTGCCCTGTTTTAGCCACGATTGGGCTTCTCCAGTCAATTATCATGTGGATGGGTTAATAGAAATCAGATAGTCCAGACGGGTAAACCTTGAGCATTTAAAATTCCTCAGCAAGCTTGTAGGAGCCTTCCTCAGTTTTTAGAAAAACTGTAGAAGTGCTGTGTAATTTTGAGAGCATCCAAGGAATTAAAGTAAGACAGGGAATATCTTCAATGTCTGGACGGGGATGGGCTTTAAAAGGAATTTCTGGCAAATAACTCCTCAACAAGAAGAATAAAGTAGGTTGTCTTGCACTGCCTGACCTCAAAAGCTACTATGCATCCACAATAAAAAAGAAAACATGATATTGGTAGATCCCTAGAACAATGAATCAGGACAGGAAACTCAGAAATGAAAAATCCACATACAGACAATTGATTTTTGACAAAAGCACCCTCCCCCCAAATATTATTGGGAAGTAGATGCCCTCTTCAAAAAAAAAGTCTGAATATCTACATGGAGATATTCAAGGAGAATAAAACCAGACCCATATCTCACTTCATGCATGAAAACAAACTCAAGGTGGATTAAAGACCTAGAGGTAAAATTCAAATCAGGATCAGCAGTGAGAATATTGGGAGAAAGCTAGGAGCCCTAGTGCATGGAATACATGGCTAGCAGAATGAATAAAGGGAACACATTCCAGGGAAGATGATAGATGAATGAAGCCTATTAAAAAATCAAGGACCTGTGTACATTGAAAGACTTCATTACAAGAGAAACAAAACTGCACATATCAGGGGCATATATTTAATAGTGACATAACAAAGGAAAAATTACTAAGAGCTACAAAGTTTTACAATTCTACAAGGAAAAAAAATCTGATAACCCTCTGAGAAGGTGAGCAAAAAATCTGAACAGATGATTCACAAAGGATGACATTTGAATGACTAATAAACACATGATGAAATTCTTTAGCCATTAGCCCTCTGAGAAATGCAAGTCAAAACGATGACATACTACATAAAGTCCATTACTGGAGCTCATTTTAAAAAAAAGCAACTGAGAACAACAAATGTTGGAGAGGGTGTGGTGAAGTAGGAACTCTTATTCACTGCTGGTGGACTTGTAAATACGAACAGTCACCATTGAAGGTGTGTGGCAGTCATGTACTCCTGTGTAAATTTCCTGATTGGAAGTCTAGGGGTGGGGAGTCTAGCCTGTCAATCTGGAAATAGCCAATGAAGCCTCTGTGTGGGCATGGATTTCTCCTGAGAATTCTAGGAAGTCTCGAGGTATTTCCCAATTGGAGAAGAGATACTTGACTCAGTCTTTTGGAGTTGATCTACTGACAAGACAAGATGACAGCATGCTGATCAATCCTGATTCCTGGAGAAGAGAATGGAGCAGCTGGAGAAGCCACATGGTCCTACCCGGATAGAATCAAACCTCTGGGGCTGGAGAAGACACGTGGAGACTCGTGCCAGTGCTGAGATGCTTGGGAGGCCACAGGGAGACCCCTGCCAGCGCTGAGATGCTTCTACTGCCCTGGATGCAGAAGACTCCGCACCCACTGATCTGTGATTGTCCTGGTGTCATTGCACATACCTCATAAACCAGAATGAGACTTTATAGACTGGTATCGGGCATATGGGCTAATATCGAACTTATGACCTTGGGCTGGACTGGGTTGGGATGCTTTCTCAATGTTCCAGTCCTCTTTTATATAAACCTCTCCCTTATATACATATGCGTGTTTATGAATGTGTTTCCCTAGTCTATCTGGACTAACACAAGGTGATACGGTGAGACCTAAGACATATGGAAATTTAACGACCATATGACCCAGAAATACCAGTACTGGGCATGTGCTCAAAAGAGGAAGATCATGAACACACAGTTGTCCCCTGCCCCCATATTCATTGCAACACAGTTCACAACAGCAAGAAGCTGGAAACAGCCTATCAATAGAATTGTGAATAAAAAACCTGTGGTACAGACATGCAATGAAATACTGTGCATCTCGAAAAATCAGTGATGGACCCATGAAATGCCTCATGATGTGGAAGGATCTGAAAGACATTATGCTGAGTGAAGTTAGTAAAAGCACAAAAAGACGAATACTGCAGGAGCCCACTGCAGTAGGAACAAGAAGCAGAAAGCACGAGCTCGAGCTGGCATGCCATTCAGTTTTCTGGCGGGGGATCAGGCAGCCTGCTAAAGAGCTGGACCATTGCCAATGAAGCGCACATCATCAGCTCCTGGTAATTATAGTGTAGGTCACTTGACTGGAGGGGACCTCGTGACAGATGAGATCAAATGGTCAGGGAAGGAGGGAGGGGGGATCTGTTTGCCAAGTGGTAGTCATGTGAGGTGGGGTACCCTAGAAAGGGAGGCAGCCCTCTCAAAGAGACGAGGTTTACTGAGGGGGTGGGCGGTGTAGGAGAGCGGAGAGGGGATGGTGAAGTTTGGCAAACATAGGTACATATCTGTTGGGGGTGAAGGGAAAGCAAGTTGACCCCCCCAAGTGGAGAGAGGAGAGACAGGATGCTCTTGGGGTCACTATATATGCAGGGTCTTCAGTGACATGCAGGGGTGGGCAGAGTTTACTGAGGGTGTCCAGAGGTATTCCAGGAAGACAGGTAGAGGACTCCAGAACACTGAGACACTGAATCCTGGGTCTTCAGGGTGTGTATCATGCTCCAGAGGGTACATCAATGAAACCTCGAATGAGCACTCCACTGGGTGAACTGGACTCTACCCCAGACACACATGTAACCTGAGGCTTTAAGCTGAAAAATACACAATATCTGAGCTAAAAGACACCTATGCCAAGAGTGGTAAACAGCTGATCGATGAACAAAGTCTTGGTATATCAACATCCTGTATGCTCTATGAAGATGTGCTTTCTTCTGACATTCCTGTGATGGCCATTCTTTTATATTCTGCCCATGCTCATTTATATTAGGGTGCATCTCAGAGGTGTGTCACCATTGGGACTCACCCTTTGAAGCTGTGTTATTGTTTCTTTATTTTTTGGTAAATGAACCCCAGGGATGTTGCATCTCTAGAACTATCACAAGGGTTTGGGGGTAGAGGGATGTAGAGAGGTAGCAGGAGTAAGATGGAGTTGATGTCAATAAGTCCAGGAAGGAGAAGTAATTTTGGAAAATATATATGATTATGGAAGAAGCTGCACAATTATGCTGGACATGATTGAATTATAGAATGATATGACACACGTATGGACTCTCAAGTTTCAGCAAATTAAAAGAAAGCAGCATATGTGTTAATCTGGATGGACTAGAGAAACAAATTCATAGACACATATGTGTATAAGAAAGAGCATTATATAAAGAGTAATTGTATATTAAGAAAACAACCCAGGCCTGTCCAGATCAAGTTCATAAGTCCCATATTAGCCCATATGTCTGATACTTTTCTGTAAATTCCTCTTCATTCTCACACAACACATATCTTAATGCTGAATGCAGCAAGATCACAGGTCTGTAGGTGGAAAGTCATGTTGATCCAGCGGAGGTCGAAGCATCTCAGCACTGGTGTGGGTCCCCGTGTGGCTCATCCAGTGACAGGCCTCTAGTCCATCAGCATGGCTCCATGTAGCTTGTGAACAGGAGTGACAGGCAAAGAGAGTGTGCCCACCTCCAGGTAAGAAGACAAGAGTTCCTAGAATCCTTAGAAGGTCATGCCCTCACAGAGTCTTCATTGGATGTGGCTTGATTGACAAGCTAGACTTGCCATTCAAGTTCACAAGAGATTATGTAACTGCTATGGTACAGATCCAGGAATGGGTTTGGGGCTTGCACTAAATCCTCATTCCAATTTAAGAGCAATCAATTAATCAGTTATTACTTCATGTCCCTGCTACATACTCACCTTCATGAAATGATCATTGAAGATAAAGATGCTCCAGCAAAGTGTGGTGAAGAAAGCAGATGGTTATCTACTGGTTATCAATCTGAAGACTGTCTGAGGTCTTAGAGGCTTGTATTCAAACAAACAGTCATCTAAGCGAGGAGTCAATTAAGTTCACACAGAGGACTCACACCAACCTTTGTGACCCAGACATGACAATCACAAAATGCAAATATGATGAGGATAAAAGCACCAGAGCAAAAATTAGGAATACCAAATTTGTGGAGGGCTTTGGGGAACAGTGAGAGCTCAAAATCCATCTGCAGAATATCTAGTTAAATTGAATTACTAAAAGATGCACTCTCGCCACAGACAAGTCTACAACAGCCTTAGTAACAGGCAGAGATCACTGCCATCTTGATTAGGCTGGATCTACTTAGATACTTGGCCACCCGAGCACCCTGTAGACGGGACCTGAATCTATTCTGGGTGCAAGTATCTCTTGCTGGTTCAGTGACAGACATTTCTTCTCTGGCTCTTTGAATACTGGTGGGGGTCTGCTCCTTCTGACACACTATTTGTGTTTTTGTCTGTATACCGTTATGTTTTTATCCTTAACCCTCCAGTGTTATTTTGCTTTTTATTGTTTTCTGTTGGGACTTCCAACTGTGAAGCACGGGAGTAGTGGATGCATAATGAGAATAACAAGGGGCTTTGGAGAATTCAGGGGTGGGAGCTGGATGATAGAGGGCACAGGAGATCTCAGGAGGAAATAGTGAAGCCGAGAGCCCTAGAATGGATTGTGGTTGCATAACTTATCTTAGAGGGGGTTTAATCATGGGAGGAGGATGAGGGGGCGGGAAATCGTACAATTCTCCATAATATGATTGAATTATGTGCTATCTAAATAACTTGCCATAAAATTGTTGGAAAAATTTTTAAAGAAAATAAAAGGCATTTCAGGAATAGGCTTTAGGTTCTCACTAAGTTCTTTAGAGAAAAGAAGTTCAGACGAAGTATTTGTAGAGGAGCGTTAGTTTTTCAATATTTTTGGAACTGTGATTTTTATTCTATTCTTTGCAGCTTTCAAAAATATTTTGTTATATACTTTAACAGCAAATAGAAATGACTTCAATATAGGTCCACATTTCATTTAATAAAAATTAAAATAAAGTCAGGTAGATTTCTGTAAAATTTGTGCTTGTTTCCCATGAGGGAACTAGCAAGCTCCAGTCCCGTGTGGTTTATTAGGGATCAGGGATGAGCAATACTCACACATAGGCACACAGTGGCAAAGAATGAAGTCACCGTTTTCTTAAAGCATAGAATCCCTGCAAAAGAAATGAATGGCTCCTTCTGCCTTGGTGAGAAGGTTAGCTCAAGCATAGATAATGTACACTTGGCTTTGGGAGTGAAGGGAGTCCACTCTCCCAAATTGAGGAGCATGGTGGAGGGGAACACCTGCAGGTCTAAAATGTGCTTTCAAAAGGGAGAGGGTTGCCATTCTGCAGAGGGTTGCCTTCCAATTTCTCTCAGCCTCGGCTCTGGGTCAGGATGTTTCAGAATTATCTGAGTATAGGTCTGTGTCAGGATATTCACTAAGGCCTGCCACAAGGTTAAGATATTTACCAAGCCTGTTTTCACAGTGGCCTCTGTTGATAGCTGGTTCTCACACGACCCTTTGTCCATTCTCTTAGCAGGTAGGGCATAAGCATCTGTTCTGTCCCTGTCATTTGAGGATACTAGTAAGGGTGAGAACCTTAGAACTTGGCAGTGAGTGGCCACAGCAGGCTATAAATGGTTGGCACTTATTTACCATTTCATGGGCAGCTTTAAAGGTGCTTTCTGGAAATAGTCTTATTGGCATAGACTTCAATTTTATTGTTCAGTTCTATTAAGAAGGCTTGTGCAATCATCACCACAATCAACTTCAGACTTTTTTCTTCTCCTACCCATTATTGTCAGCTCCCCATTTCCCCTAACCTCCATCACCTTGCAGCCAGGTAATTAATCAGGAGCAAGTTATGAAAGATGGTCTGGCAACGGAACTGATGGTCTTGGAACAACTTGGGTAGTTGGAAAAAACACCTGGAATTACAACTCCTTATTTTGTTTAGTTAATTTTGAGATAGTATTCTGTGCATAAGCAATTTTACTTTCATGTATTCTAGAGCCTCTAAAGCTCAATTTTTAAAAAGCCTCCTTTAGTCTTTTTAATTAGATTATCTTTCCGTTATTGTTTGAAACTAGTCCATGTGTCAAAAAATTGAAGTCAGTTTCAATTTTACTTTTCCTCCTTTTATAACCATTCAGACCAATATTTAGATTAATAGTTAAAAAATTGGACAATTTTTTATGTTCAGGACCTCTCTCTGTCTCTGTCTCTTTTTATTCCCTTTGTATTTGTAGATTATAATGCATATACAAATCACAACAGAACAGCATACACAAATCCATAGCCACTGCCCCACATATCTGCTTCTTTCATCTTTTCCTTCTGACTTGCCTCCTCCCTCCCCTAGCCTATTCTTAGTCTTCAAAGTTTTTTCCTTTGGTGTGAAAGCCATTTTTAATTTTTAAAATGTTTTTCATGGGATATTTATCTTCATGAGTTTAATTAACTTTGCTAAGAATAGCATCTTTCAATTTTGCCTGTGCCATAAGGTGTATGACAATATCATATTTTTTAGGGATGCATAATATTCCACTGTGAATATACCGGAGTATATTGATCCATTCCTCCACAGTCAGGGTTTTTGATTGTTTCTATCTTTTTACTATTATATTGTGATAAGCATGATTGTGTATATATCTGTTCATGTTTTGCTCTTTGTATTTTGGTGGTATATTCTGAGTAGAGAGATTGCAGGGTTGTAGGGTATTTCTTTTTTCTTTTTTTTTTTTCATTTTATTTTGGGGGGGCATCACTGCTCTCGGTGGTGGGAGTAGGAGGCCCAGCTCCACTGCTGGAATTGAACCTCCGTCCCAGGGGGCCGCAGTCCCGCGCACAATCACTACACCTCCGGGGCTCAGCCCTGTAGGGTATTTCTATTTTCAATTGTTTAAGAAATCAACTGTTCCCTGCAATCCGACCAGAAATGTGTGGACATTCTGATTTCTACACATCCTCTCTAGTATTTTTTGTGTAGTTTTTTTAAGCAAAAACTACACTAAGAGTGAAGGTGCATGGTGGTATCTTATTGTTTGATTTGTATTTCTCTTATAGCTAATGATTGTGAGCATTTGTTCATATGATTGTTGGTCACCTGGATATAATCTTTAGTAAATTACCTGTCAAGTCCATGTCTATTTTGACTGTTTTCTCTGTATTTTTCTTATAGAGTTGTAATGTTATATAAAAAGTTGAAATTAGCCCTTTATCTGATATACCATTTGCTAATATTTCTTTCCAATTTGTGGTAACTTTTTTTACTATTTTGATGAAATATTTTTATATATGTAATTGTTATATTTTTAGAAGATCCCAGTCTTTTATTTTACCTTCTGTAATATAGGTGCTTTTCCTTATGTTTGTAGTACAAAGATATGTTTTATTCATGCTCTTGAATTTGTCTCTATTATAAAATTTGTCATCACTATTGTTCTAGGTTGTATATTTCAGTCTTTAATATATCTTGATTGAGATTGTTTTTATACATGTTGTGAAGCATGGGCCCTACTTAATTCTTTTTCTGATATACATCCAATTTTTCCCACATCGTTTATTTAAAAGGCTGTCTTTTTTCTATTTACTGTGTTTTAATACTTTTTTAAGAATGAAGGATCTGTGGGTATTTGTTTTTATTTCTGGATTTTTTATTCTCTACCTGTTGAGTTATCTATTGTATCAATACCAAGCTGTTTTGATTACTATAGTTATATAATAAAAATTGAAATTAGGGAGTGAGAAGCTTCCTACTTTTAAATTATATTTTAGTAGTGTTTTGCTATCCTGGATTCCTTTGCGTTCTATAATCAATTGGTGATTAGCTTTTCCATTTATTTCAGTAGTTGTGTTGGGAGCTAGATTGGAGTTGTATTGAATATACAGAACGTTTTCAGTAATATTGATATGTTCACTCTATTGTCTTCATATTCGTGAGCATTGACATTCTTCCATGTATATCAATCTCTTTTTATTTTGTATAAAAATATTTAATATTTTCTTTGTATAAGCCTTTTATTTCTCTGGGTAGTTTCATTCCTAAGTACTTTATAGTTTTAGTGGCTATAGCACTATTATTTTAATTTTCTTTTCAGAGTCCTCTTATTTAATACCTAATAATCTGATTTTTGTATATTGATTTTTTTGGGGGGCCATCACTGCCTCTGATGGTCGTGGGTGTTACCCAGTGCTACTCCTGAGAGCAGCTGGTGGATTTGAACCGCCAAGCCCACGGGCCGCAGTCCCGCACTCAATCACTTACGCCACTGGGGCTCAGCCCTGTATATTGATTTTATAGCTTGCTACTTTGCCATTTTCAATTGGTTCCAGGTTTTTCCTTTTTTTTAAAATTGAGATTGTGATATTTTCTATGTAAAGCATAATGTCATTTGGAAATAATGAGAATTTTGTATCTTCTTTGCCAGTTTGGATGTTTTTAATATCTTTCAATTCCTCTCCATTAAGTAAGATGTTAGCTGTTGTTTGGACATACATGAACTTTATGAGGTTCAGGAATATCTCTTCTGCTCCTATTTCATCACATTTAAAAAAATCAAGAATGGATATTGAATTTTATCAAATGTACTTTCTACACTGATCTACTCAGATGGTTCTTTTCCATTTTTAAAATTTAAGTGGTGAATAATAATATTGCTTTTCCAATATTGGACAATCCTTGCATGTCTGGTACAAATCCCAGTTGATTATGATGGTTTTTTTTTTAAGTATATGTGCTGCCAAAGCGAGCACTTTTGTTTTGTTTTTTAATGTTTTGTTGAACTATGTTGGCTAGAATTTTATGGAAAATTTTGGCATATATATTCATAAGGAATATTGGTCTGTAATTTTTCCATTATGGTGATGTCTTTGCTAGAGGTAGGGATCTGTTTTATAATTATTTCATCACATAAATCTGATAGTATATAATCCTTTTTATATTCTGAAGTAGATAATGTATGTGTGGTATTACTCTTCTTTCAATGATTGGTAGAAGTCCTTGGTAAAACAACCTGACTACTTTTTGATATTGGTGATTTTCTAATGACTAAATCTACTCTCGTGTTGTAAGTTTGTTAATGTTTTCTACATCATTCTGCATAAATTTATGTTTTTTTGTTTGTTTTTTGGCATCACTGTCCTCTGGTGGTGGGAGTAGGAGGCCCAGACTTTTCTCCAGTGTAGCTGCTGGTGGAATTGAACCTCCATCACAGTCCTGCGCACAACCACTATGCCTTCGGGGCTCAACCCTCTGTGTTAATTTAAGCAGGTAATATGTTGTAGAAAATTTTCCATTTCTATATCACTTATTTCTTATTCATAATACTTTCCATTTCTTCCTTTCATTTGTTAGGTTTATTAGTATTTTTTTAAATCAAATTTACTCCTCATTTAAAGAACCAATTTATTTTTCATGTTGGATCGTCTATTTTTTAATTTTCCAACTCACTTATTTCTGCTTTAATCTTTGTCATTTTTTCTTCCCGAAATTAGAGAATGTTGTATTTTTTTTCTAATTTATGTCAAGGATCCCCCAACTCCATAATTTTATTGTTTATTTTAAAAATCCAAATACTGCTGAGCCCTGGTGGCCTCGTGGTTGTGTGCGGGACTGCGGCCCACAGGGTTGATGATTCAAATCCAGCAGCAGCTCTCCAGGAGCAAGGCTGGGTTTCCTACTTACACCAGGGCAGTGATGCCACAAAAAAAATACAAATACCTCCCAATATTCAACAGATAAAGAAGAGAGAGTATTGGTGTCCGTCACATGATTGTTGTATGTTATTGTCCAAGAACTACTGGGTAAACATGTTGACACACTTACTTTCAAGTCCACAATTTAGCACTCTTGCTTTTATGGTGCTGATATCAAAGAGTTCAAAATGAAAGGAGATGTTCTGAAACTGATCATTCTAGCAATTATGCAATTATGCTTGATCGAATTGAATTATGCATTGTTATAATATCAGTAGAAGCTCCTAATAAAATTACTTTTTTAAAAAGAAAGAAAGAAATTGTATCAGAAGATCTGTAGGTTAACAATGGGGACAGGTAGGTTGGATTCTATTCAAAGCAAAGCCTAATATACACTTGTCTCATTATAGACATGTAAGTTCATTACAGTTTTAAAATATGCTGCTCTTTATCATGTGGTGATAAAAGACAAGTGCACATTTTTATCACACTGCTACCCAGTGTGATACCCAACTCACTAAGAGTCCACAACACAGGGAATCCAGGATCGATAAACTCCTCAAGGCCCACAGTGTGAGTCGAGATATCAGCAGGATTCGGGGAGGGTGGGGGGAGAAAGGGAAATCAATCACAAGGATCGACATATGACAATGTCGATGAACAATGTAAAAGTGAGTGAAAGGCTATGGAGGATGATGTAAGATATGAGAACAATAATCTATAACCTAATCAATGGTTCATGTGGGAGGGCAGGTGGGGGAGGAAATGGGTAGCTGATACCAGGGGCTCAAGTGAGAAAAGAATGCTTTGAAAATGATGACGACAGCAAATGTGCAAATGTGCCTGACATACTGGATGAATGTATGGATTGTGATAAGAGATGCGAGAGCCTCCAAAGAGGAATTTAATGATTTTTTAAGGACAGCTAAAACTAGGAAACACATTTATCTTCTGTCCAATTGAATTGCTGGGTCTCCCTTATATCCATTCTCCCTTATATAAATCTGGATGCATGCTTTTGGGATTTATGACACCTTTTCCTGTTGACACATCATGATCACACAGCCTGGCATCCTTCTTCCATGTGGGCTTTGTTGCTTCCCTGTTAGTTGGCTGTATGTTTTACTATAATTGTTTAAGGCTCCAGAAGCAATAGCTTTCAACAGCTAGACACCACCAACTTTCTTCACCACATTTGTTTATGCACCCATTTTGTCTTTAGTGATTGAGTTGGTGAGTTGGTTATCATACAATACCACATTATTAAAACCAACAATTATTGTACTGAAGTAAGATTTAGAGGCCCAAAGTCTGTCTGCTTCCTTATTCCATTTACATATATAAACATATAAGCACACAAACACCGTCTTGTGTTTTGCTTTTTCCTCTCACATCACTATCATGTTTGCCTGTTGTTCACATCTCAGCAATTTCCTCTCAGATACAATTCAGTTGATCAAACATGCTCACAAAAGCTACTTTCTTCTTATGGTCCACTTTATAACTCTTAACATTTCCCTGTATCACCATTACTGGCTCCATACTCAGATCCCCCAAGCCCCATCTTTGGTGCCCTCCAGGAACCATCAGACTTCTTTTCTTGTATAGATCAGCAAAAACAAAAGCAAACATCATCACCATCATCATGAAATAAAGATAAAAGCAAAGCATACAGAGAGCCATCAACCTGATAGAGAGCCACATTCATTTCCCTTAAGTCCACGTTTCTATTCCCACAGCTACCCTATCTACCCACTGCAGTTACATCGTCGACTTTCAGTGTGACCCCCTTGTGAGTAGCCTCCAACCAGGTCATGTGGGGTGCCATGTGCCATGTGCCATCTCCCAGTCAGAAGTCTACAATCAGGGTGCCTCGGGGACTTCATGATTTCACGCCCAAGACTGTTGCACTCCCCTCTTGGTTTGCCCCCATGTGGATGGGTCAGTCCAGTTGCCTTCCCGAGCTGTATCTTCAGGGCTGTGGTGTTTTATTTATATTTCTCTAATTATATTTAGCATCTTTTCATCTCTTATGTAAAGCACTCACTAGCATAGGAAGCTGGAAGAAGGGAAGCTTAGACATTTGAGATGTTTCTGGTCTTTTAAATAGAGAAGTATCAGGTGACAATGAATAGAAGAAGTCTCTGAAGAGGCTAATGTCAAAGACATTATGAGATAGGGACATGATGAATGAAGTTACTTAGATTACAGAAGGACAGGGGCCTTAAGGTTCCTTCCAGGTAAACAGTTGCTCATCTCAGATGTGATGCTTTCAAGGCCTTTGAATAAGAAAGCAGATAGAGCCTTCTTCAGCAGAAGCAAAACCTCTGGTTTTTTTTTTCCTGAAAATGTTTAACATCTAAATGAAATGGGAGATTAAAAGATCCTTTAAGTAAAATGTTATTATTCATCTTTGGCTATCCAGTGCTTAAAACAATGATAGTGATAAATAATTGGTAGCTATTATTAATTTGTTGCAATCCACCACATATAAAAATCAATGCGATGAGGCAGAAAAGGAACTTGGAAACATACATCTCAGTGGCAATGAGGAGTAAAGGTTGTGGAGGTGTATCTTGGCTTGAGAGAATTTTCACACACACAAAAAGTAAAGACTGGTGTGCATTAGACAAGGAGCCCAGGTGGGACACAGCTTAACATCGAAATGTTCCCTGAAAGGTTGGTGACTCAGAACCTACCCAGAAACTTTATGAGAGAAAGACTTGTGATTTACTACCAGATTGATGAAAGCCTGGAACATCCTACTGAGAGTTTTTACCCTTTTGCACAGACTTGACAATGATGATGGCAACAACTGCATTTCTTAAAAAATAGATATGATCGGACCATAAAATAGATATAAGACATTATGTGATAGTAGAAACAAAGTAGATGAATTCATCAAGGACCAGAAAAAAAATTCAGCAAGTGCTGCACGTAAATGCTGAGTAATATTGACATCCTATTTAGCTTCCACAAGCCTAAAAAAACCTCAAACCAAACTTTCTGCCATCGAATTTATGCCAACTTGCAGCATCCATGTACAATTGGGTAGAACTGCCCCACTGAGTTTCCAAGATGGGAGCTTTTTATGGAAGTAGAAAAGTCTGTCTTCTCCCACAGAGCACCCAGGGGCTTCAAGGAGCAGATCTCCCAGTTAACTGCCCAACTCTTAATCACAATACCAGCAGGGCTGTTTCGTGATCCTAAACGAGGATGAAATCTCATGTGTCTTTACGAATGGGAAGTATATGTGCTCTAAAATTTCCACTTCAATGAGACTCTGGGAACAGGTTTCTGTGAGGCCACAGGCTCATCACGGATCTTGCTTCTGAGCCTGCCAAGGTTGGGGCCCTTTCCAAGCAATAAAATTATAGGTGTGAAACATATTTGAGTTATTTTCTCCAAAGTATATCACAGAGAATTGTAAGAAGACACTAAAGATGTTTTCCCCCCATTGAAGTGACTAAAACAACTGTGATAAAAATAAATTCATACTTAAAAATATACAAGGATTGGTAGGACAACAGGCTATCATTATTACCCAGAATATGGCCTGCAATTAGAAACTTCCAAAAGGTTGAAAATTGTCCAGTTCTTCATCAATTCTACCTTTTTTCACCACAATTTTTCTTTCAGAAAAGCTTTGTTATAACCCTGAAATCTTCTGTGCTTGTATGCCAATATTTTTGACATTTAAAATTTTTATAGTTTCCATTTCTAACTTTATTCATTTTGGTAGTACCACAAAGACATTGTTTTAATGTGTTGGCATGAAATATGAATCCAAATCTGTGGTTGGAAATATCAAGTGTATTGTTTGTTATTATTGTTATACTTTGAAAGAGAAACTCCTTTCATTAAGAATCTCTGCGATGTAATTCTGGGAATCTCTCAAATCTATTATGTTCAGGAAAAGGGCTGACCAAAACCGCATTGACTTTCCCCTCAGCTTGAATAAAATTTAGATAAGCTTCTTCTTTCATTACCCCGGACCCCTGTTCTCCTTGCTTCTTGACTCTTACTGAATCCAAATAGAATATGTTCAACCTATTCTTAAAAACAACAACACAACAAAACAACTTTTATTGTAAGTTGGGTGAATACTACTTTGGATTTGGGCGAATACTACTGTCAGTAGTATTTTTTTCAGTCTCTGAAAAAAGATGCCAGACTTGGTGAAGTAGAAGAGTAACAAAAAGGAAAACACTTGACAAGATGGATTGGCACAATGGCTGTACCAGTGAACTCGGACATAAATCATGGGACAGCCTCACAATTGCTTCATTCTGCTGTACATAAGCTCACTATGAGTTGAAACTGACTTAGTGGCACTTAACAACAACAAGTGGGGGAAGGCTTACATAGACGATCTGTTTTACACTAAATTCATATACATTTTGAATCATATCATTCATTACAATGCCGTCAATGCAATAAGACATCCCAATTCTTGCGTACTTTTCCTGTTTCAATTTCTCCTTCTTTCCTAAATGATATGAATTTTAGCCTTGAGAAGACATTGTTTTTTTATCACAAACTCTTGATTATTTTAGGATATACATACTTAATTCATGCTGTTGTTCCCCTTACAGACCTGCCCTTTGACTGACTGGAAACAGAGTCAGGAGGGCGAGATCAGTTCCACACCTAAAGTCTAACTATAAACCATAGTATCAGTGGCTCTAACGGTTTCTACCCAACCAATATAACTGTTTTGTTTTATGACTTTGCATTTTGTTATACATTTTCACCCTCTATTTAGGATTTTTGTATTCACAAAATTTTTGACACATTTATAGAAGCAGATAAATGCACTATGATTTCAAGACTGTGGGCTAGATATTACACTAGAGATTTCTCTTGACTCACTTGAAGGCTGATGAATCTAAGAGCATCAGAAGAAGCAGCACAAGCTTCAGAGGCAGAAGAACAAAAGATCAGCTGATTAGGATGATAAATGCAGAAGAGAATTAATCCAAAGATGGCAGACAGACCAGATGTCAGGCCACTGATGGGTCCTGTGATAGGCAAGAAGTGTGCAGGGATGCTGACTCTGTCCAGATAACTAGAGGTTGACAAGTCAGATGCAGAATATTGATCTGGGAAGTTTTTTTATATTGTCTAGTCAGAGAGGACGTAGGCCCCAACTTCAAAGAAGTCTCCTTCCTATTGCACCAAAGCTTATGTGATTAAAGGGGCTGTATTTCGCTCTAGTCTTTTTACAACCACTTGATTGCTCATAACAGATCTTATTATAGAATTGATTATAGTAAGTCACATCATGATTTTAATAGCCAAAGCATGGAGAATCCTGACCCAGCCAAATTGGCACAAAACCTATCTTAATCTTAACCTACCTCTTTTCAGCTTGGCACCTGTACACATCTCTGTAAACCATACACAACCTCCAATCAAAGAAAATAGTAAAGTCATACTTGGATCTGACATGATAGAACTAATGTGCACACAAATGAAAACAGATGATATTTTATATATGAACAAAGCAATGTGATGCAGATCTACAGGGAAGAAAGACTCCTAAGCACTACAAGCTTTTTTGACCTACCATTGATTACATGGCTGTTACTGCTATTTAGACCTATCTTCTTCTATTTTCCATTCTACAGTCCTTTCACTTCCATCAAGCACCTGAATTGGTTGTCGTTCTTTGCCCAATGTGGTAACAAACCTTCATTCTTGAATGGTCTGGATCATTGGCAATCAGATCTGTGCTGCGGTTTACCATTGACTTTAATCACAAGGCCTGATAGTATTGAAATAACCAAGCTTGTGTCAATTTGGCCAAGCTAGGACTCTCAGTCGTTTTGTAAGCATGATCTAATTATTTGGCTTAAACCAACATGATCAACCTCATGTTGGGAATTGCTGTGAGTAGACAAGCAGTTGTGGGAAGATTCCGGTAGAATACATTTCCCTTGCTTAGGTAAAAGCCCTGATGAAATGGGAGTTTCCTAAGAGATGTTATGGTCAGCTAACTAAATTGATGCTGTGCAGAAGCTAATTCTTGCTGGAACTGATTTCTTCATCAGGCTAATCAGTCTGGTTCTTTGGAATTGAGCCAAAAAGCCTATCACATTGCCTGCTGACAGTGTAATCCATCATAGCCAGCCATTTAACCTCTTGACATCAGGTTCATTGCGCTCCACAGCCACAAGGTTGATCTGATAACTTGATTCACCTACCTTTGCATTCACCTGTCTATGGTCTATCAGGTTCATCTTTCTGATTCCTGGTTCATCTTCCTACTTCCTATTTAGACTTTCTGCTTCTTAGTTCATCATCCCCACAGTGATTCAAAAGAAGCCCCCAGTTTAGCATGTGACCTATAAACTTTAAAAAGACTGGACTTTCATCTTCTTCAATGATATGAGCTATTCCACTGATGTAAATTTCTTTTTCTCTTTCTCTATCTATTAAGCTACCTACCTACCATCAATCATCTAATTAGATAGCTGGATATTTATTGATTTTCCTTCTGTAGAGAATGTAGGCCAACACAAAATCTTCCTCTTTACATTTATATATCATATTCACTGGTTTTATGTCTATGAAAACCCGAAAACTATTTTGAGTATATGTGCTACCGAAGCAAGCACAACCTAAAACTATTTTATGAGAAATTGATATTGCTACTCTACTTTTTAAATTGCCATTAGCTTGATATATGTATTTTCCTAACCTTTGATTTCTAGTCTCTTATTTTTCTGTGTGTCCAAGCAGTATCTCTTATAGTCAACATACTGAGGATGGTGTTTTCTCATCCATTTGGCTTCAATTTCTTATCCAGTAAACTTAAGTTAATGACATTCACTGTAATTATAAGTAGGTATTCAATTATTGCTGTTCCTTGGCTTTTTGTTTTGGTGTGTATGTGATGCTGATTTCTTTGCTCCACATATTTTTCTGTGTTAATTTTGACTATGAATTTTCTTATACTTTTTTTCATTGCTGTTTCATTGTTTACTTTTTAAAAAGTTTTCACCTTTTAATTTTGATAATTTATCACTTTTGGTTGAGGTTACCCTGCAAATTGTTAATTTATTTCAAAGATCAAAATAGTCTGTCCTATATTGAATAGGCTTTCCATTTGGAAGTTCTCTAAACAATTTATTGAAATTTTTACTTGCAAATTATCTTTGCCTACCAATTGCAAACTCTGGTTTCATATTTTTGATTTTGTATGTTTGTTTTGCACTGGGTGCTTCTTTATTTTTTTGGGGGGGGGTGCTTCTATATATGAGTATACTTCTGGATGCTGTTGCCAAGACATTATTGTTATTTATGTATATTAAATTAATGATTTTGCATCCATATGTTGTTCGATATCTCTTGGTGATAGAGAATGGAAATGTGTGTGTATCTCTCTGGCCACTGTTCATACGGCACAATTGTAGGTAGTTTGGCTGACGTCTATCAATGGTCTGGTGGTACAGGAAAGGCTACTAGCCTTCATCTGGCAGGTAGGGTAGCAGGAGTTATTGATGTGACTGGACATTGAGGCCACATTGCTGCATCACAACGAGTAGGAAAAGGGAAATAAGGAAACAAACATCAGCAGCAAAAGACAACTTAAAAAGTGAAAGGAAACTAAAACCAAGTAGACAGGAAAAGAAAAGGTTAAAAAAGGAAAGATCTTTTGTTTGTTTCTGGACTAGTGAACATAATCTCATTCCATTCAGAGAGAAGCTGACCACATCTGACCTCTTTCTCCATTCTCTGTATTTTTTCTCTTGCTCCTAGCAACAACAAAAGCAGCAGCCGCAACAGCAACAGCAGCAGCAACAACACACGCGTTCCCGTTGTTTAGGTCTGAACATTGAGACCTGGAATCATCATTGTTACCTGCCTACACGTGTTATTCAGTAAGGGATCTGTTTTCCTTATGATACTGTGATAGTTGAGGTTTATTGTGCCAACCTGGCCGATAAACACATGTGGGACTACTTGAAGGGAGGAGAGATCAGCGGTTCAGTGTGTCTCGCCTTTCTTGTTCTCTGGTCTCTTGCTCTCTGATGGTCAGGCGAGCGTGTGTGACTTCGCTAGTTCTTTGCCTCAGCTGCCAAGGCTCCCTTCCTGTGAGGCATCCCTGAGGAGAAGCCACATGGACCCACCCTGATGCAGCCCTGGGTGCTGGAGCAGCTGCGGAGACCCCTGCCAGTCCCGAGAGGCTGACACGCTCACTGATTTGACTTTCCTCCTGCAGTGGGCGCCATTGAGGATGTTTTGCGAGTTTGAAGAGGACTTGGTAGATCAGTGTTGGACATGTGGGCTAATGATGAACGTTAGGGCTTGGGCAGCACTGGGTTGGGATGCTTTATTAATGTACACTTACATTTTATCTAAAACCTTCCCTTATATACATATGCATTTCTGTGGATTTGTTTCATTTGTCAACCCAGAGGCACGCACATCCTTACTTACCATACATCACTGGTTGGCCGAAATTTTAGCAACTCAAACTGTGTCATGGTTTCATCTGAGTTATACTACTAAAAAGTCACCAACACAGAACACAAAGAGGCAAGGAGAATATATATATATGTGTGTGTATATATATGCATACATACACACACATATAAAATTTGGGGTGGTTGTGGTAAGCATACACACAGAAAAACATACTCCCAAATAATTTAGGAACCTCAAATAAAAAATATTCTTAAAAGGCAAGCAAATCCCCCTGCCATAGAATTGGTGCCAACTCATCACATGACCTTAATGCATGGAGCAGAACTGCCTTTGTGAGTCTGCAGAAAGAGCATTCTTCATAGGAATAGAAAGTCGCGTATTTCTTCCAAGGAGGGCCTGCTGGTCTTGAACTGCTGGCGTTACAGTCAGTGGCCCACGGAACTGCCAATGCCCCCTAAACAGAACAACACTTTATCTTACAAGGAAAAAAACAAAGTCTGCATTGAGCATTGTGCTCTTTTAAATAATCACATATTTAATTTTGCTAGGCATCATTGAGAGCTTTCTGGCTCCCAGAAATTCTCTGTAGCAGAGAAAGAAATACTGCCTGATTCCGCCCCATCTTTACATTCATTTCTGTTTGTCACCGTGGTTGGAGCCACTCTGTCAATTTACATCATTGGAAGTCTTTGTTGCTGTTTGCTTACCCTCTGCTTTGTCAATGATGATATACAGATATACAGTTGCTTATGTTTCCTAACTGCATGTCCAAATTACATGAGATGAAGTCTCTCCATGTTTGCTTCATATTGAATTTGCTTCTTCCAACACAGATTTCTTCATTCTTTCAGTAATTCATGATATATTCAATGCTCTTTACCAATGCCATAATTCAAAGACATAAATTTTACGTTGGTTTTACTTATTCATTGTAAAGCTTTCACGTGCATATGAAATGATTGAAAACAACATGGTGTGGGTCAGGTATCCTTAAATCCTTTAAGTGACATTTTACCTTTTAATATTTTAAGAGATCTTTGCAGAAGACTTGGCCAATGAAATATATCACTTGAATTCTTGACTGGTGTTTGTTTGGAGTTGCTTGTGGATCGAAGTGACGTGAAACAGCTGCCAATTTGAAACCTTTCTCCGTTTATTATGACATTGCTTATTGGTTCTATTGGGAGAATTTATGTGTACTTTATATTGAGGTGCATTTGAATGCTGTAGTCTTTGAACATCATCAAGACTCCTTCATTTTCAGAAAGCTGGGTTCTACCAAGTGTATTTTACATGTTATTAATCAGTCTTCCTCCACTCTTGATGACACATTTCTCTTTATATAGTTTGAATACTTTTAATTTGCTCAGCATACAGATTTAATAGGTTAAAGTACTATAACCTTGATGTACAACTTTTCAGATTTTATGCTATACAGAATCCACTTGTTCTGCTAGAAATAAATTCCGCCTGTTCTGTTTTCATCCACATTACCACAATTAAGTGTTTTGAAAATCTCATTCACAATATTGTCCATAGTTTCTTATAATCCACATAGTAAGTTGTTTTTGTGTAGTCAGTAAAATACAAATAAACATACTTCTGGTATTCTCCAGCCTATATCAGAAATGATATATTCCATACAACAGCATATTCTGAACGTGACCTCAGTTTCTGGCAGCCCCCTGCAACCACTTTTGAACTATCTCCACAATATTTTACTTGCATATGATATTTGTGATACTGTTGGGTAATGACCACATTGGCATAAATATGAACTATTCCAGTTTGTTGACTGAGTCTTTCGATTACTTGACACATTGGATTGAGCACTTCAATATGAATTAAAATTTAATATAAGCAAAATCAAAATACTCACAGGTGGGCCAATCGATAGCATCATGCCAAAGAGAGAAAAGAGTGAAATTGTCAAGGATTTAATTTATATTGGATGCAAAATTAATGCTTATGTTAGCAGCATTCAATAATCCAAAGGTTATATTACATTTGGCAAATCTACTGCACAAGACCTCTTAGCATGTTAAAGAACAAGGATGCCATTTTGAAGAATAAGGTGTGCTCCCCCAAGCCAATTCAGCCACCTTAAATACATATGAAAATTGCATATCAAAATTGAATAAGGACAACAACAGAAGAATTAATTCATTGGAATTATGGTGTTGGTGAAAAACATGCAAAGCACAGAGGACTTCCAAAAGAATAAACACATCTGTCTTGGAAGAATTAGAGCCAGATGGCTCCTTAGAAGTTAGGATGGCAACATTTTGTCTCGCATACTTTGCACATGTTCTCAGGAGAGACCAGTCCTTTGTAAAGGCCATCATGCTTGAGAAAGTAGAAGATTGGTGAAGCATAGAAACCCCTGAAGGAAAGAGATGGACACTGTATGCTCAGCAATGGACTCAAATATAATAACTGTAAGGATGATGCAGGGCCAGGTAGCATTTTTTTTCGGTTGTGTATAGGTCAGTGGGAGTTGGAAAGGTCTGGGTAGCACCTAACAACAAAAAGTGTAATGTGATGCCTTTGATGACGTGTCTCATGGTGTGTAACTATCTTCAACCTCCTTTTCCAAACTGGTCCTTCAACGATACCATCCTCCTAAAATTCCTAGGTGAGTTTTTCAGTTTCTGTTGTCAGTTTCATCTGATATAATTTTTAATGGAGTAGAATGTTTAACATAGGCAATCTATATAAATTAACCTAAACCACCAGTTCCTTTCAAGATTATTTGTAGGAAGACCTCAGCAGATGACTCCCTGATAGCAAACCCTGACTGAAGCTTGGTGAGTCAAGGAGAGACTTCAATAGGTAGGAGTGCTTGCTCTGGAAAATCAGGCATGCAACCTGAAAATTGGGCACTCCAAGGTTACTAACATTCGCTCTCTTTCTCTCTATTTTTTCTTGCTCACTTTTTTGTGACATCACTGCCCACCCTGGTGACAGTAGGAAGCCCAACCTTGCTCCTGGAGAGCTGGTGCTGGATTTGAACTGTCAACCGTGTGGGCTGCAGACTTGCCACTAGGCCACCAGGGCTCAGCCGCTCATTTGGTTTTTTAAAGTCTTTTTCTTCTCAGAGAATTCAGAAATTGGCAAAACTGTCAGAAGTTCTCTGGCTCCCCCTCCCCAAGCCCAGCAGCCACCGGCATCCACTCAGAGCCCAACTCCCTTCCTCCTGATCAGAAGCCATGATCCAGGTCATGTACCCATTCCCTATATATATTGACCCTCAAAAATGCCTGTGCGGAGGATGGATTGTATTGCCAGCCTAGCTCAGAATCCCTCACAGTACAAGCAATATAATTCCCCCATGCCACTTCAACCACTTTCCCTTAGAGATATCCACCCCCCCAACTCCCTGGCCCCCATGCTTGCCTAGCTCCGACAGATGGATCACTGCTTCCTGCAAATTATAGTGACAGCCGCCATACCAAGGACACTTTATTTTTACACACATTTCTTTTGGGCTACTGCATTCTCCATTTATTAATCGGTTAATTAATGGCTCTTTTACACTTATTAAAACTCTAATCTTCAGATAGAACCCAGGTGACTCCTGGCCCATTCACTCAGCATACCATTCCCACCTTGGGAAGACTCTTTTCTATGGGTTATAATCTGCCAGTATCTCACACACTCAATGCTAAAGGAACCAGGCCTCCTCCAATTCAGAGGCATACCTTTGGTTTCTGGATTATGTATCGCTTTATTTTTAATAGGGTAAAATCTGTGTCCTCCAGAACACGAGTCTCTTGCTTTAAAATGTGTGGCCATGACCCTCTAATGGCCAATAGTGGACAGGCCAGAACTTCTTAACACATTCTTTTCTCTGAGACAAAGGAATAGGACTCCATGTCCAGCTCTTGAGAGAAGAAGCCCAAAGGCAAACTGAGCAAGTGGTCCTTGGTCAAGAAGATAAAGAATTTTAGCTTTCCAAGGTCCCAACCCAAAGCAGACACATATTTCTGTTTCTTTCGCCCCACAGCCTATGAACACTTCTTTCATTCTATCATCGGTTGATCAGTGTACACATTTTAATCTCAAGTTCCTCCCAATAAAGTCAAGGCTATACTTATAAATACAGGCTGCACACACACACACACACACACACACAGGTGGTGCATATTCTCTCAATGCACTCCTTTTTCCAAGAGGTGAACTACTCCCTGCTTCTGAGTGGAGAAAACCAGGAAGAAATTGAATGAGTGACCCTTTGTCAAGGGGCTTAGAATTTTTAATGCTTATATACTACTAACTCAAAAATGACACAAGACTTTATCTCTTTTGACTCTCAGCCTTTGCATTCTTCTTTTAATACACCATAGGCTGACCTGTGTACTAGTTTTCCCTTTCCTAGTGAAACACCTCCACATTAACTAACAAGTACTAGTATACCTCTTAAAATATATTGTTCAATATATTAAAGACGATTAGATTTACCAACAAGATCACCTATTGTTGCTATTAATTTCTACTCTATCCTCTCATTCTCCTCTACTTGATCTCCATATCCAACTTTATCACTCCTTCCGTATTGCCATGCAAGATTTCCAGCACCTACTAAATATTTTTCCTGTATTCCAAAGAGTCAGCCCCCTTAAACAACCTTGAAACCTACACACTATTTATAGCAACACCATCATGCCACAAGAATATCAGCAGCAACAACCACAGAAGATCAAGGCAAACAAACACTAGTAACTGAAAATCACCCAAACCTAAAGAATGACATTGAAAGAGACACCCTGGAATGACCAGAAAGTGAATATAAAAGAATGATGTTCTTTTACATAAACGAATGAGCCTCCAAAGGATTTAGAGCTCCATCCTGAAAACAAAAGGGAGTCATTGGGATACTAAAAATAGCACTCTCTGAAGAAACCCAGAAATTAACAATGAGATAAGAGAAAAAAAATTTAAAACGTGGTACAAGAACTGATGAATAGAATAGAAGGAAAAAATTGGATTCAGTGACATTTAAGACAATCTCTCCAACTACAGCTTAGAAACAATCAGCCATAAAAAGCAAAATAATCTGCAGAAAGCCTGAGAACGACGTTGGGTACCATCAACAGAAACAACCTACATTTCATTGGGATCCTGGGACAGGAAGAAACTAACAAACCTACAGATAAAATGGTAAGTGAACCCCTCCCCAATATCACAAAAGAGAAGATGACAACTATCCACGAATCAGAGAGAACTCTGAGTAGATTAGACCCCCGCAAAACAAACCCACAACTAACCTCAAGGAAACAGAGAGAATATTCAATGCAGCTAGAGAACAAAGAAGTCACCTGCAAAGGAAAACCTATAAGGAATAGCTCAGACCTCTCATCAGAAAAGACGCAGACAAAAAGACAATGGAACAACATATGCCATATTTTGAAAGGAAAAAAAAATGCTAACCAAGAATCCTATACCAGCAAAGTTATTCATCAACTATGAAGGAGAAATAAAGATATTTCCATGCAGGAAAAAATTGAAAAATTCTTACAAAGAACACCAGCATTACAAAATATATTAACCAGATCTCTATGATCAGGAAATCAAAAACAGCAACACACAAATATGAGGCTACCACAGTGTACAGCACCACTTAGAAACCAACATAGTGCAAACATTCAAAACAATGCAGATATAGAGGAGGAACAAAGGACAAATAAATAACATCCCCCAAAGAAAAAAAGAAGTACTAAACCCCAATATTACAAAATGACAGCAACTACTAGCACACTTGTAAAAATAATGACACTGACCCACATGAAGGCCAGCCTGGAGGAAAAAAGAAAGAGCCAGACTAGATCCCATACTGGTACAGGATGCTCATAGGATGACATCCCTGAGGGGAGCTAATGGGACACAGAGGGAACTGGACAAAAGACAACAGAAGGTCTCATGCTATTCCTTTACTGCAGCAGACTGTGACAAGACATTTTTTTTGGGGGGGGTCACATGGTGTGGAAGCAGTGTGATCTGAAACCCCCCAAAATGGAGCAAATCAAGAAGGTGGAATACCTGGATAAACAATCTGGTAGAGAAAACAACAGGACCAATGATTCCAGAGGGACATAAGAGAAGGAAAGGTAGGGAAAAGGAAGTGGTGTTAACAAGCTGAGGAACAAGGGAACAGCAAGTGAACCAAAATTGTGCCTAAGAGGCCTAGAAGGGTGTGAGCAAGTAATGTAACTGAGAGGAAATACCTAAGCAATGATATTTTCAATAGCTTCATATGCATGTGAAAATTTGACACTGAATAAGGAATATGGTAGAAAATCTACGTATTTGAGCTATGGTATTGGTAAAGAATTTTGAAAATACCATCAACTGACCAAAGAACAAACATTTGTCTTGGAAAGAGTACAGACACAATTATCCTTAGTGGCAAAGATGAGGAGACTTTAACTCATGCCTCTTGCTTTCAGTGAACGGCAGCTCAGGACTGCCATATGTTTGGTGTTTTCATGCTCTTTTCATGACACGACTTAGTCTATCAGGAATCATGTTGCCCTTGTGAATGAGTGTCGTTGAAAGTTTTGCCATATCTTCACCCTCATTGTTGGTGCAAATAGTATCTAGTCAAGTGAATTTCTTTCAAACTGTTCTATTGGGAGCTACGATAGATATCATATCATTCCATAGTTGAATCACAACAAACAGTATTGTACAATTGTTGCCACAATCAGTCTTAAAGTATTCTCTTCCTTCTTGAACTCCTTGATATCAGCTCCTCTTTACCCAGTTCCACACTCAACCACCCCCAAGAACCCTTATTTTACCTGCTGTCTCTATAGGTTCTTACATATATAGGTTTCAAATATAAAAAAACTGGACCACATAGAGCAAAAATTCAAGAGGACTACCCAATGAAAAAATACATCAGAGCTAAACCCCAATATGGTAAAAACACAGAAAATATTGAAAATCAGATCAAGCCCAATGTGTATGGGCATTGGGGAGGGGAAAGAATCAATTGCCAAGGTTTAAATTATTCAAGTCAGGTTTACCATTTTGATCTCCTATTGTCATCTCTCCAATTTACTCTGTTTTTAACCAATTTATTCCCCTTGCTCCATCATGGGTAGAGAGAAATTTAGTGGAGGTTAGTTTGCATGTAGACTTCACAAATGTATCTTGGGCTTTCACTGCCATTCCTAGCCTTCTGTAAACCAGAATCTCAAAATGTAGGCTCTGCTACTATTTCCTCCTTCTGCTTAGAAGCATGTCATTTACAATGATTAAATGTTGGTGTGCTTCTTCCTTAGATGGCTGCTTGTTTGGAAACAAACCTTTTAAGCCCCAGATGCCATTTTATCTGATAGCTAGGCACGGTCTGGTTTCTTCACCACACTTTTTTGTAGCACCCTTATCTTCAGTGACCATTTCATGAAGGCAAGTATCGAGCAGGGACATGATGTGAGAACTAATAGTCTTCAATTGAATCAAGGATTTTGGGTGAGCCCCAAACCCATAGCTGGATCTACGTTGTTTTATATCGACCTTTGGCAAGAATCAATGAACTTCCTGGAGCATGAAGATATTCCATTAATGTTGTCACTGATTAGCTGCTGGTACTAATATTTAAAACACAGTTAAAAGAGGGACTTGGTTCATGGTAGGCTACTATAGATCACAATATCTGAACTATTCACATTTTACAGAATAAATCCTTTCCTGGCTAGAAACAATTTATGCAAACAATGGAAATTTGTCCTTAGGGAAACTTACAATTATATTCACAGACAATGCCTCAATAATATATATCTTAATATAAAATATAGGACATGGATGTATTAAGTTCAGTATTCTGGTAACGGTGTCTTCTGCTACTTCAAACACTATGAAACTTTCTGTCTTATGACCACAGGCAACAAGTGTGTTTGTGGAAGAGTCCAATTCACCTCGTGACCTTTCCTTATTGGATCTCTCTGGTGTGGTCTTTAGAGTATGTTGTGGGCCATTTTTAAAGAGTCAGGATTCAATGGCAAGCAGTATTTGCAATTCTATAATATTGACTGAAAGTCTATAGCGTTAACTCATACTATCAGTATTATTACTTTATGCCCCATGGGTATAATATATAATGCTCCCAAATAAAGATAACAATGTCTCTAATGTGTGCCAGGTGCATCTATAAATCAAAGATATATGGATGGATTTTGAGCTCACACTTAATCTTAGCTCTCTTCTAAGAACAATTAGTTCTTAGGGCATGGCCCTACTTTATGCCTGCCCTCATGTAGAAGTCACTGAAGGCATGAGTGTTATAGTAAAGTGTGGTGAATAAAGCAGATGGTGCCCACTGTTAGAAAGAACAGTTTATGGGGTCTTCAACAGTTTATGGTTTGTCTTCAAACAAGCTGCCATCTAAATGTAGTGCCAGTGAAGTCCACACTGAAGAAGCATACTAACCTGTATGATCGAAGGAATGCAATTATAGAATCCAAGTCGAGGGAAGAGAACTATATTAGAGCCTAATTTCTGAACTCCCAGTTTACAGAAAACCATGAAGGACAGTGAAAACCCAAAATCCATGTGCAAGGTCTCAGTTTGGATTAGTCCTTCAGTGAAAACTTCCGTCTTTGAGCAAGTATGTGCCCAGCCTTGCTATCAGACACAGTACATAGGAAAGGAGGTTAATGCGGATGTAGTTAAGAAAGAGTGTAACACCTTATCTCGACCTCCCATTTGACCAAGTTTAAATTTGCTTTAGTTTTTATTGTTTTCTATTGTATTTTGATAATTTTCTTTGCTTCATTTTTTATTGCTAGTAAGTCTTTTTACTTTTTGTTCTTGAATACTTTTCTCAGTATAAAACCCAGGATAGGCCAAAATATAGAGCGAGTAATTGGATTAATCATTTCTTGGGGTTAGGTTAGGAGAGAGGAGCAAATAGGGAGCTAATGATGAGTATAAGGGAAAAAAGAATGTTTTAAATTGATTGTAATGACGATTACATAATACATTTTGATATGCTTAACATATTAAACTGTATGATGGGTATTTGAAATATATGTCAATAAAATCACTAAAATTATTTAAAGTATTTATTTTCATTAAAAAAATTAAGAGAGCCCATGGACTGGAAAAAAATTCTTAAGCAATAGTTTCAGACCTGTGACTAATTAGCAAAATCCATAGAATTCAGGATGTCTTCAAAAAAGGTTATTCCAATAAAGAAGCGAGAAAAATAAACAAGAAATTTCACAAAAAAAAATGACATTCAAATGGCTAAGAGACTCGCTAAGAAATGCTCACACTCACTAGCAAATAAAGAGGATCCAACTGAAATAGCCATGAGCTACCACCCTAGCTCACAACGACGTTGCTAGGTGTAATCCAGTCAGTTCCAACACATAGGCACTACAGAATAAAACACTGTGTGGTTCGGGGCCATCATCACAATTGTTCTTATATCTGAGGTCATGGTTGCAGTCACTCACTACGTCATCTCATCTGCTTGAGGGCCTTCCTCTTTTTCACTGCCCCATTCACTTTACCAAGCAGGATGTCCTTCTCCAGAGACTTATCTCTCCTGATACGATATTCAAAATGTGAAACACAAAGTCTCCATCCTTGCCTCTGAGGAGCAAGTACACTTCTTCCAAGAGAGATCAGCCTGTCCTTTTAGCCGCCTGCAGTATTTTCAATATTCTTCTCAGCACCACAATGCCAATGAATTGATTTTTCTTTGGTCTTCCTTAGTCAATGTCCATGTATGCATATGAGACACTTGAAAATATAATGACTTGGGTCAATCACACCTAACATCTTTGCTCTCCAACACTCTAAAGAAGCCTTTGCGTCAGATTTACCTATGCAACCGGTCTTTTGATCTCTTTCTTGCTGCTTCCATGTGTATCAATTGTGGATCCAAGCAAGACAAGGTCCTTGCCAATTTAGAACTTTTTTCCATTTATCATGATGTGATCTATTGATTCAGTTTTGAGGATTTAGGTCTTCTTGACCTTGAGTTGTAATCCATATGAAGGCTGCACTTCTTGATCTTGGTCAGCAAGCATTTCAAATTGTTCTCACTTTCATCAAGCAAGGTTGTGTCATCAGCATAAATAAACCTTCCCCTGAGACTGAGACCACGTCCTTTTTCATATAATCCAGCTCCTCTGATGATTTTCTATTGAATAGATAAGATGAAAGGACACAGTCTTGATGCATATCTTTCCTGATTTTAAACCAATGTTCCCTTATTTTGTTTGCACAATTATCTCTTGGACTGTGTACAAGTTCTGAATGAACACAGTGAAGCATTCTGGAATTCCCATTCTTTTCAAGATTATCTACACAGACTAGTGTCTTGGCATAGTCAATAAAACTTAAGTAAAAACCTTTTAGTAGTCTCTGTTTTCAGGCAAGATTCATC
Source organism: Nesogale talazaci (assembly GCA_004026705.1). Taxonomy (NCBI): domain Eukaryota; kingdom Metazoa; phylum Chordata; class Mammalia; order Afrosoricida; family Tenrecidae; genus Nesogale; species Nesogale talazaci. The sequence goes on along the minus strand of PVJH01000017.1, from coordinate 462,987 downwards.
TGGCTTCAGCAATGATATCTCTTGTGACACATCCTCTTCTGAATCGAGCCAGAACCTCTGGCAGCTTTCTATCAATGTATTGCTGCTATACATCAGTAAAATTGTTAAGATGAAAAGATCCAAAAAGATAACCTGGAATCCAAGCTATCTTGTAAAGTCACCTTAAAATAAGTATTGATTTAGCCAGAAAGTAGATTATTACCTTTGAGTATTATGCTGTCAAATATATAATAAATATAATATAATATTGTACAATATAATATAACCAAATGTTCAATGACTAGTTTAAAGCCTGAGCATGTTAGGTGCAGGGATATTAAGTACCATAAAGGTAAGTGAAACAATTATAACAGATATGAGAAGTATATTGCTAAAAGTGAGTTATTTAACCAACATTGCTGATCCTCATTCTAGAAACTGGGAAATGGAAGCAAATTTTTCTGTGAGTATCTTACCAAAAATGAAAATAAAGATATCTTTTAAATGTATCTTATATATATTAAATATATGTCTCCGGACACAGCTATAGATAATAATTCTGGAATGTTGTGCTTCAGAGGAAAATACAATTTTTGAAAAAATAATTGTATATGCGTGTCAATGTGTGTGAAGATTTCACAGAGATTATGATTAAACATGAAGAACAGGATAGGAAGGTGGGGATGAGAAAAATTTTATTAATTTATACTTTATTGTGGAATTCTGTTACATTTTTACCATGTTTGTATTTCTTCTATAATTACAAACCTAAAGAACTGTGGTGGATACTAATTAATATGCAGAAGAACAAGGAGGGTAAGCTGTCACCATTTGGCAACTGAAGGGTTCCAAATTCTAAATTAAGTATCATTTTGGAGAACTGTAGTCCAGAAAATTGCATTGTACCATCTGCTTTTGATTCCCTATCAAATGCAATGTGATACCTAAAATAGTGTCTATGTTTAAGTAGTGTAATTTCATCACCTAAAGCTGTATTCTCTCTGTCGTTTTGTCAGAGTAATGTAGTCCCATCCCTTGTGTTTTGAAAGTCAGCACCCTCAACAATGGGTATTATAATGTCATACTTCATTATCAACCCTACTTCAGCTGCATATAACTTCTTGAAGAAGAAGAGAGGAAATTTTTTCCTGCTTTTTCTTTGGATTGCATTTGTTTTGACACAGTACCCACAGAAGCATATTCAAGCAAGATCACATCCTCCAAACTTGGCATCCTTATCACATTGTCCCCTAGGCAGGACCTTGTGAGAGGAGCAATTGCAAAAGACTGGCCTTTGGTCTTCAATATATCAATCACTGCCATCTCTGTCGATTCCAACTCAGAGACAGAGTAGGACAGAGTAGAATTGCATCTACAGGTTTTTGATACTGTACATCTTAAAGTAGAAATGGTTTGGAATTAGTGGGTTTGCATTTAGCAACCCAACATATAACCCTCGGTGACAGTTAGATAAACTGGTGTCAATTGCGGGTTCAGAGGTAAGGGGTGGAGGCTAGCCTGTCAATCAGGTTGTACTGCGATGACCTCATTTGGCACACATGACTTCCTTGTTGACAAGCCAATGGAGACAGGCTGATGGCAGCCAGAGCTTCAGAGCTGGAGAAGCTGCGTGGAGACCCCTGCCGGTGAGATGCTTACACAGCCACTGGGTCCACAAGACTTTCCACCCACTGATCTGCCATTGTTCAGTATTTGGCCTCATTGCATGTGCTTCCTGAGTCTGAAGATGACTTCAGAGATTAGTATCAGAAATATGGGCTAACATCAGACTTATGGACTTGATTTGGACTAGGCTGGGATGTTTTCTCAATATTCAATTGCTCTTTTATAGAAAAAGCTCTTTCTTATCCACACATGAGTGTCTCTGGATTTGTTTCTATAGTCAATCCAAACTAACACACCCAATATTAACAAAAAGCAAAAAAGAAAATACAGAAAATGTTGAGAACCAGATCAGGCCTAAAATGCATCAAAGGAGGATCAACTGTCAAGGTTTTGACCATTCAAGTCAGATTATTATTTTGGTCTTCTACAGTCATCTCTCCAATGCACTCATTTATTTATTTATTTAAATGGTTCAGCCCTTTAAACATCTGGACAATTGTACAACCATTACCACATCAGTTTCAGAGCTTCTCCCCAGTTGATACCAATGGCTCATGTAGAAAGCAAATATTTTGAGAATGATGGGAACAGCAAATGTTCAAATGTGCTTGGCACATTCGTGGATGGATATACGGATTATGATAAGAATTGTATGAGCCCTCAATAAAATGATTTTAAAAACTAAAAAAAAAAATAAAATGAGGTTTTTCAATCAAAATCGGTTCTAATGCTCTCTTTCCTCCTCCTGCCTTCATTATTTACTCCTCAAATAACCATTTCCCCCTCACTCCCGCTCCTGCACTCCCTGTAATCCCTTGTATTAGCTATTATCATTAGGCATCCTCTCCTCCTGTGCTTCATAGCTGGGAAGCTCACAAAAACAATGAAAAATTAAATCGCCTTAATGTGGTAAGAATAAAACCACAATAGTATAAAGACAAAAGCACAAATAATGCACAAGAAGGAAAAGACTCTCATCAACATTCAAAAAGCCACAGAAGAAATTTCTGTCATGAAACAAGTAAGAGACAATTGCACCCAGAACAAATTCAGGTCATGTCTATTGGGCAAATAAAGAGTTTGATCCAGCACAGTCAGGATTACAATGGTCTATGCCAGATAGTAAGGCTTGTTGAGATTCTTGCCTATGGCTAGACCAGATTTGCCAGCGGCTCAGTCTGACTAGATACTCGGCAGATGGGTTTTGGCCTCCTCCTGCTACAAATTGGGTGTTCATAATTTTAGCTCTGATACTTTTCACCATGTTTGAATTTTGTAATTCTCATCTTTAGATCACAGGAGCTGGTGTGCTTCTTCTGTGTGGACTTAGTTGACACCCTGGTTAGGTGGCTGTATGTTTGAATACAAGTCTTTATGACATCAGACACTGTTCTGATTGACAGATAGTCACGGCACCATCTACTTTCTTCACCACACTTTGCACCCTTATCTTCAGTGATCATTTCTTGAAGGTGAGTATGTAATAGGGCCATAATGGAAGAACCAATTGTTCTTCAGTTGGAGCTAAGACTTAGTTTGAGCCCAATGAGTTTGTTTTCTTATTCAATTGACTACCCTGTGTCTTTTTACTGGTGCATTTAATCCTTGAACCTTCAGCATCATGTGTGTTTTTACTGTCATTTTGATGTGTATATTTTGTTGTGTTATTAGTTTCTTTTGTCTTTGTATATTTTTGTCCTGTTTTAAATACTGTTGTAAATATTGATTTCTGGTGATTTTACCTTGAATGGTGATTTTAGATTTGTCTGTTGTTGATTATCTGTCTAGTGCAGGGTTTCAAAAACTTTTGAGATGGAAGAGCCAGTCGTATCACTCACAACAATTCAAAAATTACTCAAGAGCTACAACAACATTTTTACAAACTAATGAAATCACCATTATTTGAATAATATCCTTTAATTTTTTTAAAATTTTGCTTTAGAGCTACAAGTACATACTGAAATAGCTGTATATGGCTCATGAACCCATGTGTTGGTCCTGCTCTAGGGTACTCACCTTACAGAGTTTAATTTTTTTTCCAGATCTAGACTTGTCTTTATTAATTCCTTTAATTTCCCCTTTTCTGGAAATATCCCCATTCTCTCTTGTATTTGAGTGATGATTTTGCTGGATATGACATTCTTAATTGCCAATTTTCCACTGTTGGCAATTTCCAGTGTTATTCCATTTTCTTCTTGTCTGCATGGTTTCTACTGATATGATCAAGCGTATTCTCACTGATTTTCCTGTGTAGGTAACTGCTAATTTTTTCCCTAGTTGTTCTTAGGATTGTCTCCTTATCTTTGATATTGGACTTTTGTCTTTGATAAATCATCCTGTTTTTCCTTAGGTTCTATTCTGTTTTAAATTCTCTCTACTGACCAGATAGTTTTTTTTCTCCTTTTATGCTGTTAGACAATATCTCTTACACTATTTCATGTACTATTGTCTCCTGGGAGCTTTTCTGTTTGCTTGTTACTTCCGGTTCAGGAAGCTAAAAGAGACATAAGTTGTTTCCCTTGATAATATCCCACAAGGCTATACTTTCAATGATTATTTCTGTTTTGGGGTTTTTTTTTGGGCATCATTGCCCTCTGGTGGTGGGAGTAGGAGGCCCAACCTTTGCTCCTATGAGCTGGAATTGAACCTCCATCCCAGTGGGCCGCAATCCCGCACACAACCACTACGCCACCGGGGCTCAGCCCCAGTGATCATTTCTGTAGTTTGATAATATCCCACAGAATTTTTAGACTTTCTTCAGAATTCTTAGCTCCTTTTGCTGATTGTTCTTCTCAGATGTTGAAGTATAGAGATTTGTCTTTAACTTTGCTAATTCAGTTTTCCTTTTCTTCAATTCTGTTACTCTGGTCTTGCTTTTGTCTTATTCTATTATTGTCTAACTCTGCTATCTTATTATTCAATTTTTGAAATTCCATTTAATGTAGCATTTCCAATGTTTTTAGTTTTATCATTGTTCTTTCAGACTCTTTCTGTTGAATGAGCCTGGATATTATTCTTCTAAAGTATTATCTGGTAGATAAAAAATTCTTGTGTTTGTATTTTGTTTTTCTTCCTTCCTTTCCTTTTTTTCTTATGTGGATCATGACTACCTGCTAGTTCCATAATATCTTTTGCTATCCTCAGGGATTGGGACAGGGAAGGGGGAGATTATAGGATGTTTTGGTGTAGTTGACCCTGTCAAGATGTGACACAGAGGTGTAATAGAAACCACAATACAGGAGGGGATAGAAAGGAAAACAAGGGAGGAAGCAGAGAAAATTGTAGAAAGGAAAAAGGAGAGAAAAACTAGTTTGGAAGAAAAAAAAAAGATGAGGAATAAAACTGGCAGTTTGGGAACCAGTATTAAAAATGCAATACAATTATTTTAAATTTAGCTATTGCTTATAAGAAAAGGGGAAAGAGAAAAGAATGTAATCAGTTAAGGTGAAGAAAGAATGAGAAAATAGAAGGAAAGAGGAAAAAAAAAAACCTCTCCTGGGGGATTTTCTGCCTTGCAGGCCACCAGGGTGACTAGGACCTGTCTGTCTCAGCAGCATGCTGAGACTCCTGAAACTTCCCTGTTTTGACTGCATGTTCTGCCCTACCCAAGGTCTGTTGGCCTTTGAGGTGCACTGGGTCTCCCAGGACCTACCTGCCTTGAAACGTGTGTGAGACATCTCAAGACCCCTTGGTTTGACAGCCTGTGTAGGGGTGCTTGATACCTCCCCATCTAGGTGGTGCCCTCCGCCTCCCACATGACCTGTCTGGCTTGACAGCACATGCAGGGATGTCCAAGGCCCACCTGCTTTGGTTTTCTGTCTCCCAGCACTCAAATGCTGTGGGTCATCCTAGGCTTTCCTGGCTTGGGGATATGCTAAGGTCTTTCCTGTTGCAGAAGTGCTCTGAGGTAATCAGGGTCTGATTACCTCGACTTCATGCTTGGTTCTGTCTGAAGCCTGCTTGTCTGGGCTGCATGCAGGCTCCCCTACTGTTGTCTGCCTTGGTACATGTGTGGAGCTTCTTGATGTAGTCCTCTCTTGCTAATGCACTGGATCTTTCAGGGTCTGATTACTTTGGTGTCACAGGTGAGACTACCTAATGCCTATTCGTGTAGCCATGTGTAGGGTTTTCCCCAGTGCTTGCTTGCTCCACTGAGCCTCTGGGCCTCCCAGTGTCCTTCCCAGGTGAGTAGGGGGTTGAGTAGCTGGAACCTGCTGAGTCCTCAGGTGTGTGGTGAGTTCTGGGTCTTGGGGGAAGGCTACTGAGTGGCTCAAAATTGGGCCAGTTTGTTACAAGGAGTGGAGTGTGTGCTAGGGGAGGGCCCTTGATATTCTATAATCGAGTACTCCTCTTAATCTCTTTCCTTGCTCCCTCAGGCTCTGGGATGTGAGGGTTTCAATGGCCCAAGGCCATTTTCTGAACTCAAACATCACTTCATCTTTCTATCATGCTGGTTTTCAGTTGTTGGTTGTGGTGGGACCCAACAGTGTCTGCCTCAGTTGGCCATTTTGCCCAACTTATTATGGATTCTCTGAGGAGTCTGAGAACTTTTCTTAACTTAAAAGAAATCCTAAAATTATTTTTTAACCTTTTCTTTGTGAACTGGGTGACAGTTTATGTTGACAATTAATGTTCCATTCAACAGTCTATCCACATTTCTTTTTAACATTGATTTTAATATTCATAGTTCCATCAATTCAGCTTTCTCCCTGCCTTTCCTGCTCTGATTCTTCTTTCTTTCTTATGCTCTCTTGCCTTTGAGCTTTGTCTGTGAGGTGATGGTTGATTATTATATGGAGTTTGTGGTACATAATCATGTATGCGCTTCACTGATTTTACTTCTCTAGCGAATCCAGCCTAAAATGGTTCATTTTGCTGTTGGGGAGGGTTCACTCCTGTCAAGTCTGTGGTACACAATAATAAGTACTGGGTCAAAACTATAAACTAAACCCCTGGCGAGATTTCTTCAAATAGGTATTCATATGGACACAGCACCATACAGGTGGATCCCAACACAGAGACTGAATAACGTGCTGAAACACAATTGTGAAGATGATAGAAGATTGGATAAGGTTTCATTCTGTTTTATATAAAGTTACTATGTTTTGAAACCTACTCTTTGGCATCTAAAAACTTTTTCAGTTTAGATCGGCAAGACAAACAAGAATACACAGTTAAATTTGAATCTCGTATCAACAGTCAATGACTTCAGTCTAATAATTTGCCTCGCTACCTACTGTATTTGCTAACTCTGGCTACCCTAATTTCAGCACAGCTCTGTGCGATATCGTCTTTGTTTTTGTTCCTAGTGCTAGACTCACAAGTATTTAGAAAAGTGCCAGAGAGTTCCTGGAGATTTTTCACACTTCCATACCTAGAGCAAGGTGTTTGGGAATTTGCCTCCTCTCAGTAAGCGCTTAGCCACTGACTCATAGATGCTAGGAAGGTGCCAGCCTAGCTTTGCTGTCTCCCGTGAAGAAAACAAATCTTAGATGCAGCTCTGCCTCCCCACAGGATCACGTCTCATCTGAGGCTTTATCTGAATTTGTACCCTTACTTAGTTTCTCTCCCTTCTGTGTTCTGCTACCCGCTCTTTCTTTCAGGTTTGTTCTGGAAACACATCTTTAATAATTCATTTGCACAAAATATCCATACCAGGATCTATTTCTGTGGAAGTCAGATAAAATCCTGAAATAAAATAGGAGAAAATATTTGGCCCTGAAGAACTGGTTCTCATGCTGAGAAATGATCACCAATAAAACAAACAAGCACTGAAAATTAGTTTCTTACATCAGTGTTTGATTTTAGTAGATAAGGCTTTGAGCAATCTCTGAAACACAAAATAATACTTATAAAAGACCAAAATTTTGGGCTGAGCCCCGGTGGCGTAGTGGTTGTGTGCAGGACTGCGGCCCACTGGGATGGAAGTTCAATTCCAGCTCACAGGAGCAAAGGCTGGGCCTCCTACTCTGCCCACCACTAGAGGGCAGTGATGCCTAAAAAAAAAAAAGACCAAAAATTTTTGATTATCAAAGTGAATAGTCTGAATTAATATTCATTATTTTACCTTGGGTTCTAATATTCATTGAGATGGCCACACAGAACTCACGGAATAAAATGAATAATTAAAGGGTTTATTTAAAAAGTTGGACTGTAAGGTGTGGCAATTACAAAATCTCCTATCAACTTGAACAAAGGGGAGTAGCCTAAACTGTCAATCAGGTCAGAGCCAATCATGCCTCTGTGTGGGCATGGCCTTCTCCTGATGATTCTGGAAATCCCTGTCTTCCTTCTTGGAGGGAGGACACACACTTTCTCTGTGGGAGACTCCTGTTGACATAGTACATGGAGCTATGCTAATGAAGCCAGAGCTCTGGAGCTAGAGTAGTCCTATGAAGACCCACATCAGTGTTGACATGCTTCCACCATCACTGTATCCATATGACTTTCTATTCACTGGCATGTGCTTTTCCTGCATTCAGTGTTATCACATGTGTTGTGTGAGTCTGAAGAGCATTTATAGATTGACATCAGATAAATGGGCTAATATCAGACTTGTGGACCTGACCTGGATTGATCTGAGATGTTTTCTTAATATAAAATTACTCTTTGATACAAAGCACATTCTTATACACACATGAGTATCTCTGGATTTGTTTTTCTAGTTAACCCATCCTAACACATAATCCTGTGAGAAATGCTCAGGGTAGTTTGTTTATAAGTTCATGTCACAAAATTTCAGATCTGCTAAAAAATCCACAAAGGAACATAATACTCAGCTTTAAGCTTTAATTCAAAAACACTCAGATCCACTTCAGTGGACCAGCGAACCCAATTTTCCCTATAGAATATCCAGAGACAACTCAATCCTCAGGTCAGTTTCTGGAACAAAAGCACGCAATAACATGCTCTATGGATTGAGAATCTCACTACCTTGTTCTATAGTCTGTCTCCTGTTTCTGCCACTGCTTCTCTGATAGTTTAGCTGTCCTCTGGATCTAAGAGGTTCCCTGCAAGGGGATCACAGTCACAAAGGATCTGCTCCTCTCCTGCCTCTTTTTGGTAATGGGATCCCACCTCCTTCTTCTCAGGGCATCTCAACAGGATGCCACTAAAGGGAATTATATTTGTAATTACTTACAGGTTACTCCTATTTGAATCTTCTCCCATTTTTGTTTTACCAGACCTATGCAAAGAAAGTCATTTGGTAGGGGTAAGAGACTTTGACCAGAAGAGTCAGATGAAATAAGTCAGTGCCCCTCAATAAAGTAGTTTTTATATTCAAGGGAAAAAATTCAAGAACAAGTGTCAACTATGGACCCACTATGGAATTTAGACCGCTTTTTGACTACCTTCACAGTTCTGCCCAGACAACCCATCCAGACAACATTCCTGGCTCTGACCTGGATTCCGCCAGTTCTTTCTCTCTCTCCCTGCCAAGGAATCTTTCTGACTCAGAGTGACCCTAGAGGACAGGGTTGAACTGCCCCTTTGAGTTTGTGACTCTGTAACTCTCTACAAGAGAAGAAAGTCTCACCTCTCTTCCAGGGAGTGACTGGTGGTTTTGAACCGCTGAAGTTTCAGTTAGCAGCCTAACACACTACCCACTACACCACCAGAGTTCTTATCTCCTTTTCAGTGGCATCTAACCTTACTGAATCCAAAAGCATAAAGCATATAGTAAGAACTCCAAGAACGAGGCTTGGTGTAGTACCAGAGATCTGGACCTAGTTATTTTCCTTGTGAAATGATCTTCTTGAGGAATAATTTTTAATATTGGTATTTAATAGTTGGCTATTTTCTACATTCTGCCTAACTAAATGAGTTCTAGAAAAAAAGTTCGAAAACTCTTTATGTATCTCATTCCCTTCCCACTGTCAGACAGTTTTGAATGAAGGAAAGTTTTCCTTCACCAAAAGACAGTGATGAGATAGCAAATCAAAGCAAATGAAAGTTCATTGGACACGGAAGGAGATAGTGTTGGACATTTTGACTTTTTCCCAGGGAGAGCTAACTTTGAGGACCAACATTTTTGCCCAACTAGAAGGTTAACAATGACTGGAAATGTTAACATGGGGTAGCATCTGTGGTTCTGGGCTTACCTGGGTATAGTTGAATAACGGATGCATTAGCTGTTCTCGGGGCAACAACGTGGTTCTGGCTTTTTTTTCATGAGTATATTGTGGCAGTAGTCCAGGAGAATGAGACATACGGAAGGAGGATGGTAAGTGAAGAAACTATTTTCTAATTTCTACCCGAGTGAACTTTCTTCCTTCTGAAACATATGCTCAGCTGAGTTTGAGCCAATTAGAAATATTTAGAATGTGAGAAATGTAGCATCATGGCCATTGAGTCAAGGCCAACGTATTGCAACCCTCTTGGGAAGGATGGGATTGCTCCTATGAGTTCCTGAGACTATAACCTCTTTCTTTTTCCTGGACATCTGGTGGTGTCAAACTGTGGACCGTGCAGCTTGCAGCCCATTGCATAACTACTGCAGCATTCGGGCTCTGGAAGCACGAGTAAGTCACCCAAATCCTTCCCATTGATGAGATGAAGAGTGGACCAGGGATCTCAATCCCACCTGTTTGCAACGTCTCTTATCAAATTGTTGTCCCAAACTGCCCAGTTGCTAAAGGAGTCACAAAGGGGACTTTCAGATATAAGAATGTTCTCCTGTCCCACAGGGGCTCAGTCTCTGTATGGATTTGTTGTTAATAAAGCCTTTATGTGCAGTCAGGATTTCACTGAATGCAGTCACATCATGCTAGTGCACAAGGAATAAGGTACCGGAGATACAAAACTCCTGCAGATTAGACACATAGAGAAAAAGACAACCACTTTTCACTGCCCTTGACTTCAAAGCTTACATCAGCACACATGGAGAATGGTGAATTTGGTGCAATGTGTTTGTTACTTAAGCAGACAATACCCAGTATGAAAGGGAAAGAAATGTCTCTACACTCTCAAATTTCACATGGAGGAAAATTGCCTGAGCTGCTACAACATCGATGAAGGTATTGCTTAACATGTAGCTGTGTCTTGAGACGTATCTCTGTATGCTTTCAGTCCATTTTACTGGGGCACAATTTTCTGTTTCATTTTAGAATTTTTCTCTTTTTTTCTGATTCTTAACAAGCTGCACTGAGCAAATAATTGGCCGTTTGATTTGTTTTAATTATAGTAACTACAGTGTGCTGATGATTGCAGGCACAGGGCTTTGGATATTAACATTTCTTGGTGCTAATATTGTCCAATTACATGGCTTTGGTGCCAGGATGAGTCCTATTGATGGACGCTAATATGGTATAATAGAGACATGTCGTGTACTAATCTGGTAGGTGTGGTTCTGTAATTATCCCTGAACATTATTGAAAGTTTTGCTCTACCACCAACTCCCACTGTTTGTGTAAATAGTGTCCAGTCACTTATGAGTTTAATCAGTGCAAGTCAGCAATTCATCTATTGCAGTATCATGCTTATATCTGTGTAAATTTCCTTTCTCAACTGTCTCTCTTAAATTCTATATCATTAACTAAATTAATTTAGTTAATTAATTACTCTATCATTAGAATAACTTTACGCCTTGTATTCAAACAAGCAGCCACAGGAGTGAGGCGTCAACCAAGAAATGTGGAAGAAACCAGCCTGTGTGATCTAGAGATGACAATAACACAATCTAGGTATGTTGAAAGTAAAAGTATCAAATCTTAAATTGTGAACACCTACTTTGTAGACTGTGATGGAGGGCAGTGGGAGCGCAAATGCCATCTGCAGACTATCGAGTCAGATTAAGCCTCTCAGCTCCTCTAACCACAGGGAAGGGACTCAAACAGCGTTCAGCTTTAATATCACACAGAGATAATTATAAACTTGATTATGATGTATAGAACCATGGTATTACTGGCTCAAGTCTTTCTCACTTGTCCCACAACAGTAATTTGTTCTCTGGTTTTAAAAAATGATGGTGATCTTTCCTTTCTTACTCCTCATTTATATTTCGATCTTTTCTTCTTGTCATTTTGTTTTGTTATTTTCTGTTGGATTTCCCAGTTTGTGAAGGACAGAAGGGGTGGGAGCACAGAGACAAGACCTGATGCATTAGTTTATCTGGCATGTCAAGTTTTGGTAGGAGGTGAGGGGGTGAGGGGGTTGGGTGAGCAAACAATGAATGTGACAGAGGAGAGAGAGCACTAGAACTGATTGTTATCATGTGGATACAACTCATTTTAGCAGCAGTTTAACTGTAGAAGTGTATGATATGTGAGCATGGTATCAAGAAAACTACGTAAAGAAAAGAAATCAACTTGACCAACGGTTACCATGGGTGAAAGAGAAAGCATTGTTGCCTAGGGGCCATTGAGTTTATGGTAATGGTGGTGGGATAATTTGGAAAAGGTTATAAATAATGGTTGTACAACATTGAGTATAATCAATGAATTATACATAGTAGAAGTTATGGGATTGGGGGTAGGGTGGTGGGAAGGAACCATAACCTTATGCCCCAGGGAGATAATTGTGTAATTGTTCACTAACATAAAATGGCAATATAGCTAAGGTGAATGAGAGACATATATAATTCATAGAAATATAAATAAGCTTGGAGTTGTCCATGAATTCTAGCCCCAATCTACTAACAATTATTTTTTATGACATGACCCTACTTGATATTTTTCCTCATGAAGAGATCAGTGAAAATGTAGGTGCTATAGGAAAGCGTGGCAAAGAAACTAGGTGATGGCTAGAAATCGGAATGCTCGTCTAAATGCTTGACTTCAGACAAGGAGCTCTCTACGTGAGAATGCCAACTAAGTCCACGTGACAAAAGCACCATGTGGTCCAAGTATTGTAAATAATATAATCCAACTCTGAAGGAGGGAATGGTATCAGAGTTTGAACTGTGAACACCTAGTATGCAGATGGCTATGAACAACAGTGGAAGCCCCAAATTCATGTACAGGACTCACACTTAGTTCGTGAAGCCTCTGGTGAACCTGCTGGCCATAATCAGGGGATGTGAAGAGCCCTGATTTTGGATGGAGAACTTTGGAAAGTAGATCATGGCAAGTATAGCTAGGTTAAAATGGAATATCTTATAATTTGATTTCTCTTTTGACCCATTCAAATAAAAAGCAAGACAAAAAACAGAAATGAAAGGGAAAGCCACATGGACTAAGCCTGCAGCAAATCTTTTCTGACCACAGACCAGAAATAAAATTAGTCTTTTTATCATGCAAAGTGCGACAGAGAGTGGATTGTTGCAGATGCAAACAGGTTACAATTTAATACCCTATCATTTGATCGTCCTTTTGATCAATTTTAAATATGTTCTATTTTTAATATCTTCTGCTTCATTTTGATTGGTATTTTTCTCTGTTTTATAGATTTTTAATAAGTCTTTGAAAATATGCTTTTCTGTACATAAAATCTAGGATAGATGAGTACATATAGTTAGCAACTGGATTAACGGTTTCTTGAGGAATGGCAGGGTAACTGGAGGGGAAATGGGAGTGAAAAACAATGAGAATAAGAAAATGCTGGGCTGAGCCCTGGTGGCATAGTGTTGAGTGTGGGACTGCAGTCCACGGGCTTGGTGATTCAAATCCAGCGGCGGCTCTCCAGGAGCAAGGGTGGGTAGCTCCCACGACCACCAGAGACTGCCTCCCCCCAAAAGAAATTGTTATAAAATTGACTATCGTAATGATTGTGCAACTCTTTTTGATATAATTGAACTATTGAATTACAGGGTATGTGATGCAAAAAAAAAGTTTACTTCAAAAAATGAATTAGAGTGATTGAAACAGAATTTTTAAAACCTGTTAAAAGGCTTTTAATGGCTTAGAAGGTATATTTATATTAGAAATTGTGTGTTCTTCTACTTACATACTATAAAGAGCAAGCACAATATATAGAAAACCGAAGAAGGTACATTGAGCCCATCTGTTCATTGCTAGAAGATTGGCTTTCTTTTGCTTTCAGGAGCAAGTAGTAACAGTGATAAATACAAATTAAGCTTTGGGATTGCTTATAGTCTGGAAACTTGCCAACATATATGAGAAGCAGCAAAATTTGTATCAGCCCATAATAAGGTATTCTTAGCTGACCAGGGCAAGCTAAATCCTCTTATATGTGTGAGTGAGGTATAATGTTGTCCCAGTAGTACAACAACTTTCCTGTGTGAGCCTTCTCCATACAATAGAATTCATTTCAGTATAATTCATTCAAGAGAATTCTTTAAAATACAATTTCTTGTCTTTGATGCTCTTTGGTTTCAGCCATTAAATATGATACAAAGCCTTAAATAAAAAGTATTCATATTGGACAGTATACTATGATACACTTACTTGTTATTTGTATTCTTGGCTGATGTCTGTAGTGAACTGGTTACCAGGTAAACACAAATCTTCTGTTTCATCTTCAGGAGCGCTGTCAGCATCAACTTTAAAAAAATCCTAAATGATAGTATTTTGCTGCATATAAAATCATTCAATGTAATTTAATAGTTTAGAATAGGAGTACTATGGAAGGCAGTAAGGTACAGATGTAAGGAGTACTATGTAAGAGACTTATTTTATATATAACTCCCCATGGAAACAAGTCACTCTGTCAGACCTAATTATTTTTTAAAGGAACTTTATCCTTATGATTCTGTATCACACATACTATGAATTAAAAAAAACCCAACTATATAACTAAAGCATAGGTTTGTTTTGAAGAGGAGGGGAAAAATAGAGTCAGAGGGCAGTGAGAGCCATTTGCAAGTTTTCCCAAGTGGCCTCTGGGCAGTACTTTGCAGCTAGAGACTCGCCATTCATGCCCAGGGAACCAAAGCTTCCCCTCATTCACCACACATGGTATTCTTTTCCAGATGGAACTCTCATGATGACAGGCCCAAAGTACGTGAGACAAAGTCTAGCATTCTGGCTATAGTTAGTCCAAGAAAGATTTGTTTGTTCTTTTGACAGTTTATGGTACTGTCTATATTCTTCAGCAGCACCATGATTCAAATGCACTTATGTTACTTTGTCTTCCTTATTAAATATCCAACCTGCACATGCATATTAAGATATTGAAAATACCATGACTTGGGTCAGGCACTCCTTAGCCCTCAAAGTAACTTCTTGCTTTTCGACACATGAAAGAAACTTGGCACAGCTGATTTACGTCAGGCCATGCAATGTTTGATTTCTTGGCTGTTTCTTCCATGAACATTGTTTGTGGATCCAAGCAAGAAGAAATCCTTGGCAACTTCAGGATCGTCTCAGTTTATAAAGAACTGACTTATTGGTTTAGTTGTGAGAATTTTCATTTACTTCACAATCAGTTACAATCCAGTTTGAAGGCTGAAATCCTCAATCTTCAAGTCTTCCTCACTTGCAGCCAGCAAGATTACATCATCTGTGTATCACAGCTTGTGAATAAACTTTCCTTAAATCTTTTCTTCTTTATTTAGTCTGGATTTTTAAAATTATTTGCTCAGTATACTGATTAAGTATGATAATAGTACTCAATTCTGACACATACCTTTTTTTTAAATTTCAAACCATGCAGTATCCCCTGATCCATATTCAAGTTCCGCCTGAGCACAATGAAGTGTTCTGTCATTTCCATTCTTCTTCAGGCTCTTGATAGTTTGTTATGATCCACACAGTCACATTCCTTCCTTTTGGCATAGTCAATGAAATATAAGTAAACATCTTTCTGGTGTTCTCTGCTTTCAGCCAGGATCCATCTGACATTAGCAATGATGTCAATGTACATTGTCAACAAACGTTGTTGGATGATATCCAGTAAAATTTACTTGTATAACACCAATGGTATTCCATAAGTAGAGCATTTTTTTGGGGGGGTCACCTTTCTTTGTAATGGGTACAAATATCTATATCTTCCACTGTCAGTGGCCAAGTAGCTGTCCTCTAAATTTCCTGGCACAAGTTAGCAAGTCCTTCCAGTGCTTCATCAGCTGTTGAAACATTTCAGTTGACAGCCCATCAATTCCGGGAGCCTTGGTTTTGACGAATGCTCTCAGTGAAGCTTAAACTTCCTTTAGTATCATTGGTCCCTCTTGCAATGTTTGAATGTCAACTAGTTCTTTTTGGTTCAGTGACTCTGTGTATTCTCTCCATCTTCTTTGTATATGTCCTATGTCATTCGATATTTTGCCCACAGGATTTTTCAATATTGAAACTTGAGGCTTTAATTTTTTCTTGAGTTCTTTCAGTTTAAGGTATTCTGAGCATGTTCATCAATTTGGTTTCCTAAGCCTAGGATGTTGCATATTTCATAATCATATTTTACTTTGTCTTTCAAGTTGCTCGTTAAGATGTTCTGTTCAGCTCTTTCACTTCAATGTTTCTTCCATTGCCTTAACTACTGTATGATTAAGAGCAGGTTTCAGAATCTCTTCTGAAATGCATTTTGATCTTTTCTTTCTTTCTCTTCATTTTTCTTGTAAGACGATGCTGTTCTTGATATCATCCCACAGCTCATCAGGTCTCTCACCAATGTCCAATGTGCCAAATCTGTTCTTGAGATGTTCTCTTAATTTGGATGGCATAAAGCAAGGTCACATTTTGGCTCTCGTGGACTCGCTTTAATTTTCTTTATCTTCAAACTCAGTTTATGTATAAACTGTTGATGATCTGTTCCACAGTCTGCCCTTGGCTGAGTTTTAGCTGCTGAGAGTGAGTTTCTCCATAATAGTTTCCAGAGAGATATCGGGAATTTGATATCTGTGTATTGATCTGAAGAAGTCCATGTATATATTCACCTTTTGTACCATTCTTCTTGGATCTCTCACTTCTGACATGGAAAACCATATGATTTTCTGATATAAAATGTCCAATAGCAGTCCAATTCAGTTCACTAAAGCTAGAAAATTCTGATAATGCCCTTTGGAATGGGGGAAATTAGTAAAACATGGGTTCAGGGACTTTGATGGGTAGGTTAATTGTGTCAATCTGGCCAATGAACAAATGTGGGATTAATTGACGGGTAGTTTAATTGAAGGGTGGAGAGATAACAAGCTTAGTGAATCTCACCTTTCCTGCCTCTTTGATGATCAGAACAATGTGTGACTGCCTTAACTAGTTCTCTGTCTCAACTTGCAAGTTACACTACCTGTGGGATACTCAACCCAGGGATTATGTTGCTATTGTTTGAGGTTTCTTCAAGACCTGTTTTGCTGGTGCATATATCACTTGAGCTTGGGACTGTCTGACCCTATAATCTGGTTTATAGTTGGTGACCTGCCCTGTTGTTTTCTGTCTGTGGCCAGATTGCCTGTGTTGTTCTATAGAAGATTCATCTGTCTGCTTCCTTGACTTGCACCCAGAAGCCCCCGTGTGTTGAAGGACTGCTAATGTATTAACTGTCTCACAGAAGTGAGTTGCACTGAGCCATTTGTATTGCTCTTTAGACTAATTAGCTGTTTATTTTATCTTATATCTTCTATTTTTACCTATCTATCTACTCATCATCTATCTATCTATCTATCTATCTATCTATCTATCTATCTATCATCATCATCATCATCATCATCATCTATCAAATCACAAGTGTTCTGGTATCATTTCTCTAGAGAAGCCTTTCTAACACAGGCACCCACTGGGCCCACTGTGAGATGGACGTGAGCACAGCATTCTTTAATGACAAGATCTTCATACACTCCCACTCTGACTGGTGGGCCTTCGAAATATTTGAAATTCCTCAGATTAATGCCAATTTAGAGCCAGTGTCTAATAATCCCCCCAATGTCTGATTATTTTATTTTCCTCATGAACTGTCACTCCTGTGAGAGGCCTTAAGTCCTTCTTGGGAAGACTAGGAAAAAGACTAATAGTATAAATCATTGGTAGTTTACCAGATTCCTTCCTTAAAGGGACCTAGCCTCCCTTCATTCAAGGGTTTGTACGTCTCTAAACTGGCTCAAGCCTGGAAATTTATTGAATGGCCATGATTCTTGTGATTCTAATTAGACTGCTATTCATTTTATCTAGAGTTTTCCTGCTTGTATAGGTCAAGTAAATAAATATCTATTTAGTCATTTTATTGGGGGTTCATACAACTCATCACAATCCATACATCTATCCATTGTGTCAAGAACATTTGTAAAATTGTTGTCATCATCATTCTAAAAACATTTGCTTTCTACTTGAGCCCTTGGTATCAGCTCCTCATTCCGCCCCCCCCCCCACTCTCCCACTCTCCCTTCTCCCTCCCTCATGAACCCTTGATAATGTATAAATTATAATTATTTTATCATATCTTACACTGTACAATGTCTCTCTTCACCCAGTTTTCTGTTGTCCAACCCAGGGAGGACATTACATGTAGCTCCTTATCATCGGTTTTCCCTTTCCACCACACCTTTCCTCTATCCTCCTGGTACAACCACTCTCACCACTGGTCCCGAAGGGATCATATGTCCTGTATTTTCTGTGTTTCCAGTTTCTATCTGTACCAGTGCACATCCTCTGGTATAACCAAATTCAAGTCAATATTGAATAGATTACTGTGTTAGGCCAAGTTGTATAGAGAAAAAAATCCAGGGATACTCATATATGTGTGAGATTTTTATATTAAAAAAAATACCAGCCCAGTTCAGATCAAGTTCATAAGTCTTGTGTTAGCCCATAAGTCTGATATTAGTCCATAAGTCTGATACTTGTCCATATATCTGATACTAGTCCATAAGTCCTTTTCTCAGACTCACACAATCCATGCAATGATGCAGAATGCAGGAAAACCACAGGTCAGTGGGTGCAAAGTTTTGTAGATCCAGTAGTGGGGGAAGCATCTCCAGGAATCTTGTAGGTCTGCATTGATCTCCACATGGCTTGTCAAAGGAAGGTCAAGACAGATAGGAGTGCCCTCACAGATCTTAGCAAATCTCTGAGTGGCTTGTCAATAGGTAGATGAAGAGAGACAGAGACAGAGACAGAGAGAGAGAGAGAGAGAGAGAGAGAGATAAAGTCCCTAGAATTCTCCTGAGAAGGCCACACCCACAAGATGAAATCATTGGGCTGTGACTGATTGACAGGCTAGGCTCCACCCCTGCCTCAAGAAGTAGGCTATCAAGTTGACACAAGATTATATATCTACCACAGCTACCTATTTATTTTTATTCCTATGGACATCCTGCTTAAGTATTCAATGCCTGAGGTCCACAAAAGTCATGCTAAGATTACTACTTTGACTCTGCTACCTGTATGCTGACCATGTCTCTTTTGTCTCTGTCAATTGGTTACTGAAACTTGACTTAGTGAAAGCCATCTCAGAACCCATGGTTCAGCAAACCAACCAAGTAAACTACCAAATAAACCAAGACCTTCTCCTAACCTTTCTAGATGAAATATTGAATGAAGAATCTATACTAAATGAGTCCACATGGATAAACTCAAACTGATCCAAGCTTATGTTCCTTGCACTTTTATTCCATACCCTTAGTAACCATTCCACACATATTCTCCAGGTTTCTATCTGTAAATATTAGAGAACATTATGATTAGGGTAGTTCTATCTGACCTACAGGATGACTGTGAGTTGGAATTTAATCCACAGCATATAATACTTGTTATGATTTTGATTTGTCAGGGACTAGAAGTTACACACAAATATAGAATTAATTTGATTGTCTGTAAATGCAAGATTCAGGCATGCTTTGAAATATGTAGATCAGTCCGTGGCACTTTCAGGAATAAGTGAATAATTAGACAGAGCTCAGGGTATAAAGTCTAGATGAGAGATAGTATTATTCAAAATCAAGTAATAAAATGAAGGCTAACAGCAGTGGTATAGAAGTTTCCCAATTTAAAGGTCTAAAATTGATGACCTCCACAGGTCTGACCACTTGTTGTACTGTGGCGGCATGTTATACTGAACTTGCACGTTGCTTTGCCGGTGGAAGTTATGCCACCTGAGTTTTAAATACTGTTAGCCATGATGGACAGGTTTCAGCAGACCACCCAGACTAAGACAGATGAGAAAGACAAGACGTTATATTTCCAAATTGAGGGATCAATTGCTGGATGAGGATATGATGTTTGGTGAAGCAAGAATTTGCACAATAGCTGCAATGATGGAGATTGATTTTTTTTCTTTTACATAACACATTATAACATTGTAGACAGCAGTGATGACTTTTAGTTGTTTTTTTTTTTTTTTTTTTTTTTTTGCAAATCACATTACAATGTGTGCTTCATGTGGGGCCATGACCCCAGTAGAAGCAGCAAAATGATCTTCGAGCAGATGATGTATGGTCAATGATTCAGAGTATGCCATTTTACCAATTCAGTTAATTTCCAAATTCATCAAAGAGTCTGTTTATAAGTGTCATTTCCAGCAATTTCCTAAGAAACCCACAAGTATTTGAGCAGTGTAGTAAGCCATCGTGGTATAAGTACAAAGAGTTTGAGCTTGGAATCAGATTGAAGGCTTATCTCTTTTATTCTATACTTCACTTTGACAAATATGCTCCCATTTCTGAGCTTTAATTTCCTCTTCTGATTGTTCTTGACCTACCCATCTCACCATTGCTGTGGGAATAAATGTCACTTTTATGCTTCGTACATGCATATTTTTATGCTTTGTACATGCATGTTTTTATGATATTTTTTTGTGGGCATCACTGCCTCTGGTGGTCAGTGCTGCTCCTGAGAGCAGCCGCTGGACTTGAACCACCAAGCCCACCGGCCGCAATCCTGCACCCAACCACTTACGCCGCCGGCGCTCAGCCCATTTTTATGAATTTTTATAAGTGTTTCTAAGCATCCGTTTTGCATGTTCCATTTGTTCAATGCTTCTAAATTTACTCTCCTGATTTCTGTTGTTGTTTTTGACCTTTCTTCATTTGGCCCCTTTGGTAGCCCTCTACCTTTCTCATTCTCACAAGGAAAATATGTATGAGCACGTTATAATAGGAGTATATTACCAGTGACCGGGCAGTTTGTTTTCTTGCACTGGCTTGTGTGCTGCCCCGATGCTGGGAGTTATGCCACCTTGTTTCTAATGCCAGCTGAGTCTCTGCACCATAGCAACAACAATTTCTCAAAAAGACGGTACAAGATGTGGCAATGTTTTGTTTTGTTCTTCTGTAGTCAATAGGAGTAGGATTGAACTCGATGACAAGAATAAACCGTGTAAAAGATGAAGAGCTGATGTCAGAGGCTTGACCCTGACCAGCTGTGAAGGGAAATGGGGAATGCTTCTCATCCTTTAAATGGCAGTTTCCAAGAGGAGGAGATTGTGTTTCTGAAGATGGTCAAGCAACTTTCTTATTGGTTACTTGTTCATCCCTCTTTGGGCCTCAGGTAGAGTTTCTTTCAATTGTGTCTTGGTGCTGGCTTTGGGGCAGTGTGTTTTGGGATTTACTTCCATATACACTCCTGTGTCAGGATATTTGTTCCCCAGGGCCTAGCTTCAAAGTTAAGATATCTACCAAGCTTATTCTCACAGGAACTTTTGTACACAGCACATCTTCACTGGGTACTTTGTTCACTCCCTTGCCAGTGGGGCGGAAATCCTTGTTTTGTTCCTATCACCACCACCCTCCCCGCCCCCCCCCCCCAACACCTCCTGAAGAGACATTTTTTCCTTGAATGGAAGGAAGATTGATCTGGTGACTTCCAGCTGCTAGAAGGTAGAATATGCTCTCTTTCTGATCCTCATTTTTATATCTGCCTGCTGGGGAAAATGAACTATCAAATAATGGACTGGCCTTCTTCACAGAAGGTGGCTGCAGCATGATTGAAGCCTCATAAAGGAACTAGCTGATATGGAATTTATATGGAATTACTGAAGTCTAGAAGACACAAACTTTACTAGGATGTTAAATATGCACCATCCAAAATTAGTAGTAGGATTATCAAAAGCAATAAATAAAAAAAAAGACATGAATGCCAATTTAAGAAGTGAAAGTGGGAGAAAAAAAAAGAAATGAAAGTGGAATGTACAGATTCATGCAACCAGTTTCTTTTTTTTTTAACCATAGCCAATCTTTAATTTAATTAAATACTGTCTAAACAAAGTATTCCTATCAGTCATTCATGATCTGATTTATGGTGTATGAGATCAATATAAATATGGTACATGTTAAAAAAAGTCACAAGACATTTTTAGTTTATAATAAATAAGGCTGTGACCAACTGTTACTCATTGGTAGCCCTCTTGAGATAAGCTGTCAAGTCTGCCCTTTCTCCCTTCTTCTTAATGCTGGCAAAGATCATTTTTGTTCCGGGGATGTGCTTCCTGGGGTTCTCCAAATACTCCATCAGTGTGTCCTCTCCCAGGTGGTAGCTTTGCTCTTATTGGCATCGGTGTAAGTGAATTCAGGGGATTGGCCAGTCTTCCTCCCAAACAGACATGGAGATTAGGCCGGGTCTTCTGTTTGCCTCCCCTTTCCACACGGTGACACCGGGCACACTTCTGAACCAAGATCTTCTTGCCTTTCTCAATATCACCCATGGTGAATTCACGCTCTCGACGCCCGCCACACGACCGCAACCGTCCCCAGGCCGCATGTCCCGCTCTTTAGGTCCAAGGACACGCCGGTCTGTGCCTATGTACCAGTGTCTGCCAAAGAGCAGAGGCAGATTTATCATAAGTGCCTGTTGCTGAGATGTCAGTGATCCGAGAAAGTGGTAAGAAAGACTCTAATCATTCACCATAACAGCTCATGTCAAGGTGCCTGGTATTGAAGAGAGAAGGGGGGGTGAAAACTTATGTGAGGTTGAGGTCACCTTTTATGTAGGGGCAAAGTTGAGTTGCCTTCTGAAATACTTGAAAGTCTTGGTGTTTATTCTTTCTGCTAATCACATGCTCCAGAATTCAGACATCATCTTTAAGGTCCACATGGATTGACTTCTTTCCTGAGTGACCAATCTCAAGGTCTTTTATAAGTCGGCTAAAACTATATGGTTAATTTACTTCCTTCCATTCCCTTTGGTCAATTTTAAGAAAAGTTAGGGTCATTGATATGGAATATTTCTTTTTTTTTAATTTTTGTTTTTTGGGCCTCACTGCCTCTGGTGGTGGGAGTAGGAGGCCCAGCCTTTGCTCCTGTGGAGCTGCTGCTAGATTTGAACCTCCATCCCAGGGGGCCGTGGTCCTGCACACAACCACTACGCCACCAGTGCTCAGCTGGAATATTTCTTATAGACACACATATTTCTTAAACAGTAATCCTTTCTTGATAAGAAGCACCTTAACTCCTTTTCATCCACTCCCCTCCAAATCACTTACTGTATACCTCCAAGTTTATGATCTTTTGTATTTTGGCACAACCACAACCAGACAGTCTATTAAAAGAAAACCTTTTTCCCCCCTCTCCAACTCCTATCTATCTGTAATTTATTCTGACTTTTTGTAAGTAACTTACTGCATTTATATAAATTCCTTTCTCTTGAAATTTTTATACTATGAGCTAAGCAATCACTAAATGTGAAAACTTTATTACTTTTAACTAAGGATCAGTAGAGGGCTAAGTTGTTTTTTGGAATTCTTCACGTATCTTTTTTCTGGTTCATACAAACACGCACAGGGGTCGGCAAATGCTCGAGATTGAAAAGCCAATCCTGTTTCTCCCAACAGCTTTAAAATCACCCAAGAGTCTAAATATGTTTTTCCTAACAAATGAAAGCACCGTGATCTGAAATAATAAGCGTCAAATGTTTTCAATGTGACTTCAGAGCCGCACATTCACACTGAGAAAGCCGCTTATAGCTCGAGAGCCGCAGTTTGCCCACCAGGGCACTAGGGCTAATGCAGTCATTTATGGAAGGAGGGAAAGGGGGCTGGGGCTTTCTCTAGCTCTTAGGGTTAAATTTACTCAGCATTTCTGTTCAGGCGTTTGATTTTAAAAGAGGAGTTTTAAGATTGAGGTAGGTTCACCCTGGAAAGTACTTTTCTGTCTTATAGTGACATCTTTTGGAGCTCAAATTAGCTTTGCTTGGGATAGATGCATTCCTAATGTAATTCTATGTTGTTTCGCTGCTGTGGATAGGAAGCCCGCGTGGTGCAGTGCTTCTGAGTTGGACTGCTAACTGCAAGGTCAGCCGTTTGAGTCTCCCAGCCCAGTAAACAGTCTCAGAAACTCACAGGGATAGTTATGTACTACGCTATCCTATAGGGCCTGTACTAGTCAGCATTGACTCAATGGCATTGAGCTTGCTTTTCTGTTTGTTTGTTTATATTGGTCTTAATTGCAAGTGTGTGTGTGTGTGTGTGTGTGTGTGTGTGTGTGTATTTTCCCCAGGTCTACATGTTTTAGAAAATCACTCGCCACACCAGTTCGCTGTCATCATGTTTAATGGATTCCCTCCTATCTGACACTCTCGAGAAGGCCAGACTTCCCACAGCTGTAACAGATCACTCCAGTCAAACCATCAGGTGGCAGAGACGTGACGCTGACATTGGTTGAAAGAGGGACTCCAATAATTTAGAACTTTTGTTCTGCTTTCTTTCCCTTCTCTAAGTCCTGGTTGACTCACATTAAAGTTGCTGCGATTAGGCGTTTCCTTCGGTGTCTAAAGTACACTGAAAAATAAACTGGGTGGTTCCGGCAACTCTGCCATCAGGTGATTCTGGATTGAATTCAGTGCATTTTTGAATTGCCTCTACTAGGCAGTCTCTGAAAATTGCTGGCCACTCCTCTTTGCCCTGGACTACTTTAGTTAAATTTGAATAATTTACAGGTTTAATCGGACTGTCTGTTATACTTTCGATAAGCTAAGCTTGCGTGTAATTTTGAGTTGCCCTTCCCTTAGCTGGCGTTTCACTTTCTATTTATTTTTCCTGCAAAACAGACAGCCCCCCAAGAGAAGGAGCGGAACATCTGCAGCTTGCTCCCCGAGGGCTAGCCCATGGATCTGGCTTAGGAGCGGTCTGGTTGATAAAGTGTCCTTGGTTGTCAGCTCCCGCACGAAGCCTTGAAAGGGAGGGATAGGGGAGGGACTGGGGAAGGATGTTTCTCATGGGATTGGACTGTTAAGGAACTGTTTACCCAGGCTCTCTGTGGAGTAAGAAGACTTGCACAAAAGCCACCTCATTCCCTTTGCCCTCTTTGTGACAAAAAAAAAAAAAAAAAACGAATTGAAAGATGGTTTTCTAGCTCAGAGTTCCATCGGTTGGCCAGACCTCCAAATCTCTGAGTTGATATAAGGGTCAGGCAGTGTTACAAAAGAAAGTCATTTTCTTGCGCTTCAAGCTATCTAAAGATGATTCTGAGATTTTTGGTGTTTCAGTAGGTCTCCCAAAGGGCTGTGGTTAGGCACCGATAGGTCTTGTCCCGTTTCTGTTAAATATGACAAGAGAAAAGAAATATCAATGAGACTTGGGCTCCAGTGTCCTGGAGCTGAGACTCTTCTACAACTACAACTTAAAAGAAATCATTTTATTGGAGGCTCATACAACTCATCATAATCCATTCATTGTATGTCAAACACATTTGTACATTTGTTGCCCTCGTCATTCTCAAAACATTGGCTTTCTACTTAAGCTCTTGGTATCAGTGCCTCATTCCCCCTCCCTTTCTCTCCTTCATGAACCCTTGATCATTTATAAATTATTATTATTTTGGCATATCTTGCACTGTCTGATGTCTCCCTTCTGCAACCTTTTATTTTTATCTAGAAAGCTGCACTACCTCCCCAGGTGATGCTCTTCTACGGAAATAGGCTCAAATTACTGGGGATAGACTAATTAATTCCTACTGACTTCCTGACTCTTTTCTACAGCCAGTTCTCTCTAATTAGCACACAACTTTCAGACAGATCTAAACAATATCCTTAATTTCTTCATAACACTCTAAGCCAGCGATTCTCAACCTGTGGGTTGCGACCCCTTTGGGAATTGAACGACCTTTTCACAGAGCTTTCCCAATTCTTAACAGTAGCAGAATGAGAGTTATGAATGAAAATCATTTTATGGTTGGAGGGGGGCGTCACCACCACATGAAGAATTAGGAAGGTTGAGAACCACTGCTCTAAGTTGAAATGGTGAGATTTCGACAAATGTCTTCTAGCTGCACAAATGTTGAACAAGCACCTGACTGGAATTCCCCTTTCTCAAGATTTCTGTAAATGATGGCCTATCATCATATGCTTAGTAGTTGATGCATGTAAGGCTTCCTGTAAGGCTATGGTCCTAGCTATTGAAAAAAAGTCAGTCTTAAGGATATTCTATAACTACCTATCGCCCAGCTCTCTCAAGATATCGCAAGCAAAAGTCAATATCAGTTGAACATGTAGCCTCTCAGACTGAAGCTTTCTTCAAGGACAATAGACGATAACTCCTTTGAGGCTAGTGAGACTAATCCTAGCAGTGTCCCAGATGAATTAAAGGCAGCAAAGGCTTCAAATGGAGCCTGAATGATGACTATAAAAGCCTCTGGTAATTCCTTACAAAACTGACAGCGCAATGGACACCCGGCTTCTGGTTGCCTTAGTAACCAACAAGTCCTGTAGGGTATTTTGGAGATAGAAATGGATGAACAGTCAATGAGAAATCTGAGAAGTCCCATCTTTTTTTTTTTAAGTCCCATCTTTTATAAAAACATGAAAAGGCAACCAAAAAAGCCTCTCATCAACTCCCAGGGACTCCACTCCACATCATGGGTCAGTAGAGGGACTGCCTTTTGGTGTGAAGATCTTCTCCAGATGTTGCTCACAGAGCTGGTTTCCCCTGTGTTACATGTCTCATAGCTCACTTTCCCCTGACTGGGGAGGGGCAAAGACTAATCCTGACCAACTGACTTATTAGTCTCATGAGGAGACAACACTGAGCCGCCTTCTGACAGTCTCCTCATTCTGTTCCTTTAGCCTGGTCTGCTGCAAGCGGAGTGTGACCTCATTCACCAGTCCCCAGGGAAGTGAACTAACATCTAGAATGTCTAACAATATGCCTAACACACAGCGATCAATAGTGTGATTACAATTATTCTGATGGCAGTTTTTGTAGCCAATCTAAAACAAAATGCATTGATTCTTATATTAGAACGAAAGCTTGCCTAGTCATGGGTAGATCCCTACCTGTGACACAACAAAATGAATTGTTTATATTGATGAGAGATAAGAATCAGGAGCAGCATAAGTCTGGTTCCTAAGGGGTGCAGAGGTCAAGGAGATTTTCACTCTCTAATTTCTTCCCTATTTCCAACAATAGCTCCCCTGTCCCAGTGGAACTACTATTTCTCTTCTAGGTTCAACAATTCATTGCAAGGACCATACAGAACCCAGAGACGACAGTTAAAGTTGTGTGGTCTGTAGATCAGAATCAGAAAATAAATAGGCAAAATCGCCAATGTACCATAATTCTCTCAGTTGCCGTCTACTGTTTGGAGGCCCAGGTGTGAGGAATCCCATTGTTGGCTTCACCAATGCTGACTCTGTAGCCCCTGTGTCAGCGTGCACAGTTCCTTTAGCTCTCTTGCTTGTCTGGTCACTCCACCATTAGCCTCTCCATTGCTCACTGGCCCAGCTCATCAATGGTGTGTCAGACAGGACTGCACAGTTTCTTCATGGATCTTCTGCTCTCCTACATCCATCTCAGTCAACATCTCTCTCAAGGATTGCTTTCTGAGTTAACTACCTCTTAGTAGCTTTCTTTACTGTAGTTTTGTTGTTGTTGTTGTTTTTAAAGCATACCTATGAATGGCCTCATACCAGAAGGTCCACTTCTCTTTCACCTGTCAATCAACAGGTCTTGAAAACCTCTGTGTTTCAGCTTATCAGTTGCAAGACAAGACTCCCTTCACAAGACCAGCATTCAATGATCCATGAGAGTAACCTTTTCTGTTTGTAGAGTCTGTTTCTTTCTTATTTTTTTTTTTAGGCATCACGGCCCTCAGATGGTGGGAGTAGGAGGGAGTCTGTTTCTTTCCCCTGTCAAAAGTAACAAGTCTTTTGGAATAGAAATCACTCCCTGAAATACTTCAAGATGTTTATTCGAAGACCTCCTCCTGCCTTAGGTTCAAAAATCACACACACTTTTTTTTTTCCAAAGAAAGAAGGGAGAGGGCAAAAGACACAATGTCTCCCTGCACCATGAACCACCTTTTGTACATAAATGTTTCTAAAATGTACTCTTGGAGACTGTCTTAGTTATTTAGTGCAAGTATTTAGTGTCTTTAACAGACAGATGTTTGTTTCTTCAACACTAAGAAGAAACCAGAACATAGGGAAGACACTTCTCCTGTTGCTTCCATGGGAAAGTCCTCGTCTCCTTTTAAAAATCTGTGGGCCTGGCATCCCTTGCAAAGCATCATGTGTCCTGATATTAACCTTTCCCTGACTATTCTTTCTTGGTCAGTATGCACCTTCTATGATGGTTTCTTTAAAAAGAGAAATTCTTTTATGAGGTAAAAGGTGACATATCAGAGAAGCTCCCTTATATCAGATCAGGGCCTGGCCTGACTGAGGCTGTCTGCATCCCACCCCAGGGTTCTTACAGCAGATTGGCTGATGACATCAGGTAATATCATGAAGATGCCTGGGAGGCTCTGCTTCACAGAGAAGTGCCAGGTCCTGCAGCCTGCTGCTGGATTGTGGACTCAGGAGCACTAGCTCGTCCCTTGGGGAGCTGTGAGATGCCAGATGTAAGTCACACGCACATACACACCACAGCAAATAGGAAAGCAAAGATTGTATGTAACCATACAGTAGATACACTTCAGAAAGGAATGGAGTAGTTCCCTTTCAAGTGAGAAAGGAGGCTGGCTAGGGCAATGTTTCTTATTTTTAAAGGCACAGTAAGGGAGTGAAGTTCTACAGATGGGCAGGCAACATTCTAATTAGTTTATTCAGTTCATCCTCGGGCTTCTGCATATTTTCTTTCATTTTCTTTCAGCTACAGTTCTGGGTCAGGTTGTTTCCATTTATCTTAGGCTTCAGTTCTGTTTTATGACGCTCACCCAGTATTCAGCATGGTCTGGCCTCAAGGACAAGATGTTTATGAGGCTTGTTTTATCAGGCTCATTGTTCATTCCTGTGGCAGGCAGAAGTCTCTATTCAGCCCTTGTCAATGGCATTACTATATAAATTGCAAAATCACACCATTACATAACTGCCATACTATGGAGCATCATGACCTAACCAGGTTGACACATTTGAGGGGTAGAAAATTCAATCCATGAATAGAGTTATACCTCATCACCTGCACATTTGACCACTTCAAATGGGTCATTAATAATTAGTTCACTGATATGGGGGTGGGACTGCCCTCATTGTAAAGTTACTGAGGTGCCGGCTCTGCAAGCCTATTAGAGGTCTACATCTAATTTAGTAATATCTTGCAGGTGGCATCTCACTTCTTCCAGCAACTATTTGTGATTCTTGGGCTAAGAAGTTACTTCTTTTTCTCTGATCATCTTCTGAGATATCTAAATATCAAAAATCTGAGCAGAGTTTAGGTATAGTTACTGTTCGTCTAATCTAGCATGCACCTCTCCCCCTGACTCTACCCTTTTACAGTAAAGGTTCCTACAATTTTACTTTACAAAGTCACAGTTGACTCTATTTGCCAGCAGTTATTCATAGCTGAATCATATAGTTGTATTAGCATCTTTTCCCACTTTTCCTCCCCATATAAAACAGAAAAACAGGAATGTACAGGATGAAAATCCTACCGTGCTCCCCAAGTATAAGCACAATCACGAGTGTGTACAATCCAGTCACTTCATGCCTTTCTCTTTTCCTTTAAAAAAGAACTAGTCCTGTCTTCTTAGCTTTTAGGGAGCTGGAGGTTAAGGAATACCAATAGGGTTGGTCAAATGCTTCCCTTTTGGTCAATATGGTTGGTTTTATTAAGAGTGGCTTTCTTTCCTCCTGTTCCTTTCACTTGATAGATCTATTATTTGGCTCATAGTTAACCTCCAGGGATAAGTTTATTTCCAGGCTTGAACTCTGTCTCAGAGGTTCCACCAGTCTCAATCAGACCAAGACTTCTGGTCTTGCTCTACAATTGGACTCTTTGTTCTACATTCCCATCTTCTTTCTGTCTAGAACTCCATGCTTCCATATGTCAGGAGCGATTTCAATGAACTTTGTGGATGACATCAACTTCAATGCTACATAATAAAGCCTCTAAATTTATGAGCAAAGGAAACATGGTGTTTTAGGGTATAAAAGAAACCCCCGGGAAGTTCAGTCTTGGACTAGCATCCATAGGGAAACTAGAAAGCTTCAAACTCCTGTCCAGAGATAAAACCACACTCTCACATTCACACACACACAGACACACACATCAGCAAGGAGTTAAGTCACAAGTTTATGAATGCATAGATTCACTTCAAAAGAATTGAAGTGGATCCTCCTCATGCAGCGAGATGAGGACCCCCTTAAGCATAGTCGAGATGCTTTGCTCTGAGAGTGAAGCAGGCTCCTCCCTCATGAGGTGAGATGAGGACACTGTCTAGGAAAATGCTTTTAGTTTTTTTATGGTACCTTCAAAGGGAGAGTGTTGCCATTCTGCAGATGTCAATCAACTTTGTAATGAGCTCTTAAGTTCATCCTGGGGTCTTATAATTATTTCTTTCACTTGTCTTTGGACTGCTGTTTTGGGTCAGCATATCTTGGAATTATTTTCAGGTACTGTCCTGTGCCAGAATTTTACTCTGATCTGGTTCAAAGGTAAGGTGTTCACCAAATCAATTTGCATTGAGTCCTTTGGTAATCAATTGTTTCACAAAGCCCTCGGTCCACCCCCTCGGTAGACAGGGGAGACACCCTTGTGTCAGACCCCATCACAAGTAGAAATTACAGAGAAAACTTATTAAATTTAAAAGAAACAAAGATGACAAAGACACAAACACATCATTCACGTGAGGGAGCCCACTGACATAAACTTAAAATGTCTTCCAAGGATTCACCATTGGGAAGCTAGATAATTAAGATATGGGGGTGGGGGTTGGAAGGGAACTGTCTTGAAAGCATGGTTGGTAGTACATCATTATATCACAGTTATAGGTGGAACTGCAAACGCAGGGAAAACACCATGAAAGGGACACATAAACATACTTGGTTAGAAAGAAAAGCTGTCAAGATTAGTCCTTGGGCCTTCTGAGTCATGGTTATTTGACCCCTCTGCCATTCCCAGTATGGCAGTTTCTCTAAAGGACGTATCTAGGCAATCCCCTAAGAGAGCAGCTGCTCCTTTCTGGGCTGGCTGGAGAAGGTTGGAGGCAATCCACACTCTAAGACATTCTACCTGAGGGCAAGATGGTTTATGGCCTAGGTTGGTAAAGCGTTCTGTGGAGGGTTAATCTCTGTGGGGACTCTGCAAATGGATTTTTGCTCTCTCTGTCATCTCCCAGCCTTTGTAAACCAGGATGATTAGAATTTAAGCTTTAATACAATGGTCAGGGCAAAACTGATTCCTATAAGGCCCAGTGTATCTTTCCACTTCTCCATAATTGTGAATGCCAGCTGTTTTTTTTTTTTTGTGACCCTCTCTACTTTTCTCCAGGGTGGCAGTGAGGTGGGTTTATTCGGAAGGTGATAAGCCACAATTTGAAACTGGAATCAACCTGGAAGTAACAGGGACAACTTGGCACCGGTGTCCGGAAGCATGTGGGGCTCTAGTGCTCAGCCGGCTTAACCTCCCTACTGGGCTGATGGTCATTGGTTTCCTCTGTCACCAGCTTCTCCAGCTCATAGCCACTGTGACATCTTAGAAGCACTTAATTCTACATGGTTCTATTGCTCTGCCAGATAATGGCTTGAACTAAAGTGACCAGATTTTAAGCGGGACACCATTCACTGGGGGTGGGGAGGGGTGAGGGTGGTGGTGGTCCTTGATTAAAAATTTGGTCTACATGGAGCAGCAAAAATGTTCATAGAATGTGAAAATATTACTGTAATATATTGATTTTAATTTTAAAATGCCACGGGACGTTGTTAAATTATTAGAAAGTGGGACGTCTGATCACTTAGCCTCAGCCACATCCTTCTTTCTTCAGGGATACCTCTGAAAAATCTCAGCATCTCAGTCATTTATACACTCAATGTCCCAATAAAATAAACAATCAATGTCCCAATCCTGTCGGTTATAAGGATCAGCTTCCGTCACCAAACCATAGTTCAACCAATTCTCCATTACCACGCCAATCACCTCAGGTTCTTTTAAGTATCAGGCAAAAATATCAAGCTATCTGGTTGTTTCTAGCTTATCTAGATAATGTTAATCAAACAAAAAATTCCATACAGAAAAGAACAAACCCTCTGGGCTAGAAAATCCAAAACTCCCTACCCTCATTCCCACGCAGTTTCTTATCCAAAGAGCTGCTTTTGGGAGGTAAAAGCTATCTTTCTAAAGAATCAAGACACTAACTTGACAAAAGAATTTATTAATAACACTTCCATATTTATACTATAACTTGAAAACATATCACTAGGGATATGGGTCAGGTAGAGAAAGGAATGATTGCTTTATGTTTCCTATGATTTCTGCATGTGATTGCTCACCTGATATCTGCACAGGAACCGGCGCATTTGTCCAGAAGGTGTTTTTTCCCAGGCACACACAGCCTATGAAACTACCTTTGGGATGCCAGAGTGTGACTTCCCATAACCCTCACTTGATTTCAGTCATTGTCAATAAGGCTAGGCCTATGTGTTTAACATAATTTCTTCCCAAAGTCAATCCTTCAGCTGATTTATGCACGAAATTAGAGTCAAACAGAAAAGGTGACTCTGTCTCTATGGTGATGCTTGACTTTGGGGTCTCCTTGGAGACAGTTATACAAGTGGCACATGACAGATTTATTTCACTGCTAAAAATTTTAGGCTTAAATTTTTGTTTTCCCTCTGAGTCATACCCAGAATTCACAAGTTAATATGGACTCATTTCTAGTCACTTTTCCCATGGTATAAAAGATGGGCTTTTTCATAGGGGAAAGACAAGCCTAAATGTTAAGAAAAGCAGACTAATCCCTGAATTATACTATAAATGGCATGGAGAGGAGTGGAATGGAGATCAGGCACTGGGACTTCAGTTAATTAACAAGCAATTCAATTACATAATACATAATATAAATGTACCTGTACTTACAGAGTCCTAATGCATATGGCTATGCATTAGGCTGCTAGCCATAGGGAGAAGGAGAGGCTTTCTGCTCTAGGGAAGACTTACAGCCTTGGAAATCCAAAAAGACAATACTTTTCTGTCTTTTTTTGGGGGGGGGCTGGGCATCACTGCTCTCTGGCGGTGGGAGTAGGAGGCCCAGCCCCACTGCTGGAATTGAACCTCTGTCCCAGTGGGCTGCAGTCCCATGCACAACCACTATGCCACTGGGGCTCAGCCCACTATTCTGTCTTATAAGGCACTCTAAGTGTGAATTGACTAGGTGGCAGTGAGGGAGAAAGTATTTGCATTGAGTGCATAAGTAACTTCAGGCATTGCTCCTTTTAAAAAAGTGGTATACCACCAAATCAACTTTAGAAGCATGGAGAAAATTTCCCACCCAGACATACAATTATTTCCTCTGATCGAACTATTTGTCAGTCTTGCATTCAACAACTCATCAAACCTCCTGATGCACTGTTTGCATCATTTTTTTTAGACATCACTGCCCTCTGGTGGGAGTGGGAGGCCCAGCCTTGCTCCTGGAGAGCTGCTGCTGGATTTGAACTGCCAAACCAATGGGCCATATTCCCGCACTCAACCACTACGCCATCAGGGCTCAGCCCAGTTTCCATAATTTTTAACTCACATCCCTATTGTTGTCTTCTCTTCACTCATGTTAAAACCTGTCATCCCCTTCTCTCCTTTCCCCCAGTATCCATGGAAACCATTCAATTGTAATATTTTGTTGATTTCCTGTTGCTTGTAAGATTGGGCCTTTTGTGGTTGGCTAATTTCACTCAGTGTGATCTCCTCCAAGTTCATCCATATTATGAGGTAGTGCTAAGATGTATCCTTATTCTTTTGCTCTGCTTAGTTTGATTCAATGTAAAGAAGACCCAAATCCTCAGAACTGGATTAATAGAAAGCACCATGGTCAATAGAGAAGAGTTGAATTTGTCAAAGATTTTACCTTGCTTCGATTAACCATCATTGCTCATGGAAGCAGCCGAGAGATCAAATTACATGCTGCATTGGGCAAAGCTGCAGGGCAACAGTACTGAATCTTTTCAGAACCTTGCAAAGCAGGGACGGTACTCTGAGGACTAAGCTGCACCTGACTCAAGTCATGTTATTCCTCATTGTATCACATACATATGAAAGCTGGACATTGAAGAAAGAAGACTTCAGAAGAATAGATGCATTTGAATTGCTGCCAGGAGTTCAATTTGGATTCAGAATAGGATGGGAAACAGTGAACATCTTTGCTGATATCAGATGAATCTTGGTTAAAAACAGAGAAGACCAGAGAAAAATTTACTTGTGTTTTTATTGACTATGCAAAGAAACACTGTGGATCATCCCAAATTATGAACAACATAGAGAAGAATATGAATTCTAAAGCACTTCATTGTGTTCAAGTAGAATTTGTACACGGAAAAAGAGGCAGGGAGACAAACAAAACCAGGGACTACCGCTCTGTTTGAAATCAGGAAAGGTATGTGCCAGGGTTGTATCCTCTTACCATATTTAGTCAATCTGTATGTTGAGCAAATAATCCAAGAACCTGGGCTATATGAAGTAAAAGGCAACATCAGGAATGAAGGAAGGTTTATTATTATCCTGCGTCATGCAGATGAAACAATTGCTTGCTGAAAGCAAGAAGGGTTTGAAGCCAGGTTTTGCCTATAGATATTTTGCTTCTTTCTTTTTTCCCACTGCTTTAGCTACTCTCTATTTAAGGGAAACTTTCAAAGTATCTTCTGATAGCCAGTTTTGTTTTTATTTCTTCCCTGTCTTTTAGTTTACCTTTTGCTCTCTTTCTGTATGATATTCTTGATGTCATTCCACAATCTTCTATCTTTGGTTGTTAGTGTTCAAGACACTTAGATTAATGGAGCATAAATGAAAACGCAGAAGTTAATCAATATGGCTATGACAGTTGATTTTCACAAGGAGGAACAAAATGTCTCTTTAATAAATGGTGTTGGCAAAAGTAGATATCCATTTGCTGAAAAGTGAAAGTGTCCACACTTTATACCAGAAAAAAG
This sequence comes from Nesogale talazaci, assembly GCA_004026705.1. Lineage (NCBI taxonomy): Eukaryota > Metazoa > Chordata > Mammalia > Afrosoricida > Tenrecidae > Nesogale > Nesogale talazaci. The sequence continues at coordinate 428,278 of PVJH01000017.1, read as the reverse complement.
AAAAAAATTAAAATGAATATAGATCCACATGTTAATCTAACACTACAAATTTCCCAGAAAAAATTAATATATTGATGAAACTGTGGGACCTACTTTTCATGAGAGTTAGATTATCAATCATAATTACAAACACGTTGACAATGAATGACACATTTGATAGTTGCAACCTCCCAGGATTTAAATATATATTGATTATCAGAAGGCTTTATTAAAAGTATAAAGAAAAGACCCAGGGAAATACTGGGAATTATGGGAAAATGTGTTTAAAATAACATATCTGATAAGACTATAATCAATAAAGTATATAGAAAATTTTAACAATTCAACAAAAAACAGCTCAAAATCTATGATCCACCAATTTGCTTTGAGGTATATCCCCTAGAGTTCTAAGAGCAGAGACATAAGCAGATATATACACATCTATCTTCATTGTGGCATTATTCATACTAGCAAAAAGACAGACACAATCTAAGTACTAATCAATGAATTAATAGATAACTTGTTCTGGTGCATACAATAAAGCTACGCTGCTAAGAAATATAATGTTGAGGTGCACATTTTTAATCAGTGTCACTTAAGAGTATGCATATCAATTATTGAATGGTAATGTAATTTGATGTGTAAGTTTCTACCTAAAGTACAATATATATATGTATATATATACACATTTTTTTATCAGTGAACTTCAAATATATTGTTTTATTTCCAAATTCACTGCTTAACTCTATGTGTCTATTATCATACTCGTTTAATTACTATAACTGTATAATGTGATTTTAAATCAGGAAGTGTGAATACTCTTAATATATTCTTCTTCAAAATTGCTTTGTCTACTCAGTGTCAGTTTCCATTCCATATAAAATTGAGCATTGTCATTTCTATTTCAGTAAGGAATGATGTTGAAATTTTTACTGAGATTGTCTTGAATCTATAGATCACTTTAGATATTAGCATGCTAACAATTTTTGATTTTCCTATCCATGACCATGGGTATATTTTTATTTAGTTCTTATATATCCTTAAGAATTTTATAGTTTCCCTTACATAAGTCGTTTCATAAATCATGGGATATTTTTAACATAGGCTTTGCTGTTGAAAAGACTGTCTGGGAACTGACACTTCCAAAAACTTAGTTCTTAGAGGAAGAACATCCCCCTTGGTATCAGAAGTTCTCCAGAGAAAGCCATCTTCTGGATTAGAGTGGATTGGAAAACACTGACTTTGGAAAATAGAAATAGGGACACCTGAGTGATTTTTCTCCCCACCACACTTACCCCTTGATTCTACCACCACCACCTTGGTGGGGAGAAAGTGAATTCTCAAAGGAAAGGGGATATCAAGACCTATTTCTCCATTTCCATATGCTTGATGGTGAGAAACATCATTTCATACTTCCCTGTTGTCTCTGTCAAGGATCCCTGGTGGTAGAGTGGTTATGTGTTGGGTCGGGATTCCCAGAGTCCGCAGTTCAAAACCACAAGCAGGTTGGTGGGAGCAAGGTTGGACTTTCTACACCCCTAAAAAGTTACAGTTTCAGAAACCCACCGGGGGTCACGATGAGTCAGCAATGATGTGATGACAGTGAATTTGCTTTGGGGTTATTATCTCTATCATTAGCGTACATAAATAGGCATTTAGCTACTAACTACAAGATTCATGGTTTGAATCTATGCAGAAGGGCCTTGGAAGACAGACCTGGTGATCTTCAAAAAAGGTAACAACCCCTAATGAGCACTTCTACACAGCATGTATGTGTCAACATGAGTGAACATGGCAATAGCCACCAGCAGCAATTATCTTCGTGAGAGTAGAGTCAAGAGAGTACCAGAGAGAAAGGGCTTTCAGCAACCTAGTTTCTAGATCATAAAGGAGGGTCAGCAGGGATTATTTTGAAAGGTATCATCCATACTCCATGCTTAATGGCCATGACTGAGTTCCTCAGTCCAGTAGCCATAGAGACAAGAAACAGTAAGATTAAATTTCCTTCCAAGAGAACACTGAGAGATGTTAAAGCTGGGGTAGAATGGGATAATTATGCCAAACTCTGTTTATCCATTCTCTTGTTGATAGCCGTCTGGTCTATTTTTAGTTTGGGAATATTAAAATTTCAAGACATTCCTGTACAGGTGTTGGATGAACATATCTTTCATTTCTTCAGAATCCATGTCCTGGAGTGAAATTGTTGGGTTGTTTGGTTGTAGCATGCTTACTGTTTAAAAAAATCATTTTTTGGGTGGAGGGGTCATACAGCACTTATCACAATACATACATGCATCCATTGTATCAAGCTCATTTGCACATTTGTTGCCATCGTCATTTTCAAAACATTTTCTTTCTATTTGAGCTCCCCACATGTTTACTTTTTAAAGAAATTATTAGACTCCTTCTCAAAGTGACCATTTTATGTTGCAAACATAAAACAGAAGCATAAACTATTCAAATTTTGTTTTTGCTTTTCGGCACTTTAAACATTGTGGTAATCATATGTACAACAAATAATTAGCGTTTCAACAATCCATACATGTCACATTTAAAATGTTCTTTTTAAAAAAGATATTCTTTTTGCTTGACCACTTTTTACTACAAAAGAGCATTTAAAATTTTGTCCTTAAAAATTATAATTTAGAAATGTCCAAAACAATGTCCAAAACAAATGTGTCCACTGTATGTCTTCCCTTCCATCTGGGTACTTATAAATATAATGTCATCACTTGGGATCCTCATTTACTGTTCTTATGTTGTTTGCTTAGTTTGTGTATAATTATTTATTTTTTTGAATACCCATTGTGTATTATAACGTGTTTTGCAACCTCTGCATTGTAACAGCACGCTTTCCTTTTTCCCTGTTGGCCTTACTCATTCATACATCTTCTGTTCCCTTCTTGCCTTCTGAGACTTATCCTGGTGCAAATACTGCCTTTTAAATTTTGTATGCTTAATGGCTCTGATGAGTAAAGACTCCTTGGGTTATTGTTCCACCTTATAGGCCTGCCTGTCTTTTGGCTGAAAGTTGAACCAGTGGGGAAGTTCAGTTCTAGGCTTGATGGATATTTAAGGATCATAGTCTTAAACGATTCACCAGTTTCTATCACACCAGAGACCCTGGTCTTTTCTATGCTTTTGAGTTTTGTTTAGCACTTCTCCTTTTTTCTGTACGAGACCTTTTGTTAACTCTCTTTGAAAGTGGAGAGCAGTGGAAGCAGCACAAGTAGTTCTTCTGGTCTTCATGGAGACTTGGATTTTTGTGGTCCACTAGTCCTTTGAACAAAATGTTGTATTGTCTCATTGGTTTTCTGCATTCTTCTTTGCTCTCCACAGAGAAATACCAGTAGCTGTATCTCAGATGATCACCCGCAAACTTTTAATCCCTTACTCACTCCCCACAAAATGGGGTATAGAGCATTCTCTGTGGACTATATTAAACCAATTGACTTAGCTGTTCTCCTAGACTATGGTCTTAAGTTCCCAGGATCGGTAGCTCATTCCTCTGAGGTGTTTGGTTATGGCAACATTATTTTAATAACTTTGTTTACTCTTTGTTATACTACAAGGAGCCCTGGTGGAGTTGTGGATTATGTGGCAGGCTGCTAATTACAAGGCCAGTGATTCAAATCTGCCAACTGCTCCACAAGAGAAAGAGGTGCTGACATGTTCCTCTAAAGATGAAGTTTCAGAAACACTATACAGGGACACAATGAGTTGAAATTAACTCGATGACAATGAATTTGTGTTGTGGCATTTAAGTTTTTTTTATATCTGGCTTTCTTTGCAGCACATATAAATATACATGTATAAATATCCTGTGTCAAACCTACAAATATCTATGGGTGTTATTAAACTCACTTTCCTGTCACTGTCAGCTTTATTGACCATACATGTACTCATAGATTATTGATGTTATTATTATTGCAGAATTATGTATGCAATAGAATTTATCCTTGTGGCCTTTAAGTCTTGTATTTCTCCCAATGTCTTGCTTTGCTTTGATCATTGTTCTGTCTTTTCTTCTATCTAAGTTAACACATGGTTACCATCTAGTTGGTGATTTATCTTTCCTTTCCTTCCCACATCAACAAATGATCATTTCCTAGATTTTTACAGTTGTGGCAGCCTACATTTGTGATTTTAAAATTAATTTCACTCAACATGATATCAGATTCTTTCATGTTGTGAGATGTTTTACAAATGCATCATTATGCTTTAGTCTTTCACATTATGTCATTGTGTGTACATTGCATAGTTCACTCTTTTGTCCATTTATGGGTACTTAAATTGTTTTCATAATTTTGCTATTGTGCATAATGCTTTGAAGAGCATTATGAATGTTAATATATTAGTTCATGTCACAGCTCTCATTTTTCTAGGATACATGCCTATTGAGGGGATTGTTATATAATAAGATATTTTTACATTTTAAAGAAATATATAGGAATTCCATAGTGGTTGCACCATTTTAGTCCCATAATCCTTCTTGTCTTTGAAAATTCATGTTCAATACATCAAATCAATTCCTGAGGTGATTACCCAACGCTGTACTTTTAATCTTGTGGACTTTAATTTTCTTCAGCTTTACTTTGACTTGCATTGGCATAATTGATGGTCTTTTGCACACTCATTCCCGAGTCCTATTATGACTAGTGACACTGAACTTCTCTATCATCTCTTTTTACAGTTGCAGTCTATTTGTTTCATGGGTATACACCTGGCAAGTTCCATGTGTATATGTTCTGCTATATTGTCTCTAGAGGGGGGTATTTTCAATGAATATGTCATTGCTATTGCAAAATCCTATCACGCCATCTCTAGTATTGCTTCTATCACTAAGGTCATATTTTCCCCAAACAAGTTTTTCTTCTTTGTGCTAAATTTTGGTATGCCAATTACTGGTAATTGTCAATACATGTCAATACCATGTTTGATAAATTTCAGACAAGAAATAGTAAAAATTTATTTCTTCATCATTGTCATTAGTTGGTGTATAAATTTGAGAATAGCTTTATTAACTGCTCTTCCTTGTAGGTTGACAGATATAAACTTTTCACTGGCAATATGTATTTCAGGAATGTTATTATGTGCAGTGAGTGAGTTGTTATCTTCAAATTGTCATTCGCTTCATAACAAATTGTATGGTTACCCAATTAAAAATTGTCAAGGATATTCCACTGCATTTCACTAATCTCTAGGATAGCCACCTTCAAGCATTTCACTTTAGTTTTTATACTTTCCAACTTTCCTAGATACATTCTTTGTACATTTCACATTTTAATTACTAGTGAATGTTTGAAGCGGTTTCTTTCTTACATCAGCAATTAGAGGTCTTGAAAACATCACACCATTCATCTCATTTAAGTAGATGGTATTTCTGGAAGAATTACCTTCCCAATCATATTCTGAATACTTTCAATCTTGAGGAGTTCCTCTTCAGACACTATATTAGGCAATGCTCTGACTGTTAATTAGCTTTTCATCAGTCCACGTTTTTTGAAGTTCATTGATGTTGTTAGGTGTCATCAAGTCAGTTCTGACCCATAGCAACCTTATGCCAATAGAAAGAAAACTCCCTAATCCTGTCCCATCCTACAATTATTCCTATGCTGGAGCCTATGGGTACAGCCACTGTGTCAATCCATCTCATTGAGGGCCTTACTCAATTTCACTGCCCCTCTACTTTATCAAACATGATGTCATCCAGGGACCAGGCTCTTCTGACAATATGTGTGTGTAAGTTCAGGTAGAGAAACAATGTGTGTGTGTATATATATATATATATATATATATATATATATATATGAGAGTTTTGTACAAAGTATAATTATATATTAAGAAAATATCACAACCCAGTCCAGTCCAAGGTCATAAGTCTAATATTAGCCCAGACTCATGAAACACATTCAATGATGCCAAATGCAGAACAGTCACAAGCCAGTGGGTAGAAAGTCTTTGGATCCAGTGGCGTTGTAAGCATCACAGTGCTGGCAGGGGTCTCTCTGTGACTTCTTTGGCTTCAGATATCTGTTTGCATCCATGTGGCTTGTCAGGCTAAGGGCACTGGGGTAACTCCATGTGGCTTCTCTTCAGGGATGTCTCACAAGAAGTCAGCCTTGTCAGTAGAGTGTCTGAGTGAGTGAAAAAGAGTCTCATGCTTCCAAGAAGGAAGTACCAGATTTCCCATAATTCTCAAAGGAGAAGGTCATGCCGCACAGAGGTCTCATTGACTAGCTCCAGATTAACAGGCTAGACTTCACCCTACACTCTTAATCTTCAAATTGACACCAGATTAGGTGACTGTCACAATATCCAAAGCATTTAAGACAAAATCATTCCATATTTGCCTCTATGGACCACTCTAGTCAACATACATTGCCAAGTACTTATTCCTAGTCTGAGTGTGCTGTTGAAATCTTTCTACCATGAGTTACTTCTTTTGAGGCTTTCGCTCATCGTATCCTTCAATGTTTCAGCTCAAGCCTTGACATTTTTTTGATTGCTTTCAGCTTCAGATATGCTGTGTGTGTTCTATCTTTTTGTCTTTCTAACACAGGGTCTTTACACATTTCATTATAATACTTTGCTTGGTCTTTTTGAGCTACCTTGTGAAATTTTCTGTTCACCTGCTCTACAAACAACAAATTAGTCCAGCAAATAAAAAATTGTACCTTCAATGACATGCTGGTTATAAAATTACCTACTCACTGTCAAATCGGCAACAACAATTTGAAAGATTAGATATGTAGGGGACAGCGATTATAGTTAAATGATGTAAAAACAATTCAAAAATAGAGAATGATAGTATAATCTGAAGAGTGAAATCGATGTCACTATATGGTACATGACAAAGTTATTGAATGACTACATGTTCTGTTGTGTATATTTTCAATAATAATATATAAGAAAAATACACTGTGGCAAATATGAGTGGAATTATGCATCCGCCTAGCAATGAAACAAACAAGCAAGGTGGTATAGTTGTTACACATGGGGTTGCCAGCACTTTGGAACCACAAGCCATTCCATAGGAGAAAGATAAAGGTTTCCACAGCTCCAAAGAGGTACAGTCTTGGAACCCCACAGGGGCAGTTCTGTGCTGTCCTACAAAGCAGCCACGAGTCAGAATCAACTCAATGGCGATGAGTCATAAGGACAGATAGGGAATGCCACCTAAAGGGGTCTAACTGATGAGTCACAACATACCAGAAATAAGGAATCTGTGAGTGTGACTATCCAGGACCTTGTCGAATAAGGACGTATACCAACTCGGAACAACCACCTTAAAAGAAAAAGACAACAAAAACAAAGCCAAAAAACCCCAGTTCTGACCTCAGCCTTGCCAGACATTTAAGAAGAGCCTGCCAGTGCTGGGTGGGATCTCACAGCTTGCACCATTTAGGAAGTGGAGATAGTCCCCCAGCAGAAGACTCACTGGAAGGTCAGTCAAAGGTGGGAGGGCAGAAGAAAAGGCCCAGCTCTGTAGTTCACCAGTCCTTCAGACTAGTTAAGGACCTTTTGGGGTGCCATTCCATAGGATCTCCTTTAGTAAGCTCCTGCTTTCTGTTCAGTCTCGTCTCTGGTCTGAACCTCGTCCCTTGTCTGCAATTTTTCTTGTGAGTAAGATAAGAATCAAAGAGCACAGAGGCCTGAAACTTTGAACTCCTCCTGGTAATATCTACCAATCCCATTCCTATCGAAGTCAGTTCTCATTAGTCTTATTTTCCAGGTTTTATTTTTCTATAGATTCACTCTCTCTCCCTATGCCTCTGCCTTTTCCTTTCTGAACATGTAAAGAGTCAAATATAATAATAGTATCTATATTGCAATAATATAAACAATACCTTGTAGGTTCAATAAATTAAATTTTAAACAAAAAGTTATAATCTCTCAAATCCAAACTCATTGGGAAGCGACCTGAAAGGGTAGCAGTTTGAAATCACCATCTGCTCCTTGGAAAAAAGACAAGGCTTTCTGGCCCCCTCTAATTACATCTCAGAAACTCACAGGGGTAATTCTATCCCATCCCAAAGAGGAGCTATGAGTGAGAATATATATATTGTCAAGGGATTGGGGAATATTTTGGAAAGATCTATTTTACGTTTATCGTGGAGATCTGGGCATAGAGTGGGCTACATATTGAGTTGCTAGCCACCTGGTCCATTTTCAAACCTGCCAGCTGCTCTCCGAAGGAAAGAGCGAGCTGTCGAATTCTGGGAAGAGTTCAAGTCTTAGAAATTCAGGCAGTTCTAATGTGTCCTATAGCGTAGTTTTGAGTGAAAATTGACAGCCGTAAGTTGTTATTTTATTTTGTAGAAATTGTATAAGCTTAAAAACACTCATTTGCAGAAGGTTAGAGATGGCATTGAAAATCTAAAATCCACTTGCAGAATTTCCACATAGATTAAACCTGCCTTGAATTCCTCCTGATCATTAACCGAGGATGAAGGTGACCTTGCCCTCAGACTGCATGACTGGATTAACCTCCACCACTCTCCTGCCAGCCCAGCAGGGAAAGTCTCTCTGAGATGCTTGCCTGGGTGTGTCCCTGATGGAGATCACCATACCGGGGACAGGATTGGGAGTAGCACAGTCATGAATCATGTCCTACAACTCTTGCCCTGGGGCTACTTTAGTGAGCTTTTCTATAACATGATGTATGTGTCACAATCATAGCCCTGCTTTCACTTCTATCATCTCAACTGTAACTATGATGAATTGTTCTGCCACCAATCATGAATCCGTGGTGATTGCCTTTGTTCCATGCCATATTTCACTGGACTCCTGACTGACTTCTCCGGGATGCCATGATGACCTTGTGTTAATGGCCTCCCTCAACCAAATGATGTGTCCATTACATCTTTGTGTCATTTCTGTTCTTTTATTTAAAACTAAGAACTGTTGTCCTTAAATTGTATTTGAGATAGGAGTCCCTTTTGTTGTATATACCTTAAAGCAATATTAAACATTTTTAGAGATATAATTAACAATATAAATTTTCAGGTAGTTATCTCTAACCTTATTCACTTATTTAATCAAAGTTTGGTTTTTAATCTTGCTTATATTTATAAAGTGAACGATTTTCTAAAAATCTTTGGATTAATTCAAATAGTATCAGGATTCTAGAAAATATGGAAATGTTATCAGAATTTTATCAGGTTCTTAATTTCTGAAAATAGAGATTTATTTTGAGAGGCATAAAACATAGACTTTTTTCCTTTTCATTTAGAGTAGTAGTTCTCAACCTTCCTAATGCTGCAACCCTTTAATACAGTTTCTCATGTTATGATGAGCCCCCCAACCATAAAATTATTTTCATTGCTACTTCATAGCTGTAATGTTGCTACTGTTATGAATTGGGTGACCCCTGTGAAAAGGCTGTTTGACCCTCAGAGGAGTCGCAACCCACAGGTTGAGAACCTCTGATTTAGAGCCTTTTATTGAGGCTCTCCTGGGACAGAAATAGCCAATCAGCCAGCATGACTTGTTCTCTGGTGTTTCTCAGCCCAGCTGTTGTGGAATGGGCTTTTTCAATATTTCAGTGCAAGAGGTTGTTGAGAAAATCTGTTGGGGGTAACCAGAATTTCTGGGACCTATAGACCCAAGATGTTGCACAGACTCTGCATATGGTCAATCCAAATCTCCACTTTTGCTCCTATATCCTCTTTCTGTAGTTAATTCATGCTTATATGGGGCATAGTGTATCATCATCCTGCCTATATGCAATCTATTTTCTATTAAGAGCGGCAAGTTCTTTCAGGCAGAGATGCTTGGCTTGAGGTTATGAGTCTTTCAGAATCGGCTGGATTTGCTCTCTCAGAAAATTCCACCTAGTCACCCAGGAGGGTTGTCCCAGGAGACATCCTTAATTATAATGGGGCGGAAGGAAAGAAAGAAAGATGAGGAGTACAGTGGCTTCATCAGTGCCCCTCTAGTTAACAGCATTACTAAAAGCACAAATTGTCCTGTGCTTCTCTTCTACTTCATTGTTTAAAGTTTATTATAAAAAGCAGTCAGGATAGGGTTGGTTAGTCTAATAGACTTATGTTGTAGTTGTAGTTGTAGCAAAGGACAGAAAAAGAAAACTTTTTTTCTACGTGTTCTACTTCTGAGAACACTTTTAGGCCATACTTATTAATTTGTGTGTCTCACTCTTTCTGTAAATAAGCACACTCTTTCTCTCTGTTCTTTTCTCCTAAGAGTCATCCTAGCTACTCATGTAGTTTGTTAGTTAGAAATATGTTTGCTGCTAGAGTACTGAAAATGGCTTGTAGACCGATTTAAGGCATAGAACGAAAGCAGATCTCTGTGTGCAGGCTGTGACTTTCTGCACAAAAAGTGCCTTTTGGCTTCTGGCACTGACATGTTCTCTTGATCAGAGCTTGGAGAGAGCACTCTGGGAATTACCCTATCCTGAGAATTAACTACTGCTTGGTTTACAATGGCAACCATAGCAGGTCTTTTGCATTCACAGTTCTATTACTCCACTGCATACCATCTTGTCTGGGATCACTCAAAAAGTTGATCAGAATTTATGTCCATCACCTCTCTTGGCCCAAGCTGTTCTTTTTCCTCTTCTCTACCTCACTGGACTCGTAAAAAAAAGTTCAAAGTGGTTATTTCTGGAGGAACTTTGCCAACAGTTTTAGCATTGCTGCTCAGCTCTCATCTCTAATGATCAATTTATCAAAGACTGTCTCAATTTAACTATATCATAACTAAAGATTAAAGTTTTGAAAAATGACCAACCCTATCCTGTGTTGGACTAAGAGGTTTCCATCTTATTCTCATTTTACAGCATCCAATGCAATTTGTTCTAACTTTCTTAGCACCAACCACTTAAATTTTAAGGAAAGGCTTGGTGCCGGACTATAAGACAACTATTTCTCCTATAGACAAGTGAGGATATTGTTTTGGCAACCATGTGCCACACAAGTAATCATTTAATTAGCTTTAAATGAGATTAAAACAAGGTACTACTAGAGTTAGTCAGGTTTCTAAACGGTAATCCATAATTTAACTTAATTACATGAAGTTAAAGCTTCCAAAGTTTAAAGTGGGAGGCAGACTCAAATGACAGTTAAAAGCAGGGTTCCTTGTGGCAGATTTAACACTGCACTAGATTCTCAGAACTTACCATAGATTTTGACAGTTCAGCAGAAGCATTCTTAATGCAAGCATCTATCTCCCTAAAAGGAGAGGAAACTCGACAGATAATTAACAAAATTTCATTTTAAAAGATATAACAAGTAGCACATGTGGGTATAATTAAACTGTACTTGCGAGTGAGTCACACATTAGAAGAAAGCCTGATCAATCAGGAGCCTGCATAATTTTTAGGTTCAGTTCTCTAACTAGTTTGGCCATGAAGTCAGAAACTTTCATCTCCTTTAGGTGAGAAAGATGTACCTAAGATTTTTATGCCCAATAATTTTGCAGTATTATTGACTTTTCCTTTGCACTTATCCACGAAGACAAACATAACTTGCAAGATTAGGGCAGAAGATAGTAAGAGTTATTATGACAGCTGGAAAAATATGATAGGCCAGATTTGGCAGTCAACCTTGGAAGTAATAAGTGAGACAACTGAAAAAGTAGTAGACCTCTGGTCCATGTCTTTAGAGGATTTTTCAACATGCTTGCTTCTGCCTGCTATAGGCATTTTAGCTGGTTTTTTTTTAATTTGGAGAAGTATTTCAGCTTCCCTAATCAATAAGGAGCAGTTCTAGTGACAAACAGGCACAGAATTATTACACTACATTCTTGTGGACAGAACACTCTGTTTTCTCAAAACTTATTAGAGATCCATGGGGTTGGTGAACTTAAACACAGTCCTTGTCATTTCTCCTTGATACCTGGAGTAGGCTTATAAACTTATTTCTTAATACAATTTTTTTCCTATGGGACTCTTAGGATCCATATAAGTAGGTGTTATAAAAGTCTCTTTTAACCTTAAAAATGCCATCTGGTTCCATAGGGAACTTTGGTCAGTGGTGGTTAGTCTGGCATTATAATGTTGACATCTATTTCTAGTCCAAAATTCTGTTTAATGTCTTAGAAAGAATATTCATTTTTCTTTAACCTCTGGATCTACAGCTTGATTCCACAAAGGTAAAGAAATTATGGAAGGTCTAAAGACCTCTTGTGTAGCTTCTAGAATTTACAAAAGGGTCAACCTGATGAAGATGATCATCCGAGGGCTGGGAAAGTCTCCTAAGACCCATAAGGGAAAACTGTATTTTGGCTTTATTTGGAGGGTAAAATCTGAGATATAATTCCACATTTTTGTAACAGTTTTTGCCACTGTCACCAAGTCAATTCTCAACAGCACCACACACAAGGGAGGCAGCAAATTCTCCTGAGGGTAGATAGTCTCATTCCACACCCCCCCCTCCCCCCCACCACACACACACAGAGCAGCAGGTGATCTTGGACTGATGACCTTGTGGTAACCCAAAGCACAGCCGCTCTGCCTCCAAGGCACCTAACTGTTGCTTTAAAGAGACACACATCCTAGTGGTTGGATTTCTACAGTGTTCTGGAGATGATAGCTTTGCCTCAGACCTGAGCAGATAAAATTATAGCAAGCCCCAACTCAAGCAGTTACTCACCTACAGAGAGGAAACAATTAAAGAAACATTTAGTCTCTTTACCGACTCGTTCTATCTTCTCACAATTTGGATTAGCTATAACTCATGGGTCCTGTCACCTTTCAGAGTTCTGGAAAACTTGATTTAGTGTGGTGAGTTCCAATTCTTTATAAGTTCATTTCTGAAGAGAAAAACATTGTTTAGCAGGTCCAAAAGGATTTATATTTGCTGACAAAGCTGAATGTGACTAATGTTAAGTCATAATAAAACATATACACGTAGACATCTAGATTTTTAAAGACTTAAGTGGGAAATAGGGTTGCTGATACTTCAGCATCGACGTGATGGAAGTGAGTTTGGTGTTTTTGAAGAGGGAACATCGCAAGCTAATGTAAAGCGGAACTAGGTGGATTAAAAGTCAGAAGGAAGAGTAAACCAAAAGGAAACTCTTCACTGGGGCCCTATAGGGCAGGGTAGAACCAGGCCTGTGAGTTTCCAAAGCAGCAATCCTTGATAGGAACAGAAAGCCCGGTCTGTCTCCCTTGGAGTAGTTGGTAGCTTCTGACTGCACATCTTGCTGGTCACAGCCCACTGCGGAAGCAGGGTGCCACCCGCCCTCCTTGCAATACTTGTTTATGTTTCAGCATCAAACTTAAATTATTCAACTTGTTGTTTTTCAGTTGCATAACTGAGGAATTGTTGGCATGATGTACTTGAAATGCTTTTTCAGCTTACTGACCTAATGTACATGCCATGATGATTATCATTTACTTCAAGCAGGCAGGATGTAAGGCCTGGGTTGCTCAGAAAAACTTAACCTGTTGTTATCTAGCCAATTCTGCAGGACAGCAGCCTGAAAGGATAGAGCAAAATGGCCACAGTGGGTCTCTAAGCCTGCAATTGCTCCCATTGCAGAAACCTTAGTCATCTTCTCATTGAGCAGTTGGCCGCCCTGCTTAACCACTGTACCACCACAGCTATTCTCAACAAAGAGGTTTTTTCACTTTGTTCAGAGTTAGGGGTCAAATGTAAAGAAAGGACCTTTTATGCTAAGTAGCCTCTGGTCAGGAAAACCTTTTGAGATGCAAATAGCCTTGTTCTTAGAATCTGTCAAATGTTCCCATGTTACAAAAGCCTTGAAAAAAAGAACCTTTACGATATTTTAAACAGTTCTTAGCATAAAAAACAACATGCCATTTAAGCTAAAACAACACCACCAACAAAATAACATATATGGTATTTCTCTGCCTGCTCCCTGTGAAACGGGATTTTAAAATATCCTCAACTACGAGATTGCTATGAATTTTTAAGTGGGTAGCAAGCCTTTCTGAGAAATGCAGTGCTAAGGTCTGGCATGCGTTCTGCCTATGTTTAGTCCCAGTCTCCGCCTTTAGTACCGTGCCCTCCTGCTACAGTTGCGGAAACACTTTGTCAGCTTGCACCCCTAAGCTTAACAGGAAATAACTCCTTGTGACAGGTAGCTAGATTAGGGACAATGTGGGGTTGGGGATGGGGGTGGGTCTCCATCAAATGCCCATACTAGCAGATATTGACAGGGTCACAATTAAGGGGTTAAAAAGAAATCAGCCACACTAATTAGACACGGAAAAATCGAAACTGGGCATGTGCAGATCCAGGACACCTAGGCCCAGGTGGGAGGGCCATCCATCCTGGCCACAGCCGAGGCACATGACATCACACAGGTACCCTTAAATTCAACCAATAAGATAGGCCAATCCCCTCAGCCACTTCCCAACCAGTTGGGATAGGTGGGGATAAATACGAGACCGAGGGTGAGACAGTGTCTCTTGTTCAGGTACTCTCTCACAGGTCAGGGGACCGAGGTGTACAGATGCCCACACATCCACACCCTCACACCCCCTCTCCGAGCCCACTCTCTCTCTCGGGGTCTCGGACTGCTCTCTCCCTTGACTCCACGCTCAGGATTCCTATTCCCATTCTGGTCCTTCTTCTATACTTGTCTGTGGTCCCTTGAGGTGGTTGCAGGGGTCCTTTTCCGCTACATACTTTCCCATGCTCCTGCCATGTGGCCTTGTACCCTCTCCAGGGAAAGTATGTACTTTTGAAGACTGTAATATCTGAAACTCCCCTTTCCCTCATAAACACTACTTGGGCTTGCAAAACTGCTTCTGCCACGTGAATTCTTTCAGGGTTGAGAAGCAGGAACTGAGGCGAATCACCCCAGAAACGTAACACTTGGAGTTATTGCACATCTGTCTGTCCATCCCTTCTCATGAGCATTAAGAATCGCTGGCAGAGGCTGTTGTGAGCTCAGCAGCAGGGACCTGAAAGCCAGGGAAACCGCTCACGGGGTTCATTTAGAGCAGTGGTTCTCAACCTGTGGGTCGCGACCCCTTTGTGGGGGTCAAATGGCCTTTTCACAGGGGGAACCCAATTCACAACAGCAGCAAAATTACAGATATGAAGTAGCAATGAAAATACTTTTATGGTTGGGGCATCACCATAACTTGAGAAACTCTATTAGAGGGTGGGGGCATGAGGAAGGCTGAGAACCCCTGGATTAGAGTTTGCCAGTTCCTCCCCCATCTGGTAACTGTTGGGTGCCAGACTGTTGGGAATTGAAACCCATATTCTCCCACAGTGGAGCCTGCACCAACTAGCAGCACTAGACCTGTTTACAGTGTGGAGGCCCCATGGCTCAGACCCTCAAAGTCAATGAGACCTACCTAACGCTCTAGGGATCAATTTGGGTTTCACTTCCCCTCATTCTGGACAACTCTGTGAACTGCTGAAGCTGTTGTGAGCCAAAAAATGGACCTTCAGCCACAGCAAGCATCTTTCTTCCAATCATACCCTGATAGAAATAGGATAAACCTCCATAGGTTCAGGGCATGTCAACTTCTTTCCCATCTGGTACTTGCTGGCCTGATAATGAGCTCTTTTTTTTTTTTTTTGGCATCACTGCCCTGGTGGGAGTAGGAAACCCAGCCTTGCTCCTGGAGAGCTGCTGCTGGATTTGAACTGCCAACCCTGTGGGCTGCAGTCCCGCACACAACCACTATGCCACCGGAGCTCAGCCGATAATGAACTCTTACGAAAAGTCCCCCTCCCCCAGTAAAACTTGGCAGGGCATCAGAAATGAAAATGTCTGCTCTAACCAACATAGATCACAAGGACTCAGTGATCATCAAGACAGATTTTTCAATGGTTTGCCTGCAAAGTACCAGCCTCTCCTTTTGTTAAGGAGAGAAGTCTGTGTTACTTTTGAATGCTAGCTCAGAAATTGGAAGACTTCACACACATCAGGGAAGGCGGTCTAGACCAAAGCTGAAACTCCACCAAGAGATCACAGGGTCTGAGCACACGGACAGAAAATGAGGTTACAGAGATGGAGCAGGAGAGAGAGAGAGAGAGAGAGAGAGAGAGAGAGAGAGAGAGAGAGAGAGATAAAGATTTGATTTTTACAAGTTATTTGATAAGTTTGAGAAACATTGAAAATTGAAACACAAGATTTGGGACATACAAATCATAGTTAAATCAAGGAGGAAGGAGTGGTCACAGAGAGCCAAACGAAGCATTAAATATGTTTCAAAGGTTCTACTTGACTGATTTTCTTGCAGAAAGTAGTATAAGAAAAAGCATGAAAGTCTGTGGGGAAAGGAGAAAGAAACATTTCAGTAGACCTCAAAAACTACAGGAAGCATATCAATAAGGAAACCTGTCCAAATAAAGATAATCACAGAAGTTAAATTGAATATATATGGAAGCCTGCATATGGCTAAAATGAAAGAATATAATACAGCAGTGCTAAACATCCAAGAACTAAAAGAAGACATAGAAAAAGAACTAAGCATACAGGGAAAACAATATCTGATCATTTAAATGAGGCAAATTTAAAAGATAGTTTCTAGTTTTAAGCAAATAGAAATAATGGAAATGAAACAGCAGACAATAAATGAAATAAAAAGTACAATGAAAATACTTAAGAATAGATTTAGTCAGAAGAATTTTAAAAATGGAAGATAGTATCTTTAAAAATATATATTCCACCATTTGTGTGTGCATTTATCATACTGTGGTATTTGACTGAACTGCTAGAAGCTATGTTCCTGATATTTTTAATGCCAGCAGAGTCACCTAAAATGAACAGGTTTCAATAGAGTATCGGTACTAAGACTAGCAGCACTTACTCCTCTATGTCAGGGAAATCGGAAGATAGCTCACTGGTCAGCTAACTAGGAGAAAGCCATATTTGTCCTACAAAATGCTCCACTTACAGAATGACATCATTGATATCACGTGTAAGCAAAACTTTGCTGAATATCATCCAACAAGGGGTTGTAGCAGTACATTGACAAGAAACTACCAGAGGTTCAGGTCCATTTCAGAAGAGGACATGGAACAAGAGATTATCATTTCTGATGCCAAATGGAATTTGACTGAAAGCAGAGAGATGTCTACTTGTGTTTTATTGACTATGCCTAAGCATTCAGCTGTGTGGATCATAACAAACTATGGCTTTGAGAAGAATGAGAATTCTAAAATACTTCAGAGTGCTCATGTGGAACTTGTACATGAATCAAGAGGGTATTGTTCTAAAAAAAACAATGGAGTTTCAGTATTTTCTCTCTGTTACATTACTCTTGTTCAATCCCTATTGTGTCTCTCATATCCACCTTGTCACTGATTTTGAATATATTGTCCCTGGGCTAGTCAACACCACCACCTTTCCCCCTCCTCCCTATCTCCCATGTTCTCCACCCCCACTCCATCCATCAGTCCTGTCATTTTTGCCTCCAGACTGTACTTCCAGCCTATCTTATCTTATAGAGACAACAGTATGTACAAAAAAAAGCAGGTATCCTAAGATGAAGCAACCAAAGAAACTAAAATGATGTCAACAACAAAGAAACCTAAAAGTGCTATATATATATATATATATATATATATATATATATATGTTTTTATTTTGTTAAATAATATATGCCTGTAATAGTTCAGAGTCTGTTCATTCACCTCCAGAAGTGCCCCCTGGTTGAGTTAGATGGGGTGCCACCCTAGTCCCAAAGTATATCCTTGGCACTCCATGTGGAAATCCATTCTCTGTTGCACACCCTTAGTTTTTTGCCATGGTGTGTTTGGGTCAGATGGTATAATCCTGATCCTGTTTCTCTACTGTTATAAGCAACAAAGTCCACACGGAAGAAGCACATCAGCCTGTGCAACCACGAGGTGCCAAAGAGATCAGTTATCAGGATTTAAGAACTAAAAATCATAACATTGCATGTTCACCTTCCTGATATGATTGCTGATGACAAATGGGTGCATTAGCAAATGTGGTGAAGAAAGCTGATGGTGCCCGGCAACCAAAAGATATAATATCAGGGGTCTTAAATACTTGAAAGTAAATAAGCGGCCATCTAGTTCAGAAGCAACAAAGCTCATGTGGAAGAAGCATACCAGCCTGTGTGACCATGAGGTGTTGAAGGGATCCAGTGTCAGGTATCAAAGAACTAAAAATTGTATCATTATAAAGGAGGGGGAGCACAGATTGGGGAACCAAAAGTCCATCAATAGGTGAAGTGACTTCTCCTTGCAGAGGGGTTGCAGGGTGGAGAGGACCCAGTCAAGGTACAGTGTGGCAGCAATGAGATATGCAACTTTTCTATGGTTCTCAAATGCTTCCTCCCACCCACTATCATGATCACAATTCTATCTTATAAATCCAGCTAGATCAAGGGGTGTACACTGAAGCTGGAAACATAGGGAATTCAGGATATATGATCTCTTTAGGACCAGTAGTGGGTGTAGTGATGCCTGGAGGGTGGAGGTAGGGTGGAGTGGAAAGGAGGGACCAATTGCAGGGATCTACATATGACCTCTCTGGAGTACAGACAGTGGGTAAATGGGTGAAGGGATACATCGGTTAGAGTATGATATGAAAAACTAATAACTATTTGTAAATTATTAAGGTTTCATGGGGGAGGGGGAGGAAAGGGAAATATAGGGAGATGGTACTGGGGACCAAAGTGGAGGGAGAATGTTTCCGGGGTGATCACGGCAACAGGTGTGCAAATGTGGTATGCATACAATTGATGTATGTATTGATCATGATGGGAGTTGTATGAGCACCCAATAAAATGATTTATTAAAACAATAAAATGATCGGGGCTGATCCCTGGTGGCGTAGTGGTTGAGTGCGGAACTGCGGGCCATGGGCTTGGCGGTTCAAATCCAGCAGCGGCTCTCCAGGAGTAAGGCTGGGTAGCTCCCATGACCACCAGAGGGCAGTGATGTCCCCCAAAAGTAAAATGATCTTTGAAATAAAAAAATGGAATATTGCATGGTTCAAATAAGGAAAAGTGCATATTAGGGTTGTAACCACTCATCATACTTACTTAATCTGTATGTGTGCAAATAATCAAATCATCTGGATTATATTAAAAGCATTATAAAAAGTAAAAAAGGATGCATGACAAAGAATATTTTAAATAGCATATTATTGTTAATTATAGTGAATGATAATGTGCTAAATTAAAAGGCAGTGACAGAATGGACAGAAAAACAAAAAACAAAAAGCCAGCACAAACAAAACATAACAACACCACTGTATGCTCTTCGCCTGAATGCTACAAATAAAATGAAAATGAAGAGATCAAGAAAAACATTTTTTGCAATCCAAACACAAAATAGGATGGGAAAGTTATGAGGTGAAGTAGATTTTAAGATAGCATCTATTAGGGAAAATAAATATGGATACTATGTAGTGCTAACACGATGAAGCCATCCAGATTCATCAACAATTAGAAATACACGTGCACCTGATATCATAGCATCTTACTGTATGAAGCAAAACTAATAGAACTAGAATGAGAGGTATGGACCACTACAAAAAGACGTGGAAACTTGAACACATCCCTTTCAATATTGGACAGAACATCTAGAAAGACCATCAAACAGGAGGCAGGGGAGTGAAGTGACATGTAAACGAGCTAAAGGAGCTGTGGTGGCATAGTAGTTACTCTTTGGTTTAAAAGCACCTGCATCACGTGGGAGAAAGTCAGAGCTTTCTACGTCTATAAAGAGTTACAGTTTCAGAAGGTAGCAGGGGCAGTTCTATCCTCTCCCAGCAGTTGGACAACACAGACTTGATATTAAGTTGTGAATCACATGATAGAAATGAAGTTGTGAGTCACATGATACTTTTGCAAGTTCAATGACTTGTTCATTGAAAATACATTTTATTCACACAAAATGTTACTGCACGCATGAAATACTCCGGATAGTGTATGCAGAAGTGAAATTGACTACATCTGTGGGAGGGAGAGACTGGAGAAGCTCAATATTAGCATATAAAGCCAGGCCAGGGATCTACTGTGTAGCAGACCACCAATTGTTCACATTTAAGTTCAGGAAGAAGCTGAAAAACATTAAAACTAGTTAAAAGAGCCATAATAAAACCATGAGTCTATCCCACCTGATTTTCAAGAACAGATTTGAGTTATTAAACACTAATGACAGAAGCCTGATGAGCTGTGGGAGGACATCAAGAAAATCATTTATGAAGATAGCAAAAGGTCATTAAGAAGACAAGAAAGAAATAAAAAATAAAGGTAGATGTCAGAAGAGACTCTCAGACTTGCTCTTAATTATAGTGGAGCTAAAGCGAATGGAAGAAGTGATGAAGCCAAAAAGAACTGAATAGAAATTTCAAAGGACAGATCAAGGAGATAAAGCCAACTATTATAATGAAGTTTGCAAAGACAGATTTAGAAGACAAAAACAAAGAACATACTCAGCAATATCTTAAACTGAAAGAATGCATAGAAAACATTCAAGCCTCATGTTTCAATATTGAGTCTATGAGTAAAATGATGCAAATGATTCAAAAGGAGATAGAAAGAATAGACAGATCCACTGTTCATAAAAGAATTATGCCACCATTTCAGGAAGTCGCATATGAGCAAGGACCAATGGTGCTGAAGGAAGAAGTTTAAGCTCCACTGAAAACAAGGCTCCCAGAATTAATAGAATACCCATTGGAAAAAAAAAGAATTCCAATTGAACTCTTTCAAACAGCTAATGAAGCACTGAAGAGTCTATGTCAGGCAATATGGAATACAGCTGCTTGACCAACTAATAAGAGATCCATATTTCTACTTATTCCAAAGAAATGTGATCCAACAGAATGCTCTAAAAGAAAAATATAATTGATATCACATGCCAGTACAATTTTACCAAAGGTCATCTGACAATAATTGCAGCAGTGCCTTGAACACTACACTATGAACATGGAATGGCCATAAACCCAGACTGGATTCAGAAGAGGATGTGGAACAAGGTATATCATTGGGGATCAGATGGATCTTGGCTTAAAGGAAAGAATACCAGAAAAATGTTTATTTGTGTTTCATTGACTATGCCAGGGCCTTCAGCTGTGAGGATCATAAACATAAATAAACTTGAGAATGGGTTCCAGAACACATCATTGTGTTCTGCAAAACTTCCACATGGATCATGTTGCAGTCATTTTTGCAGAACAAGGGAATACTGCACGACTTAAAATCAGGCAAGTTATGCACCAAGGTTTTATCCTCTCCCCACACGTTTTCAATTTTTATGTTTAGTAAATCTTCAGAGAAGCTGGTTTATATGAAGAAGAATGTGGCATCTAGATTGGAAGAGGATTATTAACAGTTTTTGTTTGGCAAATTACATACCTTGCTTGCTGAAAATGAGGGGGACTTGAAGTCCTTACTGAAGAAGATCAAGGATTATAGTTTTCAGTATGGATTACACCTCAATGTAAAGAAGACCAAAATCCTCACAACTCCTAAATGGAGAAAATGTTTAAGTTGCCAAAGATTTTGTCTTGCTTGGATCCACAAACAATGCTCAATGTATGAGTAGTCAAGAAACCAATAGGCAGGTTGCCTCAAATAAATCTGCGGAAGAAGACCTCGTCAGACTATTAAAGCAAGAATGCTGCTCTGAGAACTAAGTAGCACTAGCCCCAAACTACGGTATTTTCAGTTGTCTTATATGCATGTAAAAGTTGTGCATTGAGTAAAAAAGACTGAGAAGATTTTAAGTGTTTGAACTGTGTTGCTGGAGAAGAATCTTGAAAATACCACGGTTGTTGAAAATCCAGACCAATTCATATTGGAAGAAGTACAGCGGGTGCTTTCCTTTGAGGCAAGGATGGTAAGACTCCATCTGACATACTTTAGAAATATTGTCAGGAGGGACTAGTTCCTGGAGAAAACCATCACCTTTGGTAAAGTAGAGGGGCGGCAAAAAATAGGAAGCTCCTCACAGATATGAATTGAGATCTTGACTTCAACACTTGTTCACGCAGAGTAACCATTGTGGAGATGGAACGGGAAAGGCAGGATGGAGTTGCTTTAGAGTGGAGTCAGTTCACTGGCACTGATAAGAGCGAGTTGGATTTATAGACCATTTTAGTCAACAACAGCATCATATGTATTCTGCTCTTGTGCATATGGATATGCTAGGCCATAAAGCAAGACTCAAATTTTAAAAGATTAAATCACACAAAGTATAGTTTCTAATAACAAGTGAATGGAAGTAGAAATCAAGTAACACAAGAAAACGAGAAAAAGAAGAAGAAGAAACCAGGTAATCGATAACAGAAAAACAGAAACCTGGGGGACAAAACATATGGAAATTAAATAAAACACATGGCAAAGTTATCAATGGGTCAAAGAGGAAACTAAAGTTAAAATAAAATTTTTATAAAGGAAAATGAAAGCTCAGCAGACATTTGTAGGATACAGAGAAATCAGTTTTAAGGGCAACAGAAGCATTCATGAGGAAAGGAGAAAAGTTCCAAACCAACTACTGAAGTCTAGACTTGAAGAAGAAAAAATAGAAGACTAAACTAAGACTAAATCGACTGGAAGAAAGAAATTAATAAAGATCAAAGCAGAAACAAAGAAAATCAATGAATAAAAACAATACGCCGATTGAAATATTTAATATCCATAATTGAATGTGGTTGTCATATATAATGGAATTCTATTCAGTGAAAAAAACCTGAAGTTCTGATGCATGCTACAATACAGAGAGAGCTTAAAGACATTATTTTGAGGGAAATGTATCAATCACAAAATATATTAGACCATACGATCACATCAATACATGCAGAAAAGGCATTGGACAATATCCAACACCCATTTTTAAACCAAAAGACTCAACACAATAGGAACAGAAGGGAAATTCTTCAGCATCATCAAATCCATGTATGACAAACCAACAGCCAACATCACACTCAGTGAGGAAAGCTAGAAAGATTTCCACTGAAAACAGAGACCAGACAAGGATGTACCGTATCACCACTCTTATTCAACCTTCTGCTAGAAGTCTTATCTAGGGCTATCAGAAGACAAAAAGAAATCAAGGGAATACTAATAACCAAAGAAGAAGGGAAACTGTCACTATTTGCCAATGATATGATTGTATAGAAAAACCCAAAGCCTCCTCAAAAAGTCTACTGGAGACAGACAGATTGAACAAGAGAGCAGGATACAAAATTAACAACCAGAAACCAGTTGACTTCCTGCATATCTGTTGAAAGAAGTTATGGAAAGACAATAATTAAACAATACCACTTACAAAATACACCCAAATAATAAGCCTAACTAAAAATCAAAAGACCTATACAGAAAAAAACGGCAGGACATAAGTACAAAAAACCAGAAAAGGGATGAATTTCCCATGCTCATGGATAGGCAGAGTTAATATTTTGAATATGTCAACACTGCCTAAAAAAAATCTACAGCTACAACCCAATCCCAAATACATTTTTAAAACTGGTAAAGCTAATCACCAATTCCATCCCAGTAAGCAAAAAACCCAGGACATGCAAAAAAAAAAAAAAAAGCTTCTTAAAAAGAAGAACTGTTGAGGAGGCCTGACATTACCTGACCTAAAAATACACTAAGCCACAGTAGTCAATACAGCCTCAGACTGGCACAATGAGAGAAACATAGACCAAGGATTCAGAACGGAAAACCCAGACCAAAATGCATCAGCCTACAGGAAATTTATCTTTGACAAAGGATTTAGAAATATCCACTGAAACAAAGATAGCCTCTTCAACAAATAGTGTTTGGCCAACTGGGTTTCCAGATGTAGAAGAATGAAACAAGAGGCAGTCCCATGGGACAACCACACTGTATATATATTTTTTTCTTTTAAAATTGAAATGAGGGCTGAACCCTGGTGGCGTAAGTGATTGAGTGCAGGACTGTGGCCCTCGGGCTTGGTGGTTCAAAGCCAGTGGTGGCTCTCAGGAGCAGCACTGGGTAGCTCCCACGACCACCAGACCACCAGAAGCAGTGATGCGCCCCACCCCCCAAATTGAAATAAAGAAAGCTTATCTCTTTTTTTAAAGAACGTGAATGGGCTTGGTTTTGAAAACCCTCAAAATTCCTTATCCTTCAGATACAAACATTGGTCTGTGTGGCTATAAAAGGAGGAAAAATAAAACTGAATTTGTGTTCTTTAATGCTATATAAAAAAGAGAAGGTCGTCTTTCTTCATCTCTCAAGACATCCATTTCTCACTGAAACGGCAGTGAGTCGGCTGGGACCATCAGAGACATGGGAAAGCAAGAGGGCAAGAGCCAGTTTTGAGAAAAGAGGCTTGGCAGGCAGGTGGCTCAAGTGAAGCAAGGGTTCTGGCAGAATTAAATACCAGGCCATGTCTTGAGCAAAGTCCAGATGAGGCAGCATAGAAAGGAGTGCAGGATTAGGGTCCTGTGCACTGTAAAAATTATTAATTAGATAGTCATCTGGCCAGTTAACAAGTATTTTCTGAGGTCACTGTGGTTCCTTGCACGATCCTAGGATCCAGAAACACAAAATTCAGCATGTAGACCAGGTTTATATGCTAGTACATACTAGCACATACTAGTAAAGGGAAGCTCTTCAGAGAAACAAGAACAACAGAAGATGCTCAGATGGACATGAAGGATGACAACTTGTACAGTTAAAGAAATAGACTGTTTTAGGGCAGTGGTGTGAAAAGACTGCAAACATTTTCTCTTTGCCTCGTGCAGCAACCCCTTAATACCATTCCTCATGCTATGGTGACCCCAGCAACCATAAAATCATTTTTGTTGCTTCTTCATAACTGTAATTTTCCTGCTGTTCTGAACCGGGTGACCCCTATAAAGGGCCGCTTGACCCTCAAAGGGGTGAAGACTCACAGGTTGAGAACTGCTGCTCTAGTGTATACATGGACTCTTCCACAGATGCCAGTGGGTGAATGTAAAGTGAGTGGTAGCCAGCTGATATAGTGGAAGTGGCAGTTATCAATCCTTTCACACATCCTCTTTCATGTTCTTAGGCCTGGATGTATGTGCTTCAACTTTCAACAACCACACAAAAGGGTAGTCGCTAAACCCATACCAAAAAAGTTTTCTTGTTGGGCTAATTTGAAATCAAGTGCCACCACAATATTGATGTGTCCCTGAGAAATATACTTCTATCACTTCACATTCTGGAGTAAACACACCCAATGCAAAGTGAAAATGTAGAGTAACGTGTACAAAAGATTCTTCCAATTAGTCCTTGGCAGTTCTCTTAATCTTCCGTGGTAAATGTTATTTGCCCCGATGGAATAAGTACAGACCCTCACAGTATCCTGGGATTGCCCATCTTCCGTACATCTGGTGATGCTATGTGTTCTGATCTTTCACGTCTGAGCTCAGATTGCTACGAGGAACGGAGTGCAGCCATGATTTCTGGGCAAGGGTGGATAATTGGCCCCGCAGAACTCGTGAAGGGAGTTGAAAAGGTGGCTTGAGGCAAAAGCAGATGTCAGCTGAGACTTCCAACCTCCTGCCGACCCACGGACCTGAATTTCTCTGCTGAGACCAGAACCCGAAGCTGAAATTGCTGAGGACTTCACAAGCAAGACCACAAAGCATGAAAGTCTATCATAAGTCCTTTCCACAAATGTTTTGATAACGATGAGAGCAACAATGTACAGATGTGCTTGACATCCAGTGGGTAGATGTATGGATTGTGATGAGTTGTGTGAGCCCCCCATAAAATGTTGTTTTTCTTTTAAAAGAAAGCATCTTTCCACAGCATGTGCTTCTATAGCACCCTTTGAAAGGATACTGATGTTTTAAATAAAGATAAACTTAAACAAAAAAAAAGGAAGTCCTTTTCTGAATATGGGTTCTGAATGACAGAGTTTATCCTAGCCCTCTGAAGCTGCCCTCACTCATACCACTTTGCTCAAGGGTGGCTCACTGAGACCAGGACTACCTTAATGTAATTTAGATAGAACTCATCCTAAGGCAATGCTCATGTGCTAAATTATTGTGAACACAACAGGACATTTCAGCTGATTCTCACTGTATCAAAAATACAAGTTCAAGAGATGAGGTCTTCAGAGTTCAATTATTAAGAGAGCCCACATTGGATCAATTTTAAATGCACCATATCTCGGCAATGAAATTATTATAATCTGCATTTTAGAACTAAATGTATCAATTAATTCAAAAGCAAAGTGGAACCAAACAATTATAAATAAACTTCTCTACTTCATCTATCCCACCACTTGTCTGGCAGTTTGCCATACCATGGTGACACGTGTTGCTGGAAACTATGTCCCTGGTATTTCAAATGTCACTTGTTACCTAAAATGGACAAGTTCACCAAAGCTTCTAGAATCTAGACTAAGATAAAACTATGAAAAATACTTGAAGAAGGGATATACTGTCTAGTTCATAGGAATTAGCTGCTTAAAAATGTATAAAGAGCATTCAAACATTGTCAGAAGTTGAAGGCCTAATGTCGAGAAGAACACTGTCTGAGAGAGTTTCGAATGAGTCCCTCACATCAGAAACCACACAAAATTGACTCAGGAAGAGCTGACTTCTTAAAGTGGAGTTAACCATTTGACATGGAAGAAGTAAAGACTTCAGGACCTTCATTTACTAATGAGACATGACTAAAAATGGGAAGAAACAGCTACAAAAAAAATCTACCAGTAATTGGCATTTGGGATTTACAGAATATTAATCTAGGAAAATTGGAAGTTGTCAAAAATGAAATGGAAGACACAAATATCAATATCATTGAGGTTAGTTTGTTGAAATGGACTTATTTGGACCATTATGAATCAGAAAATCATCAGTTTACTATGCTGGGAATAACCCAACAAAGAGGAATGATATTGCATTTATCTTTGAAAAGGGCATCTCGAAGTCTATCATGAAGAATAATGTAGTGCTGTCTGTGATAGGACTATATCTATACACATAAAAGGAAATTCAACAAATACAACTATTATTCAAATTTATGCCCCAACCACAAAAGTTAGTGATGAAGAAAGTGAAGTATTCTATCCTTCTATCTGAAATTGACCAAGCATGCAATCAAGATGCATTGATAATGATTGGCAATTGGAACACAAATTTGGATAGAAGCAGGAAGGAGAAGTAGTCAGAAAGTACAGTAGTCTTGGGTGATAGAAATCAAACTGGGAGATGACATGGTAGAGTTTTATAAGACCAACAATTTGTTCGTATCAATACTGTGCTAGTCTGGATAAACTATAGAAACAAATCCATAGAAACTCAAATGTGTATAAGAGAGAGTCTTCTATAAAGAGTAAGGGTACATTATAAAAGCATCCCAACCCAGTCCAGTCCAAGCCCATAAGTCTGACATGTCTGGTACCAATCTACAAAGTGCTCACGAAACACATGCAATGGCAGTGAATGCAGTACTATCACAGGCCAGTGGCCTTGTAAGCATCTCAGCACTGGTATAGGTCTCCATATGGCTTCTCCAGCTTCCAGGGATGCATCAGGGTAGATTCATGTGACTTCTTCTCAGGGATGTCTCACAGGGAAGCAGCAGAGTGAGAGAGGTGTCTCCCATCACTAGGGAAGAAATACTGGATTTCCCAGAATTCCCAGGGAAAGGCCATGCTCATACAGAAGCCTCAATGGCTATGATTCAATTGA
The DNA here is from genome assembly GCA_004026705.1 of Nesogale talazaci. Taxonomy (NCBI): domain Eukaryota; kingdom Metazoa; phylum Chordata; class Mammalia; order Afrosoricida; family Tenrecidae; genus Nesogale; species Nesogale talazaci. The sequence goes on along the minus strand of PVJH01000017.1, from coordinate 400,711 downwards.
TAGTCTAGACTCCATTCCTTCACTCTTAGTTCTCTCAAGTCCCAAATTGACACCAGATTATGTAACTACCACAATAGTCCTTTTTCAATAACTCTAAAGATGTCTGTGAACATAGATTTCTCCAGATGGAATACAAAGAAAGCAAATTTGATCACATCTGGGAGAAATAATGGACTTTCTAGTCCCCTCAAAAGTTAAGTCTCTGAAACTCACAGGCGGTTGCTTTGAGTCAGCGTTGACTTGATGGTAGTAAGTTTGGTTGGTTTGGGGTGAACAGAAGGAGATGCTCAATAGCAGAATCTAGTGGTCACTGTGGAACAGACTGCATCAATTGGTCATATTTAAAATCAAGTAAAATCAAGCTGGAAGAAATTTAAAGCAAGTCAGCAATAGCCAGAATAAAACCTTGAATATGCCTGAATTTTTGAGAACATATTTGACTCAATAAACACTGATGATGGAAGTCTTGATAGGCTCTGGGATGACATCAAGAACATCACTCTTGAAAAAATAAAAAGTTCTTTAAAAATCGGAAAAAAAGAAAAAAATCAAAGTGAATATCCAAAGAGATTGAAACTTGCTCTTACTCATAAGATAGCTAAGGCAAATAAAAGTTGACCTTGACAAGGTGGTAGTGGAAGTATTAGTGTGGGTGATGGTTAATAACTTTCTCTAATATAAAATGACAGTGATGTCCCTAAAGTGAACCTGAGACATATATAAAGCATGGATTCATGAATGGATTGGTGGTTTGCACTTAATTCTAGCCCAATCTAAGAACAGTCATTGCTAATGACATGACCAGGCTTGATGCTCACATTCATGAAGAGATCACTGAAGATATGGATGCTAGGGCAAAGCATAGTGAAGAAACTAGATGACACCCAGCTTCTGAGGTCTTAAAGTCTGGTTTTCAAGCAAGCAGGGATTTAAGTGAGACATCAAGTAAGTCCACATGGAAGAAGTACACCAGCCACGGATTATATCCAGAGATTTATGATCCAAGGATTATAAATCACCCATGACTGAAAAGAGGGAATGGTGTCAGAACTTAAACTGTGGACTCCTGGTATGCAGAAAGTTATTGACAGTGGAAGCCCAAGCTCTGTTTTCAGGATTCACATGTGGTGAACTCCTTCTGATCATAGTTGTGGGATGTGAATAGTCCTATTATCAGACAGAGAACATTACAAAGTCTATTATGGCAGATACAGTTAGGTCAAAAAGTAAAATATTATCATTTTACCTCCCTTTGACTCATTTTAGAGCTGTTTCATTAAGAAACAAAAAAGGGAAGGGGAAATATGTGTGAACCAAGTCCTGGTGAATCCCCTTTGACCATGGGATGGGGATATGAATAACTTACTATCTTGCAGAATACATAGGAAAGTGGATTGTTGTTGATGTGGTTAGGTTAAAATTTATCACCCTATCATTGAATCTCCTTTACGATTCATTCAAATTGGTTCTAATTTTTAATGTTTTCTGCTTTCTTTTCATGCTTGAGGGGTAAATTTGATGGATATTAGATTCTTTGTGGATAATTCTTCACTTTCAGAAGCTGTACATCTCATTTTATTGTTTTCTTGCCTGCGTAGTTTCTGCCAAAAACTCTGAGCTTGTTCTTATTGGTTTCCTTTGTAGGCAACTGCTGGATCCTTTCTCCTTCCCCTTATTTGGCATTCTCACGTTTCCTTCCTTGTCCTTGCTATTAGAAAGTTCGACTTTGGTACTTTCTTTGGGGGGGGGGTCTATAATATTGAGAATTCACTCAACTTCTTTATAATTTTCTCATTAGGGAAGCTTTCTTCCAGAAGCCTGTAGGCTCTTTTCTCTATTGTTTTGTTTCTTTTTGTTATGGAATCTGTATCGGGCATATGTTATTCCTCATAATAGCTTCCCCACATAATTCTTAATCCTTTCTCTTATTTTTGTATTTTTTCTACTGTTTTTTCTTTTTGTAGATTGATATCAACAGATATGTCGTTAACCTCAATAATTTAGTCTTTCTTTGGGGGGGGGGCGGACATCACTGCCCTCTGGTGGTTGTGGGAGCTATCCAGCCTTGCTCCTGGAGAGCCACTGCTGGATTTGAACTGCCAAGCCCATGGGCCGCAGTCCCACACTCAACCACTACGTTGCCGGAGCTCCATCCAACTAATTTAGCTTTTCATCACTTCAGTTCTACTGCTCTTTCAGTGTTGACTAATTTTAAAATCTTGGTATTAAACTTTTGTGTCTCTGTTTGTTGTTTTCTATTTTTTATATTTGTTTTATCAGATTACTATAACAATATTTTCCTGAGTTGTTGTTCTGCTGTTGTTGTTGTTCTTCACCTTTATCTTCTTTTTGCATTTCCCCTGATAGCTCTCTTGAAATTTTTTTCCATCTATTGAAAGTACTTGAGAACCATTACTCTGAGTTATTTTTTAAGCAGTTCCAATGCCTTTTCTTCTTCACAAGGATCTCTTTTCTTTGTTCATTGATCATCCTCTTGTGCTAATGTATCTTGACTCTGTGTGTGAACTGAAATGATCTGTTTTCTCTGAGATATCATATGATTTTGATGTTTTTTTATTTGTTGATCATGTTGGAAAAGAATGTGGGTGGCCTTTAACAACTAGGTTTACCTCTGAAAGGTACAGGGTACACCTGGACCTGTGGGGTCAGTTAACCGCATCAGACGAAACAAGAAAGGAATAATAAAAAACAACACACACACAAACAAATAACCAGCTGAAGCAAATACTCTAAAGTGACCATATTCCCCACTTTTTAACAATTTAACAATGTCCTATGACATTTTAAAATTAAAATAAATATATTATAATACTATTTTTGCATTCTATGAAAATTTTTGTTGCTCCATATAGACTAAATTTTTAATCAAGAACCACCTCCCCCATGCCCCAGGTCAATATGGTGCCCTGCTTAAAATCTGGTCACTTTGTTATATGCCCCTAATCCAGAATCAGCAGCTACTTTCTCTTTCTCAGTTACTGCTACATGCTTTTAAAAATCTGTGCTGGGTGCACACAGTAGGAGTGTATCTTTGCTGAATAAAAATGGGAGTTGGTGACCTCCAGTTAACAGAGACTTGTGGGGATTTATATATAACTCTAATTCTGTTCTCTTATATCTTCCTACACATGTTTTATCTAAACAACAAAAGATTGGGCTGATAAAACAAACAAACAAAACACAGAAAACCACCAAAGCTCAATATCAAAATTGACAGCTCCTTTTTGTCAAGGTCCTCATCCAGAGACTGGCTTGTGTGTTTGCCAGAGATATGGGCAACAAGGATAGTTTTACTCCTTTTTGGTCACGGTAGCTATTTATCAAGAAAAACCTAGAAGAAGAACAACAAAGACACACACACACACACACCCCAGCTACTCGGTCACTGTCTGTAATCAGAGCTTATGCCAGAACTGAGTACCAGTGTCCGAGTCAAGTAGTTGATGACACCTCTGCCACTGCCCTCACACCTGTGGGCATGTCCCTTACAGGTTCCAAGGTGCCATTGTGAACACAACTTAATTCACACTCCCACCCTTTCTTTTTAATTTTTGCATCCCATTCTGTCCAGTGATCCTATCAAGTATAGCTCTCATTTTGAGTGTATTCACTGCCCTAGGGAGTTTAGGAAGGACTGCAGTTGTCTTCTAGGTAGACTAGTTTGGTTTCCAGGCACTTCTCCATTCTCCTAGCAGGTGGTCCATTCCTCTTTTTGCGGGCCATGTTAGAGACTTCACTGTGTGAGGGGACTTTGGCCAGCTGAAAATTCACTGTTACTATTGATCTTTTTTTGTAGGTTCACTCTTTTTTCCTGGCAGTATTTATTTCACACAATTTTCTTTCTTTAGAGATTTAGGAAGCCAGGATTTTCCTCTATAGCTGTTTTTTCCCCACTCCATAGTTGGAAAGGGCGGGTATAATGTGTCTGACTAACCCAGGGGTGGGGGATCTTTTTTTCTGCCAAGATTCATATGTATATTTATAACATCATTTGTGGGCCATACAAAATTATCAACTTAGAAATTAGCCTGCTATATTTGGTCAAACATTTAAGTAATTCAGTCTTTTTATTTTTTTGGGTGCCCTCTGGTGGTCGTGGGAGCTACCCAGCCTTGCTCCTGGAGAGCTGCTGCTGGATTTGAACCGCCAAGTCCATGGGCGGCAGTCCCGCACTCAACACTACGCCACTGGGGCTCAGCCTGTAACTCAGTCTTAATACGATGCTTGAACTTCTTTTCTCTAGTGAGGTGTGTGATGTTAGCAGGTAATGATGTTTGTACTTGCAACTCCTTTTCCAGGTTTGTGTCAGTCTGTCTGGAGCACAGTCAATGATTTACACTGGTGCTTTACTCCAAACACAAATGCAAATTCCAACTCACATCTCTTTCATGTGAGGAATTCATAATTGCTGATTTAATTGATGTTTATAGAACTCAAGAAGTGGGAGGCGGTTGTACCTAGTTTTCAAATAACCATTGCTTTGCAGCTGAATGATTCCACGTTGCAGACACATTTCTTGGTTCCACATGAATGGTGTAGCAAAGATGTGCAAGCCCATTTGTTTCCTTCTTCATTCCTTGAATCTTCCATTAGATGCCTCCATTAGTTTCACACATTCACCAATATATATTGAGTTTCATAGAAGGCTTTGGGCCTCCCAGAGTGGGGAACTGCATCCTGTTATTCCTTTCAAGCTGCATTTCCCACAGACTTAATTGAGCTTCAAATCATTTCAGGTTTGAAAGCAGGTCACTGAAAAGCTGGTTGGGGTCCTGCAGAATGACATTCAGCTCTTAGAGGTACATGGTAATACCCATCATCAATGCTAACTTGCATAGCCACTTGCTATCATGGAGTTCCCTGACAAGTGTCTTCTTCATCTCTGTGAACTGCTTGGTGTCAGCCTGCTGTCCCTAAAAGCTCATGAGCATGTTCCTGTGAATCAGCTACCACACCTCACCGTGACAAGAAAGATGACGATACTCTGAGTTAAGAGCATTCAGTAACACCTTAAACTGCTGAAATGCATGCATGGTACTATTGTTGCCATCACATTTTTGAGCCCAATGACTGTGCACAGAGACTTTCTTGGTATATGATGCAGTGGCATATAAGTAAATCACTTGGATCAAGACTGAGAAGATTCAGTGCTTTCTTGACAAATGCAATAAACCCATTTTGTGACCCACCCAGGCCTGGTGCTCCATCTTTGATAAGGTCTCTTAATATTTCAAATGTTAGCTCAAGTCTTTTCACTGACAAAACAAGTCTCTCAATCAAGCCCTCACTTCCTGTCATGCCATGCATGGTTTCCAGTGAGAGCAGTTCCACTTGCTTGTAAAGCGTTGTCATATCCCATGAGTCAAAAAGGTTAGTTGGGTAATATTTGTTATATTTGTCATCTCCTCACAAGCCAGAGGGGGGGGGATTTTGAAATTTCTTGTAGAATTCTTCAGTGTTTTTTTTTTTTCAATATCTTGTGCTGTTGCTAATCTGATCTGAGAGGGTTCTACCAGAAAAACTAACACTCTGAAAGTGGTCTTTTGTGGTAGCAGCTGGACAACAGGCATCGTGCATCCTTTACAAACTCTCTATCTAGATGAGATCTCAGCTTCTCTTTCAGGGCCTCACTCACTACGTAACTCCTCTGATTAATAATGTTTCTGTCACAATGATGCTTAGTGTGAAAGGCCAGTTGTGATTTCACATTTCGCTGGAGAGCACTGAATTTATCCAGACACCTTTGGCGCCCCCATTAATTGAGTTCAATGTGTTTTGAGCCGAAATGAAGTTCCAGATGGGTTTTTTCCATGAGTTCTAAGGAATTGCCACAAATGCGGCCCACAGGTTGGCCTTTGCCTTCAACAAAGACAAAAGCTAGTGACATGTACTTTTCTCTTGGAAAGATCAACACTTTGCATCAAGTTTTCTTATAAGCACTAAAGTGATAATAACTGTACAATGTGTGTGTGTGTCACCAGCAACATTATTATTTTGCTTTGATCACTGTTCTCATCCTGCATCTTGGATTTGGAGCTTCTCAAATGTTTATATGATCATGAATTCTTGACTCATTCCTGGATTATAACCTCTGGCATTGTGTTCCCATCCAGCTTTGGATTAATTTTACTATTCCCAGTAGCATCAGAGTCCCAGCACTGAGAGGCCATGTTTGAGATGACTTGAAACCCACCATCCCTCTTCATCCCTCGAAAATAAGCCAAGATTCTGCCAACTTGTCCTCGGTGGTGGCTGTGCTGCAGCATTGTTACTGGACACACGTGTGGGTGCCTTTTCAAGCAAAACAGGAATATATAGACTTCCAAGAATCAAAGACAAATGATCCAATTCTGAAGCTCTGATGGACAGAAACTTCAGCAGAGCCCTGCCTACTCTTTGGTGAAACTTGCATGCCTGTTCTAGATTTAGACCCTGAGTAACCTCTGGACAACTGCAAAGGGGCCTGTATTGTCAGTGCTTCAGTCCCACTAGTGTAGGCTAGTGAGTCCTTTTATTATGCTAAAATAGGGCATCAGGACTGGAATTAGAAATGAAAATAGCAGCTGCTTTTGTCCTCCAGGGAGCTCTAATTAGCCATCATCATCCCTCTTCTGGGCAAGAGGGGGAAGTGTGGGACTGTTCTCAAACCTGCAGCCTCCTGCAGGCTCTGCGGCTGAGGCTATAACACCTGCACATCTGAGCTGAAATATTTTTAGCTGGAATCTTTCCCCCATCTCTTATCTTGTTTTCGATGCCTTCATTATACCCTTCCTTTTGCAACAGCTTCCTCCCTGGTCTTTGATTTCCAACCTCTACTCTTTCTAACTCGGCTTCCACAAAATAGCCAAATTCATCTCCCTAAAACACAGCTGCTCCAATCATATAGTTCTCCCCACCCCAATGTCAGTATGTTCCCTCATGCTACATGTAAATTACAGCCTAACATTCCACCAGCCCAGAAAGCTTTATATAAAGGGATGCAAGCCCCCTTCTCAGCTTCCTGCCAGCACCTGCATTCTATAGTCACACTCACCTAGAGGGAAAGGGGATCTGCCTTCTGGCTCAGCTTAGGCTCCTTCCCGTTTCCTTACTTTTAACATGATGACATAATCACCACGGAGCTTTAGTGAGGATATAATAAAACCACCAATAAAATAACATTTTGCTAGGTGTGGGAAAAGGCTTTGGAGGGTCTCCTTTTTTTTTTTTTTTTTAAAAACAACTATTTTATTAGGACATAATTCAGACATCATACTATTTATAGTTCAATCATATTAAACGGTGTTGTATAATTGCCACCATAATCAGTTTCAAAGCAATTTCTTGTACTTCTTGCTATTAGCTCTCCCTAAGCCCCCACCTCCCAAGTTGCAACACCCAGGAGTCACTATTCCAGTTATTATCTCTACAGATTTGCCCATAGTGAGTTTTCTATAATGAAAAGTATAGATATACATAACAGAGAATCAACGAGGCTACCAATAATGACAAAATGCAACAGAGGTAATCCTCAATATGAAAAATCCACAGAACATATTAAATGAGATTAAGCCCAAAGTGTGTCAGAAGGAAGATCAAATCATAAAGTTTTAAACAGTCAAGTCAATTTTATCATCTTAATCTAGTACAGTTGTATCTCCAATCTTTTCTGCCTAAGAACCAGATTATTCCCATCCCTTAATTAGTGTTGGAGGGAAATCACTGGAGACTAATTCCCTGTTTAGATTCTGCAAATGTATTTTGGGCTTCTACTATCATTTTTAGCCTTTTGTATGCCAGAATCTTATAATTTAAGCTCTGGTACTATATCCTCCTATGGATTTGGATTATATAATTTATAAACATCAGATCACAGATATTGTTGTGTTTTTTCTATGTAGATTTAATTGAAGTCTCACTTATGACGTTACTTGTTTGAAATCAAGTCTTTAAGATCCCAAATGCTATTCTTTATGATAGTTGGACATCATCTAATTTCTTCATCATACTTTTCTCTAGCACATATATCTTCCATGTTTCCTTCATGAAGGCAAGTTTTGAGCAGGGCCATACCATAAGAATTAATTGATTGTGTATAGTTTGGAGCTAGGATTAAGTGTGAGCCAAAGATCCATTTCTGAGATAATCTCATCAATCATCTCAATGGAGCACAGGCCCTTCTGTTTATAGTGTCATTGATTAGCTCATGGTAATTATTTTAAAATACTCCCTTGAGAAATGGAGATTGAACAAGTGTAGGATAACTATAAATTTGAATACACAGATTATTGATATGTACAGAATAAATCCTTGTGTAACTTAACACTTTGTACAAAAACAGTGGAAATTAGTTGTCAGGCACATTTACAATAAGATTCACTGATAATGTCAGACATGGGTCTGTCAGAATAGTACATACCTTAAATCAACATGTAAGGCATTGGAGTAGTAAGGAAATGTTGGTCCACTTTGGTTAGATGGAGTTGACAACAAAATCAAATTCAGGCACTCATATATGTGTAAGAGAGAGCTTTATATCATAAATCAATTGTTTACTGAGCAAATATCCCATATCAAGTCCTTCAGTCCAATATTGACCAGTATGTCTGATAGTAGTCTATAAATTCCTCATTGAAACTCACAATGATGCCAAATGCAGGAACATCACCGGCTGCAGGTTGAAAACTCTTGTGGAAACATCACAAGGCTGTCTCTTCAGGTCTCTATTGAATGGCTCCTCCAGCTCTCTAAGTGTGTCTGTTCAACAGGGAGATGAAGCAGAGAAAGGATGTTACCTACCTCCAAGGAGAAAGAGAGGAAGTTCCCAGAATCCTTGTGAGAAGACCATATCCACAAGGAGGCATCATCAGGCTCTCTGACCAAATTGACAAGCTAGATTCCACCTCTGCACTTACTTATCAAGTTGATAAGAAATTATATAACTACCGGGCTGAGCCCTGGGGGCGTAGTGGTTGTGTGCGGGACTGTGGCCCACTGGGTTGGAGGTTCAAATACAGCGGCATGGCTGGGCCTCCTACTCCTACCACCAGAGGGCAGTGATGTCCAAAAAAAAATTACTTAAGTACCATATCCACCTACAGACACTTCAGAACTCTTGGTTGAGCTGCATTCTGCTTTTCACATACCATGTAGTTTCATTCTTAAGTCCTTAGGTCACAGGTGTGTCTGCTGTAAAGCCTAGATCACCTAGTAGGGTTTGCGCATAGCACCCCTCTGGAATGGCCTTTGACAGGTGTTGTGAGTCTTGAACTTCCAGAATTGAACCTCCCAGGATTCTATGGCACATGGCTAAGTTTCTCAGGGGATGTATAGAAAGAACAATGTGGCCTATTAGGATTACAGTACTGGGCATACTCCCCATTAGGGTTCTTAAAAGTATTGTTAACCCTCCCCACCCCCGCTAGAAAGTTGGTACCCCCCTTTTTTTCACCAACAGACTTCACTGTCTTCTCCAAATTGCATATTCTCCCTTTCCCCACTCCTGACTTGAGTTTCCCATCAGTATCCTCATCACTATAGTAGGAATGCCTCCCAGTCCAAGGGCACCTGGTCACACCTTGGCCTAACAGTCAATAAGCGGTCATCCTTCCTTTCCCCTCTCTCAAAATTCTGATCCCAACTGACATGAGAACCCTTCAGAAAAGATGGCCTTCAAGTTACACACATAGAGAATGGTGCATGGTTCATTGGCACCAATAAATCTCTCTACTGTGCTGTCTGGCTGATCTGGCCAGCAGACAGGACAGCATGAAAACTTGAATCTGCTCTCATCCTGGTGTTCATCCCTGCAGCAGTGGACTCATACAGTGTTTGTCTTTTTCTGAGGGACTAACTTCATTCAGATTTCCAGATTCCTTTATGTCTTGAGGTATTTCATGGTTTCATCACTTTTTTTTAAAGAATACATTAGCATTCCCTTGTGTGTATACACCATTGGGTTTTTTTTTTTAACCCATTCTTTTACTGATACAAATTTGGGCTGTTTCCAACTTCTTGCTATGGTGAACTGTGCCACAATGAACATGGGAGTACAGACTTCTGTTTGCCACCTGACATTTATTTCGGTCAAGTTGTTTATTGGTTATATGGTATTTCTCAGTTATATGGTATTTCTTTTGCAGATGTTTTAGGAATCACATCACTTTCCACTGTGGCTGTACATATTTACAAGCCAACCAGCAGTATATAAGAGTTCCCATCTCTCCACCCCCTCTCCAGCATTTGTTGTTCTCTGTTTTGTTTTTAATTGGGCTATGCTGTGGGTGCTAGATGATACCTCATCATTGCTTCAATTTGCATATCCTGGATATTTAGTGAATGGGAGCATTTCCTAATGTGCTTGTAAGTCATTCAGGTGTCATCTTTTGTAAATTGTCAATTCAACGTCTTTTACTCACCTTTTAAGAGTGTTATTTGATTTTAGTTTTGGGGGTTGGCTTATAGTATTCTGTAGATTTTTAGTAATTAGCCCTATCTCCATTACATCATTGGAAATATCTCTTTCCCGACCGTGAGCTCTCATTTAACTCTTTTTGGTGAAATTTTAATGTTCACAGTGTTTTATGTTTAATAGGTCTCAGTCTTCCCTTTTGTCTTCCACACTGTGTGTTTCCTGTGTTATATCTGGTAGTGTGTGTATGTGCAGCACTAGGGCTGTTAGATTTGTCCCAAGTTTGTTGTTGATGATTCTGTAACTTTAGGGTTCCATTTAAGTATGATGCACATTGAATTAGTTTTTTCCCCCATGAAATAAATAGCTTTTATTTTCTCCTTCCACCAAAGTTTTACAAACACTCCTATACAAAGGACAACTCTTAAATAAAACTGGTTTGTACTTTGGGGTTTGATTTGTTAATTTCTAATGAAAGGAGTCCTCGAGGATTTATTGAAAGCTTTATTACATACTTAATATTCTTTTCTGTAATAATATTATATACAGATCCATAGTGGCATAGTCTATTTTATTAACACTGACAACTAGAGAGTTCACCCTTTAGTTAACACACTCCAGAGATTTTAAAAGCATTTTAATAAAAATTAAACATACTAAGCTAAAATTAACACATCTTAAAAATTGCCTTCTTCCATTTTCTATGCATGGATTTGGCATAAACTCAGCTCAGGATTAATGGTGATGCTCACTGACAACCACAACTATAAAAAAGCTAATAATAAAAATGAAAAACTCAGCTACATTAATCTAATATACAGGAAAATTATGGTCATATTACTGCACAAAAATACAGTTGGTTTTTAATGAAAACACTCAGAATGCTTGTTCATTAACACTAGTTCTTTCTATTTTGTTTTTTTTAATTTTACAAAAATAATATCTACAAAGTATTCAGGGCATACATAACCTTTTACTTTCCCATATAAATGTTACACAACCAAAAAATGGTACCACTACTGTAAGTGAAAAATCAGCACAGCAAAAAAAGCAAATTTACCACCCCCCCCCCCAAAGAAAAAACCAAACAAACTGATAAAGGGTTCTAAGCATGATTTCATACATTAAGTTCATAAAACAAGTTGAATCATTTTTAGGGATGACTTAAGAAGTTTGAAAAACAGATTATCGAGGAAAAACTTCAAATAAATACTGCCATTTACAAATTAACATATAGTTAGACTTAATTGGTTAACAGCTGGGCATAAGTTCAGAGCAAGGGAAAAAGGGCAATGTCTTTTAGCAGATTGGGGGTTTTACCTGGAAGTTCCAATAAATGCTAAGCTCTGTAGCACGTTCAAAGCACCTGAAAAGCCCAACATATGACTTTACAAATTAAGAATATGCCATCCGTTGAATGGAGATCTGACATTAAGAAGGCCAACAATTCATTTAGATGCTGTATTTAAGCAATGCCTATCTACAAAAGTTGCTTTATTCAACACACTTTAAAGGAGTTGTAGTAATAGTAAAGAAAAAGTAAATGAAGAGCAGTTATCAATTATGATTTCTTCATGTTTCATTATATTGAAGTCAATGATGACACCGGTATTCTTCCTTACTCATCTAACAAATAATTTACCTTTAGAAAAATATAAGGATTAAAAGTCAATGTAAAGCCATGCAGAGATGAATTCCAAGAGTTTTTCTGATTATTGAGGCATCAAATGCCTGACATTGTATTTAGAGGTACCCTGATACTATATTATCGTTTATATGTAATGCCCTAAGTTCCAACTTCATTTTGCCAGTTGCACCCTCAGGGGAAGCAAAAAGACTCTTTACCTGACCTCTTTTGTCCTTAGAATAGGCTCTATGTGGAATTGCTTCTGGCCCTCTCTTTCCAAGTTCTTTTATTTTTTTTGTGCTTTTTTTCAAAGCTTTTCTTCTTTTTATATTCATGCTGCTGGGTAAGCACTTCTTTTTTTGACTTGCGTTGGTTGCTGCTGTTCTCTTTTGCTTTCCTTCCCTCTCCTACAAATTTGAGGGTTGACAGTGAAGTCACTTCAGCCTGGCCATTGCCAGCAAAACCTGACGGCGACGGTGCCCTTGTCTCCTCAATTTGCACTTCACACCACTGTCCATCTTCACTCCATCACGCCACAGACTTTCCCCTACTTTTCAGAAATATGTTGGTCTGACAGACACAAAAAACCTGGGAGCTTGTAAGAGTTTCCGAAGGTTGAGTTAAATCAAGGTTAGTTTAATAGCTTCTTGTAAAGCAGTGGTTCTCAATCTGTGGGTCACAGCCCCTTTGCTTCTTGAAGGACCCTTTCAGTGGGGTCACCTGATTCATAACAGTTGCAAAGTTGCAGTTGTGAAGTAGCAATGAAAATAATTTTATCGTTGGGGCGGGGGGCGGTCATCACAACATGAGGAACTGTATTAAAGGGTCGTGGCATTAGGAAGGTGGAGAACCACTTTGTAAATCCTTTTTCAGTTTTGGTAAATCTTCATTTTGTCCCATTCCAGATAATGCAGCTACAACTTGTCAGAGTGGAGCTTTGTAAATTTTCAACTTCTTTGCTATCCCCTCTGACATTTTGTGTGGGGCTGGGCAGGGCAGCGGGAAAGGTCTATAAACATGCTATTTTCTTCCATTTGTGTGGGCCTCTTGTACTAATGATCTGTGTGGGGTTTTTTTGTACAGGTCATTTCTCTCTTAGGTTTATTCTTAAGGATTTCAACTTTCGTGTGGCTATTGTGCATGGTATTATATTCTCTCATCACTAGTACATAGGAGTCCCATTGATTTCTGCTTGTTAATATTGTATCCTGTGACTTAGCTAAATTACTTATTCCATTGTTTCCAACAATCCTATTGTGGTTCTCTCTATATAAAGTCATAGTGTCTACAAATAGTGAGAATTTCACATTTTCTTTGCCCACTTCTACGCCCTGGATTTCTTGCTGTTGTCTTATATTTTTGGCTAGAACTTCCAGCATAATATTGACTAAGAGTGGTAATAAGGCGAATCTTTTATCTGGTTTCATTTTCTTTTTATTTATTTATTTTATCTGGTTTCATTTTCAATTGGAGTGTTTTCTGAGTGTGATGTTGGCAATTGGTTTTTCATATGTTGTCTTTATTGTATTGAAGACGTTCCACTCTATTTCTATCTTATTGAGTGTTTTTATTTAGAATAGGTGTCGGATGTTGTGAAATGTTCTTCTGCACTGATTGATATGATCATGTGGTTGTTATCTTTTATCTTGTTTTTGTGATGGATTATGTTAATTGCTTGTTGAATGTTGAACCATCCTTGCATCCGTGATATGAATCATACTTGGTCATGCTGCATTATTTTTTGATATGCTGCTGGATTCTATTGGTCTCTTTCCATCTATTTTCATGAGTGACATTGGTCTCTAGTTTTCTATCTTCAGAGGGACTTTGCTTGGCTTGGGTATTAGGATTATGCTGGCTTTGTAGACTGGGTTTGAGTGTTTGCTGACTATATATTCTGGAATAGTCTGTTTAGAATTAGTAGGATTCTCCTCTAAAGCCTTCTGATCCTAGGCATTTTGGGGATGGGGGGATTATCCTGATGACCTTGTCTACTTCTTCGTTTGCTATGGGTTTGTTCAATTGTTCTATGTCTATCTGCATTAATTTGAGTAAAGGGTATATTTCTAGGTATTTGTCCATATCATCTAGATTATTGAATCTGTTTGAATACAGTCTTATTATAGTACTACTAATACTACTAATAATGTATTATCATTATTATTTCATTTGGATATGTTGTCAACAGTTTCATCTGTAATTCTAGATATTTTTTGTCTGCTCTCTTTTCCTTTGTGATGTTCACCAGTGGTTTGTTCTTTTATTATAGATACTTTCAAAGAACCACTTTCTTGTTTTGTTTGATTTTTTCCATTTTTTTCTGTTTTCCAGCTCATTTATATCTACTCTAATATTTATGATGTTTTCTGTTATTGGGGTGTGCATTATGTTGTTGACTTTTCTAATTGATGTTGAAAATTATTTTCTCCAATTTGTTTTGTTTTGTTTTTTGTGAGCATCACTGCCTCTGGTGGTCGTGGGCGCTACCCAGTGATGCTCCTGAGAGCTGCTGCTGGATTTGAACTGCCAAGCCTGCGGGCCGCAGTCCCGCACTCAACCACTTACGCCACCGGGCCTCAGTCCTATTTCCTCCAATTTTTATATGTACATGAATTGCTATAAAATGACCTTTGATAACTGCTTTGGCTGTTATCAATATACTATAGGTTTGGGTATATTGTGTTATCATTCTTGTTTGTGTCTACGAACCCCCTAATTTTATCTCTGATTTAGGCTAATACCCAGTTTTTTTTTTTGAGTAGTGTACTGTGTGTTTCCATGTGTCCATCTCAGAGTTTTTATTTTGTCCATAGTTGATTTCCAGGTTTATGGCACTGTGGTCTGAGATTGTTTGAATGATCTGTATGCGCTTTAAATTGTTAAGACTTGCTGTGTGACCTGTCATACGGTCTATTTTAGAATGTGTATAATGTGCAGTGGAGAAGAATGTGGGTTTGCTTTTGCTGTTTGAGAAATCTGTAAATATCTAGGAGAGCAAAATGTTTATTGTGTTGTTCAAGTCCTTAGTTTCTTTATTGAGTTTCTTTCCTGTTAATCCATCTTTCCTTGACATGGTGTAACTAAGTCTCCAAATATTATTGTCAATCTGGTGATTTCTCTTTTCATTTCTTTGAGATGCATTTAATCTGGCTGATATATTTTGAGGGTCTTTTGTTGGGCATATATATTTATTATGGGTATATGTCCTTTGTCTATCAAATCTTTGATCATTATGCAGTGTCCATTCTTGTTTCTCTTTATGCTGTTTACTTTGAAGTCTATTTTGTCAGAGACTAATTTTACTCCTCCTGACTCTTTTTGGTTGCCATTGACTTGGTAAAATTTTTGGCATCCTTTGATGCTATATTCATTGTTTTCTATGAGCTTCAAGTATTTCTTTTTTCTCTTTTTTACACTGTGCAACCCACTTCAGTGCCTGAAGTCTACAGGGTAAAGCCAGCCAATGGTTCAGGGTTATGGTTTGCTCTGGCATTGGGACACTATGAGAGGTCCTTGAGATCAGACCTGTCATAAATCCAAACCCATGCACTCAGGTATTTCTTGAAGGCAGTATACTGTTGGTTATTGTTTCCTAATCCAGTCTGTGACTCTACTGGCTTTTGATTGGTGCATCAGGCCATTGATATTCTGTTATTAATTCTAAATGTAGTTTCTCTCATACTTGTGCTGGGCATTCTTCTTCTTTTTCATGGGGAGGATGTTTGCTTATGTCTTCCTTGGCCTGCCAGAACTGTTTCCCTTTGTGTGTTGTTTTCAGTGTGTTGACTTCAGCGTGGTATTACACATTATGGTGATCTTTGGTTTGTGTACTACAGTTGTTAATTTTCTGACTTTAGATATCCTGTTAACATTTTTTTTGTAAGGCTGGTTTTGTTTTTACAAATTGTCTAAATATTTTGTTTTAGAATACTTTGATTTCTACTTCAAATGTGATGGATAGCTTTACTGGATATAGGATTTTGGGTTGACAATTTTTGTCTTCCAAGTTTTGTAGTCTGTTGCTACATTTCCTTCCTTGCTGCATGGTTTCTTTAGAAAGGTCTGAACTTATTCTCACCTGTTTACCATTGTAGATGTTGATTCTTTTTTTCTTTCTAGCTGCTCTCTGTAGCTGAAAGAACTTGCATACAAATCAAAACTTCAAGGATACACATTCGAGGTCAAAATAATCTGCAAAGAGATATTTTAATTTAAGGAGTTACAGACCCTTTTTTGATAAAGAATGTGTAGTCTGGAGTTTGTTTTGGTCTCTGTTCTTGGCTTTGTAGATTATATTTTTCCAGAACCTGGTTTTTTAGATAATGTTGTTCCAAGATGTTGCTTGTCAAATTAAAAAAAAATTCTGAGTAAATGCAACTAGGGAATACATTTGGGAATACTCAAATGTATTCCTAAATTTGAGTATGAATAAAAAGAAAGGACATAGCTCAGTTCTTTGCTGCATGCCTGAGTGAGCTATATTCCTCTGCTTTTTCATTCGGTGTGTTTCTCTTTCCTCTGCATCTCTGTTGATTTGCAACATTATCAAGATTCTCTTCTTTTCCTGGAAGTAGTAATTTGTCTACTATATGACTTGATGGGGTTTTTACCCTGGAGTCTAACCTATTTGATGTTCTCTCTGTTTCCTGAATGTTTATTATCATCTCTTTGTGATATTGAGGGAAATTTCTTCCAGGAATTCCCTTATTATTTTAGCTATAGACTTGTTTTTGTTGTTGTTCTGGTATTTCAGTGAGATGTACATTATTTCTCTTTATTATGTCCCACATAATCTTCAGCCTTTCTTCAACTCCATTTGTGTTTTTGTTTGCTTTTGATTGTTTTTCTTGTTTGATGAAGTTTGTGTTGCTTTCTTCAAGTTCATGTATTTGAGTTTCCTTTTCTTCCATCCTTTGGTTCAGTTCTTCCATTCTATTGCTTATTTCTTGTACCATGTTCTTTATTTGTGTTGTTTCATTTTTAAACTTCTGTATTTCTTTTGGGTGTGAAGTTTTTAGTGTCTTAATTGCTTCCTTTGTTTTCAGGATTTATCCCCATATATCTTGTATGATGACCCCTTTTTATTTTTTTTTGACCAGAGTCAATGACTACTTTGCAAAGCTCGGCATGAGCTGTATCTTCCACAGACCTTAACAAGGTGTAACTCATCTGGAGGTATATACTTTCCAAGTACAGCTGCAACTCAGCCCTATCCCATTCTTCATCACCAATACTAGATTTTTGCCTCCTTTGTTAAGATTAATGTACTCTCTTATCCTTTGCCCATTCATGTGTGGTCTGATTCCCTGCCACTCACATTCCTGCTTCTCAGAGCACTGCATTAGCTGAAGGCACTCAAACAACACTGTAACAAGTATGTTCCAACCACACCACAGCTTACCTATACTTCAGGATAAGCCCAGCCCATTTTCATTCTCTCCAAGATTTTTGTCTGAATTTGTCAGACTGAAATATATTGCGTGCTGAGTACTATGATCAAAGTTTCTACCAAAAAGCACAATACAGGTGATGTGCGATTTAAATGGATAAGCTACAGTATCATGTGCAGAAAGACTGGTCCTGGTTGCATTAACTACCTGCTTCCTGACCCATCCTACCTGTATGGCCTGATACCTTAACCAAACTGGTATCTCCTTTCTCTCACCTGTGCTGTACCGGAGAGTGTGAACCTATTCCAAACCACAACCAAGGCAAATTGCTTTTCCAAAGTTCATTATGTTCTGGTCCTCTTTTCTTAGACAACACTTCAGTTGAAGTTTTCAAAAATTCTTTATGAATCTCTAATAGCATACTGCCTGCTCTTTCTATTCCAGAATGCTCACTTTCTCTATTTAAAGTGAAATGGTAAAGGCCAGTTATCATAACGGCAGAAGGAAAGAAAAGAAAAAAAAATAGTAGAATGCCTATATTCAGTTACATTTTCCCCCCAATTCCATTTCACCCTGTGAGTCACAACTACAGCTGCAGAGAAGAGAGCAGAGGAGGAACAGAGGCCACAATGTACAACGGGCCTCCCTAGACATTTAAATTGTGACAGCATCTTTGCCTGGGGTTTGATTTGCTAAGTGCAGGCAGATCTCCCATTACTTGCCAACAGACAGCGATGGTCTTACTCTTGCTTTGTTTAAGAGAAATTACTTCCACTGAATAGCAAACTGTAGTTTTAGCTCAGAGCATCATGGACACTGGGACTCCTTCCTTAATTCACACACTGCCCCTATTCCCACAATCTTCTCAACTGATTTTGCCTATTCTCAAATGGTTCTTCAGAATTATTTTCCCATCCTGTTATGCTTGGCATTCTCTTTTGCTGTCACAGTTCTTCTTCTCCCATCACCTGCAAGTCTGGTCAGAGGGATGAGCAGGAATTCGCAGGAGCAGCATCAGGAGTAAATTTTATTTGGCACTGATCTTTACAAGGGCTGCTAGAGGGAGAACAGCATGAGATGCTACGGCCTTGTACTAAGTGAAATTCTTCTCCTTGGAGACGCTATTGACATGAAAGTCTTTTTGGTAAGTCTGTACTTATATTCTGTAAATGTAGAGAATTCTTTTCTACCACCAGTTAGTTTATTCTATAAAGAAAAAAGCAGCCATTTCACTTCATTTCAAAATCCCATCTAATCTTTACCAGAAAAGTACCAACTAAATTCAGACTATCCCTTCCAAAATTTCATTCTTATTTCTTTAAAGTGTTGGGCTGGGTTTTACTTTTATTTTGACCTAATTTCCCAACCATTCCTAAAAGGTGGTAAACAGAACCCATGATCTTTCCAATTTTAAGGTGCCAAAAGATGTCCCAGGGTTCTTGTTAAAATGCAAACGTTGACTCCATGGGTGAGGTGAGGCAGAAGTTCACATAGACTTCAGGGTCTGAGCTGCTGCTGTATGAGGACCACACTTTGAGTGCCAAGAAATCAGCTTCTATGAGAATCTGCCACAATTCTGTAGTTTTCAAATTTATTTATAGAAATAAAATATCAGTTACATGATTCTTTTTTTTTTCCAGATGCATAATTCCTATCCACAAGGGATGATGATTATCTCTAAAGAAGGACAAATGGGATAGCACATTCTCCCAGCCTAAAGAGACCAACCAATCTCTGCTCTACTGCATTAAAGGAAGTTTAGTTTGGTGGAGCAGAGATGAGTATTTTTAAAATGTAGTTTGTATACTCAGACCAATTCATTAGTAATCAATTTGCCATTGTTCCTTCAACGTTTAAAGACCCATCGCGGCATTCTAGCAATGTTCTAGAGCCAACACGACTTGTTTTGTCTCCTTCCACAAGACACGAGCGCACTTCTTTTTACCCTCCTCTCAGTCTGCCACTTCACCAGGCCTGTATTTTGATCCCTCCTCCATCATGCTTTATCGACCCTTGACTTTACCATCCTGCATCAGAGTTTTCTGATGCTCTGTGGAAAATATAATCCCAAAGTTGGTTCCCAAGATTCCCATACTCTGTTTTAAAAAATCTAACCCTAATCTAGGGCTGCTGCGAAGAATTTTATAAATGTAATGAGGTCTCAAGTCAGTTGACCTCAAGGTGCAGATTGTTCTGGTGGGTTCTGCCTAACCAGAGGAGTCTGTTAAAAGCAGATATCCCCAGCTGGTATCAGAAGATTAAATTAGGTTTAAAGTAGGAAAAACATTGGATGTGCTGTTTCTGATGTTAAGATGTCAAGGACGACCAAGGTCAAGAGCAGTTCCTACCTCAGAATCAGTGAAGAAACCCGATCGAACGACATGCAAGCCGAGAAACGGATTCTTCTCAGAAGCTATAGAGTTCAGCTCAGCAACACCTCCTGATTTATACTTGTAAGACCCTCAGCAGACAGCCCAGCAACTCTTCTGGACTACTGAACTGTGAGACAGTAAATGTGCTTGTACGAAGTTGTAGAGTTTGTTTCAATTTTTATACATCAATGGAAAATGAAAACATTCTCCAACTTGACAAAGAATCTGGAGATATTTACTGTGTCCTCCTACCTTCCCTTCAATCCACAGCACAGCACAGAGCTGAGTCCCAACTCTTCCCTCATCTTCCCAGTGGCTCCCTGCGATATCCCACTGTGTGCGGTAAGACCAGTTTGCTACAGTTTGTTGTGTCTACTGCTAAAAACATATCACATAGCTAGATGGCCATGTAATCTATTTAATTCAAAATAAATGAGGCCTAATGAATCGTTTCAATCTGATAACAGCTCAGTTGCACCCAAATTAAATGACTCTCATAATTAATATAAGTTCTCAGATAAGAACTGAGCCGAGTGGAAAAAATAAAAGCTGAGGAAAAAACACTTAACTGGTGTTGAAATCAACATTTTTCTGCCTATTTTTAAGTGACTGTGCATCATTTTTCATAGAACAAGAAGGCCACTGTGCCGATATGTTTTTTCCTGTGAGGGAAAAAAAACAATGTTGTTTAGTTCAATTCCACTTGATCGGGTTCATTTTCCTTAGCCACCAACTCACAAACATATTTCCCAAATTGCACTGACTGCGGAAGACTGCACTGTCCAGGACTGTGGATCTGTAAGCCACAGAGTATCCAGAGATGCCTTCTTCCTGCCCACTCTGTTCCCTTATTCCTCTTACCCTGACTCCCAGCCAGTTCCCTTTACGTTTGGCCCCCTTTTCTGTTCTCCTTTCCACAGTGTTTCACTGACTCCACTGTGTGTGAATAATTCTTCGATGGTAGGCTATTTTGTCCATCTCTACTTTAGGTGATGGAAGAACAGGAACTGCCCCCTGGAAACAAGTGAGATGGAAGACACCATCATTAACTTCTTTAGTTTTCTATGGAAAGACAAGATTTATCAGAGGAATAGTTTTAATACTCACCTCTGCCCAAGGACCACCTTGCTTGCTTCCCTTTATCAATCTCAGTTCAAGCACATTTAAACTTGGAGACATGCAAGTATCCACTTCCCTGGAGTGTTTGACAAGGGAATGCAAGGAAGGAAATTAACATATGGTTTTGATGAGTACAGGGTATATTCTAAGAAATATCAGTCATTTCAACTCTTCAAAAATACCATGAAAATAATGCATTGTTGTCCTGTAAAATATTAAATATTTTCCCAAATCAATGACCCTCTTTTCTGGAACTTTTTCTTTTCTTCAGTCTCAGGCTCGGGTTCAAAATAGGACTCGAGGATCCATGGTTACATATTCAGTAATTTTGTGAGTGGATCTGCGTCACATAGGTAGTTTTAAATCAGCTGGGTGAGGATATGCATACACCATGGTAATTGGGAAATGCTACAATGCAGAACTTGACATTTCTCTTTTCCATTAATCAAAGCGCTCGGCTGGTGTTCTTTGTTAAGCATTGAGCTGGTTGTGGAATCCATTGACCCCACTGAGGAAGAAAGTTGAGAGGCAATATAAATTTATAGCCTCAGAAACTCTAGGAAGTAGTTCAACTTTGCCCTCTAGGGTCACCCTAGGCATCAGAATTGACTGGATGGCTGAGTTTCCATAGTATATTTCTTTGTGGGCACACTGCTGAGTTAACCCTCTTCTTGAGAGGCTGTTACCTATTTGTTGTTGCTGTTTAGTGCCAGAGTCGGCTCCAATCCACCATGCTTCCTGTGCTGGCCACACAATGTTCCTGTGCTTGAGCCCAGGGATGCAGTCACTCTCACTCCATCTCTTGGAGGACCTTCCCCTTTTTCAAAGTCCTTCCACTTTACCAAGCACGAGGCTCTTTGTCAGGGACTGGTCTCTCCTGACAAGGTGTCCAAAGTATATAAGAAGATGCCTGGACCTCCTTGCCTCTAAGGAGCACTCTGACCTTACTCTTCCTATACGGATTGGGTTGTTGGTAGTGCTTTCAAGATTCTTCTCCAGCACCACAATTCAAATGCATCTATTCTTCTGTGGTCTGTCTTATTCAAAGTCCAGCTTTCCTATACATAGGATGCAATGGAGAATACCAAGGCTCGAGTGAGGCACATCTTAGTCCTCAAGGAAATGTCCGTGCACTTCCATACTCTAAAGAGGTCGTGTGCAGCAGATTTCCCTAATGCACCACATCTTTTGATCTCTTGACTCCTGGTTCCATGAGCATTAACCGTGGATCCAATCCAGACAAAATCCTTGCCAACGTCAACCGTTTTTCCAAGTATGATGATGTTACCTCTTGGGCAGGTGGTGAGGATTTTACTCTTCCTCACATTGAGTTATGATGCATACTGAAGGTGACTCATCTCATCTTCAATAGCAAGGGTGCACCACCCCCCTAACTTTCAGTGAGAAACTTGGTATCATCTGGGTACCAAAGGTTGTTAACAAGCTTTCTTCCAATCTTGATGCTATGATACTACTTACATAACCCAAATTCTGTGACGATTTGCTCGGCGTATAGACTGAATAAGTATGGTAAGAGGATAAAACCCTGACATACTTTTCCTGATTTTAAACCATGCGCTATTCCCTTTTCTATTCATATGACTGCCTCTTCATCAACAAGCAAGTTCTGCACGAGCCCATGAAGTGTTCTGGACCCCCATGCTTCTTAAGATTACTCACAGTTTATTATGGTCCATACAGTCAAATAACTTTTCATAGTTAATAGCATACAAGTAACATCTTTCTCGTATTGTGTGCTTTGAACCAAGATCCACCTGACATCAACAATAGTATCTCTTGTTGTATGTTCCCTTCTGAATCTGACCTGAACTTCTGGCAGTTCTTTGTCAATGTACTGAAGAATTCTATAATTTTCCTCTTTTCATTACAGCCATTCTCCTCTCTCTCTGGCAGTGCTCCATCCCTGTCCAATGGAACCCATCCTCTCTCTCTCTCTCCAGTCTTGTTTGTCTGCCACCACTATCCTATATTTTGATTTCAGAGTTTCTGTCACTTGGCAGACCCTGTCTATTTTGTTTTACTTTTAAAGCAGCTATTTTTTTTATTTTGAATAAGTGGAAGATCTATAGGCCAGGTCACCAGTCTTACACACAAGGGTTCACACACACTTTGTTTAAACCGATCCATGAAATAGCCTCAATATGTTCATTATTCCTCTTCCTTCCTGCATTTCCTTTCCTCCTTTGCTGTTCTATGAACTTTGTACTGGGCTAAGTGCGGCCATGTTAGCTTTAAAATGGTGATTACTTTACAGCAGTGGTGAATGTAATTCTCCACCTGAAAGGTGATGAGGGGCCACAGTCTCCAACTGGCCTTTAAGGCTGATTTTTTTTATGACAAGATATGTTCCATATTTTTATCTCACTCTCCCCATGATTTCCTAACGTAATTCCTTCTGAGTAGTTGGTAGAAGCAGTCACTCACTATCTAGTTCTAGTTTCAGTTGGTGAAGAATAATATCTGTATGGCCGGTCCCTATTTCCATTGGACTCATTAATTTCATGTCTTTCAATTTTCATCACTCTTCTTTCCTCTAGATGGGGAAAATGACTGTACCTTAGATGTCTGCTCAAGACCTTTTAAGATCTGTCTTGACTCATCCAAGTAAGATGTGGTACCTTTTCTATGTTCTGGTACTAGACCTTGGTGTCCTCTGAGACTGTGGTCATGATTCTCTATGTCCAGTGACTCAATTCCTCAGAATTTGGTTATGTGTAAAAAGTATGCATAATTTTGCCTCTTGTATGCTCTAAAATATCCATAGACATATTTTCATCAATGGTAAATACATATCTGCAAATTTCCTCTGTAAAATAGATGATAGATAAATATATGAGAGATAGGTAAATCTATGTAAACCAACCAACGCACCAACAAGCCTCACTGCCATCGACTCAATGCTGACCCCCAGCAACCGTACAGGCAGGCTCGAACCACCTCAAGGAGTTTCTAAAACTGTAACTGTTACCAGAAGTGAAAAGCCCCATCTTTTACTCACGGAGTGACTTTGGGTTTCAAATTGCTGACCTTGCAGATCACAGCTCCACACATAACCATTACATCACCAGGACTCCATCAGTAGATAGAGCCGATAGATTGGGGAGTATAGTTTCATTCTTTTCCCATATATGTTCAGATCATTAAATATCTACTCATAGATCCTACAATTTGTGGGATGGTATATATCACAATATTTGCCGGTGTTACTTTTAACGTTTGCAAATCTACCCCCCACCCTACCCCAACTCCATAATTTCTTTGTACTGCCCTTCTTGAAGTATATGGACTTCCTCTTCATCCAAGTTAACACCAGCCTGAGATTTTTCTCCTTCTATTTTCTTCCCACATCTAGCAACCATAAAGAATGTTTCCTTTTGTGTGAAAACCTCTTAGTGATCTAGATAGCAGTGGTCTCACACAATATTTGTTATTGATTAATTTACCATTTCACATATTCAACATTACT
Organism: Nesogale talazaci; assembly: GCA_004026705.1. Classification (NCBI taxonomy): domain Eukaryota; kingdom Metazoa; phylum Chordata; class Mammalia; order Afrosoricida; family Tenrecidae; genus Nesogale; species Nesogale talazaci. Next base: position 376,305 of record PVJH01000017.1, on the reverse strand, counting down.
CAACATTTGCATAGTGTTCCATTATTCTTCCACAAATGGCCATTTAGATGATTTCTGAACATCTCTGTCTAGGCTTTTATTTCTTTAGGACACATATCAAGTAGAGGATTTGCTGGGTCATTTGGTATTTCTAGTTCCCACTTTTGAGAAAGTGCTATACTTTTTTCCATGCTGGTTGTACCATTTTACATTTTCACCAGCAATGGGTGAGGATTCTGTTCGCACCAACCCTTACCAATATTTGACTTTTTTGAATTTTGTTATTAGTGCTGAGGTAAAAATGATAACTCATTTTTGTTTTGATTTGTGTTTTGAATGATTACTGATCACAAGCATCTCTTTATATTTTTCTTGGCAACCTGAATGCTGTCTTTGGTGAGGTGGCTATTCATTTCTCCCTCCCTATTTTGTAATTGTATTGTTTGTCTTTTCCTTTTTACAGTATTGACATTTCCTATAAATTTTGTAGATTACTTCCATATCAACTAAGTTATTCCCCAAATAATACTCCCAGTAGTTTGCTTCTCTTTTGATTCTTAGAGAAAACTTTCAACACACAGTGTCTAGTTTTCAGGAAGTTCCAGTCATCTGTTTTGTCTTCTGCTGTATATGTGTGTTCCATCAGGTTTGGTGAAGTATTTATACTATGTATGAAGTCCCCAAAATTTGTCCTTATTTTTATTGATATACTAATAGTTCACAATTTTGCATTTAGGTCTTTGTTTCATCTTGAGTTACATATGGAAGAAAATATGAATCTTTTCATTCTCTTGCAATTAGAAATTCAGATTTGAGAGTATCATTTATTAAAGAGATTATCTCTTCCCCTTTTAATGATTTTGACTCTTTGTCAGAGAACAGCTGTCTATGGATGGAAGAATTTAACTCTAGCTTCACAATATTATTCATTGATCTATGCTGTTTTGACTACTGTGACTATGTGAGATATAAAAAGGGGGTGTTAGATGCCTCCTGCTTTGTTCTCCCCCACCCAAAGATTTTATTGGGGCTCTTACAGCTCATATAGCACTCCATACATCATTTGTATGAAGCATATTAGTATACATGTTGCTATCTTCATTTCCAAATATTTTCTACTTGTGCCCTTGGTATAAATTCTTCTCTCCCCCTTCCCCCCGCCCCCCGCCCCACCATATTACTTCCCTGGTGGGAGTAGGAAGCTCAGTCTTGCTCCTAGAGAGCTGCTTCTGGATTTGAACCGTCAACCCCATGGGCCACAGTCTCGCACACAACTGCTACGCCACCAGGGCTCAGCTTCCCCTCCTTTTTTTTATAAATCATTTTGTTGGCGGCTCGTACACCTCCCATCACGATCAATACATATGTCAACTGTATGCAGACCATATTTGTAGATCCCTGAAATTGGTTCCCCCTTTCTACTCCACCCTCCCTCCACCCTCTGGGTATCACCACTCCCACCACTGGTCCTGAGAGATCATCGATCCTGAATTCCCCATGTTTCCGGTTCCAGTGACCATCCCCTGGTTCACCTGGATTTGTCAGGTAGAATTGGGATCATGATAGTGGGTGGGAGGAAGCATTTGAGAACCAGAGACAATTTGCATATTTCATTGTTACTATACTGCACCTTGACTGGCTCATCTCCTCACTGCAACCCTTCTGTAAGGGGATGTCACTTCACCTATTGATGGATTTCGGGCCCCCAATCTGTACTCCTCCTCGTTTCTGCTTTGCTCTTCTTAAGGGATATGCTTATCCAGAGTCTCCTTCCTTTCCATATAAAATTGGTGTGGCAGATTTTGTGTCAACTTGATGGTACCTGTGTGGAGGTAATGTCTCATTTAGGTGGTGGCTGGAGAGACCTCCTTTTATAAGAGAAAAACTGGGAGTTTCTCCCCCTCTCTGCCACTTTACCCTTCCTGCTTGCTAGATTTTGTGTCTACCTCCAGAAATGGCCCAGACGGGGCAATGACCATGTGAGCCAACCTGGGAGCTGTCAGTGCTCTGACATATTTCAATCAAACTTGGATTGATGCAACTTTGCACCCACTGGCCTGTAACTTTCTTACATCTTGCTTCACCTTTCTCTGTCATCAGCTTTCAGCTGGGTAAGCATGAGGTAGACTCTGACTAGCATCAGACCTACAGACTTGTGTTGAATTGGACTGGGATGCCTTCCTGATATAAAATTATTTTTTGGCATGACTTTCTTCCTTACATGGGAGAACACTGACTTTTTTTTCCGTCTAGACTTTCCCTGCTAACACAATTGGAGATAACTTTTTTTCCATCTCTTAAAAATGATTTCATTAAATCTCAAGATTACTTTGGGAAGTTTTGACATTTTGACAATGGCAAATCTATATCGATCTGCATGCCATAATCTTCCATTTATGTAGGTATCTTTTGGGTCTTATAGTAGTACTCTTTGTACATTCCCTCCTCCTCTGTCAGTTAAATTTGTTTTGTTTTTCTAGTTAAATTTATTCCCAATTTTTTTCGTATTTTGGGTGGCCATTTTAAATGGTATTATTTTCCTGATTTCTTTTCCTGGACTCTCTTTCTTTGCATAAAAGAATGAGAAAATTTTTGTATGTTGATTTTGTGCCCTGCCACGTCTGATTTTTAATGTAGAGGCTCACATGCTTTGCTAACAGAGAAGTTTTTTTTCTTCTTTGCCAATTTAGATGCCTGTAATTTCCCTTTGCTGTCTAATATTTCTGGCTAATACTTCCAGCACAATATTGAAACTGAGTGGTGCTATATGACAAGCTTATTGTCTGGTCCTCATTCACAAGAATAACGCTTTCAGTTATTCAGCATTGACAGTAATGTTGGACGCTGACTTTGTAGATATGCCTTTATTACATTGACTGATTTATTTTGTATTTTTATGTTTTTTCATCTTTACATTTTTTTATTTAATCATTTTATTGGGGGATCGCTTTTCACAATGCATAGTTATATATACTGTACCAAGCACCTTCACAAGCCTGCTTTCGTTAACGTTCTCCTAGTATCCGCCTTTCCACTTGGGCCCTTGATATGAATTTCTCTTCCCTCCCCCTCAGTCCTTCCCCCCCACCCCACAGTCCTCATTACTTTATAAATTATTATTGTTTTGTCATATCCTACACTGCCCTACATCTTCCCCTGCCCACTCTTCCCGATGTCCGTCCTTCAGAAAGGAGGCAATCTGTAGATCCCCGCAGTTGGCTCCCTCTCCCCACCCCACCTTCCCTCCACCCATCCGGTAATTTCACTCTCACCACTGGCCCCGAGGGGTTCATCCGCCCCAGGTTCCCTGTGTTCCTAGTTCTCATCTCTGCCAGTATGCCTTCTCCAGTCCAGCAGGACTTGCAAGCCAGAATTAGGACCATGATAGTTGGGGGGAAGAAGCCTTCAGGAACTAGAGAAAAGTTTTATGCTACATTGCTACCTCTGCATCTTGACTGGTCCATCTCCTCCCCGTGACTCCCCTGTAAGGGAGTGTCCAATTGCCCACAAGTGGGCCTTGCATCTTCACGTTGCTCTTCCCCTCATTCTTATTGATTTGATTCTTGTTCTTTGATGTTTGATGTCTGCTCCCTTTGATCCCTTGTGATCACACAAGTCAGTGCGCTTCTTCTATGTGGGCTTTGCTGCTTCTGCACTAGATGGCCACTTGTTCACCTTCAAGCCTTTAAAATCCCAGCCACTTTATTGTTTGGTGGCTGAGCGCTATCAGTTTCCTGGGCTCTGTCTGCCTCTGATACCCTTTTGTGCTTAGCAGTCATGTCAGGGAGGTGGGCACATAATGATATGATTTTTGTTCTTTGATGCCTGATACCTGGTTCTTTACACCCCTCATGGTCACATAGGCTGGTGTGCTTCATCTATAGTTGGTGTTGTTGCACTGTTTGGTCATCCTCAAGTTTTTAAAATCTCAGGCTTTATATCTTTTGGTAGCTGGGTACTGTCAGCCATCTTCACCACTCTTGCTCTTGTCCCCACCTGTCCTCAGTGATCATCTCCGGAAAGTGCGTACACAGTGATATGGTTTTTTCCTGTTTGATGCCTGAGACCTGGTCCTTTTGACACCTCATGGCCACACTGGCTGGTGTGCTTCTTCTATGTGGGCTTGGATATGTCTCAGCTAGTTGGCCATTTGTTTATCTTCAGGCTTTGAAACCCCAGACTTTATATCCTTTGATATCTGTGTGCCATCAATTTTCTTCACCACATTTGCTTATGCACCTATTTGACTTTAGTGATTGTATTGGGCCAGTGAGCATCATGGAATACCAGATTCATAGAACAAAGTGTTCTTGCATTGAGGGAGTGCCTGGGTGGGGGCCCAAGGGCCAGCTGCTGCCTTAGTACTAAGCCTATAACTATATGTACTTGAATTTATTCCCACCTTGTCATAGAAAATTAGATTTACCGATATACATGCCTATGTTGAGGCCTCTACAAATGCTGTTTGCCTTCTAGTTCCTTCCTCTATTTCCTTCTGCCTTCCTCCTGTCCCACTGTCATGCTCAGCCTTCATTTGAGTTGGAGAACTTCCTCTCTGTTACATTATACTTATTTTGGCCCTACCCTGTAGACACCCCCACACTATCCAATTCACACCACCCTAGGCAACACAGACTTCCTAGTTTTAAAGTTCTAATACAGAAGGGCTGAGCCCCGGTGGCGTAGTGGTTTGTGCGCGGGACTGCGGCCCACTGAGACGGAGGTTCAATTCCAGCAGTGGGGCTGGGCCTCCTACTCCCACCACCGGAGAGCAGTGATGCCCCCCCCCCACCAAAAAAAAAAAGTTCTAATACAGAAGCATATTTAAAAAATAAACATGGTGTTTCCTCTGGGTCAGATCAGTGTTTCACTTTCTAACAAAAGGCAGTAAACTAATACACCTTCCTAGGTACTTGCTGTAACCACGCCATTGATCGCTCTCTGTGTCAAGAGTAAGCGACAACTCTTTCTCTTTTTACCTCAGTGAGAAGGTGTAAGATAGGGCCAGTCATTGCATGCAATTTTCTTTTTATGGTTCTCCACTCAACTGACATATATGCTTATTTTCCTTCTCTTTTTAAAAGTGTTATGAAGCATGCCCAATAGGTCTGTGTCTTACCATGGCACTATAAAACATTGTTTAATTTAAGCAATCACAATTCCCTATCTGATTCAGCTTTTCTTCATTTTTTATGAATGTCCCTTTTATAATTCAGCATTTCATCCAGGATTATATTTATCTGTCATATTTCTTCAGGCTCCTCTTGGCTGCGAGAGTTTCTCAGACTTACCTTGTTTGGGGAGACGGAGAATTTTGAAGAGTACTTGTATTATGCTGAATGCTTCTCAGTTTGAGTTTTCCCTTTTTTCCCCTCATAGTTATAATGGGTTTTTATATTTAGGGGGAAAAGACCACTGAGGTAAAATTTCATTTCTGTTGCCTTCTAGCTTGAGTACATCCTATTAATATGGTTTATCTCTGGGGATTTATGCTTGACCACATAAATGCCTGTCCAGATTCTTCACTGTTAAGACACCCTCCCCCTGTGTATCATACTTAGGGACAGGGATTAACTTCTCTTTTCCAAAGGGAAAGTCTCTCCTTACATATCATTTTACATTCACAACCTGGGTGGCTTACTGGGTTACTGCAGGGTCAGCAATTTGAAGCCACCATGATAGAAAGAGAAGGCTTTCTATGCCTGTGACAAGTTACAGTCTCAGAGACCCACAGAGGCAGTTACTTCCTGTCTCATAGAGGAGCCATGAGTCAGTATTGACCCGATGACAGTGAGCATGTAATCCCCAGGAAATTTGTGAATTCTTCCTCATTTATTTATACACCCAATCATAACATGGAACCATAACTATTATTGACATTTTTGCTGCTGAAAATATTTCAGTTCTGGCCAGTGCCTCTTAAAAACCTCAGATTTAAAAAATATTTTATTGTGAGCTTGTACAGCTCTTATCACAATCCATAGATACATACATTGTGCCAAGTATATTTGTACATATGTTTTCTTCATCATTTTCAAAACATTTTCTTTCTACTTGAGCCCTTGGTATCAGCTCCTCCTTTTTCCCTTCCCTCTCCACCCCTCTCTCATGAACCCTTGATCATTTATAAATTATTATTTTTCATGTCTTGCACTGACTTATGTCTCCCTTCACCCATGTTTCTCTTGTCCACGCCCCTTGGAGGGTGTTACATGCAGATAATTGTGCTCAGTTCCCCTGTTCTCCCCGCTCACTTCCCCTAACCCTCCTGGTATTGCTACTTTGATTATTGGTACTGATGGATTATCTGTCCTAGGTTCCATGTGTCTTGAGCTCTTATCTGTACCTGCGTACATGCTTGGGTCCAATCGGATTTGTAAGATAGAATTAGGGTTATGATAATGAGGGAAGGGGAGCATTAAAGAACTAGAGAAAAGTTGTATATTTCATCATTGCTGTACTATACTCTGACTAGCTTGTTTCTTCCTTGTGACCCTTCTGTAAGGGGGTGTCCAATTGTCTACAGATGGACTTTGTGTCTCCACTTTGCACTCTCCTTCATTCATATCGATATGTTTTTTTTGTTCTGAGTCTTTGATACTTGATCCCATTGACACTCCATGGTCACACTGGTGTGCTTCCTCCATGTGGGCTTTATTGCTTCTCGGCTAGATTGCTTCTTGTTCATCTCCAAGACTCCAGATATCTTTTCTTTTGATAGCTAGACACCATCAGCTTTCTTCTCTACATTTGCTTAGGCACTCATTTTGTCTTTAGAGGAACCATTGGGAAGACAGGCATCATGGAATACCAGGTTATTAGAACAAAGTGTTCTTATGTTGAGGGAGTACTTGAAGAGGTCCAATGTCTATCTGCTACCTTAATACTTAACACTTAACATATATATGTGCACATAGAGTTATTTCTCTATCATCATATAGAAATATATTCACATATGTACATGTCTGTATTTAGACATCTGTAAATGTCTTTTGCCTCCTAGTTCTTTCCTTGACTTCCTTTTACTTTCCTCTATTCTCACTGTCATGTGTAGCCTTCATTCAGGCTTCAGAAATTCCTCTTGGCTACGTTGTCCTTGATCAAGCCCCACCAGGCATTCTATACCCTCTTTGCCATTGATTTTAGGTCACTTGTTGCTCCCTTGTCCTTGGAATGGTGATACCCCCTTTCTTTTCCCCCTTTCTTTACCTCCCCCTCTCCCATGTCCCTCCAGAACCATTGGTCCCATTGTTTTCTTCTTTGAATTGTTTAGCACACCTACCTTAACTAGATAGACATGCAGAGACCATGATAAACATAAAAGCAAGTTAGAGCAATACAAAGCAACAAAACAAAACAACAACAAACAATGACAAAAAAGAAAAACCTATAAAGAGTTCCAGCTCTGTTTGTTGACCTTTAGGAGTTTTTTCGGGTCAAGTCTGATGGGCTGCCACACTCTGGCCACAAAGCCCATTTTGGGTATTCCCCAGGGGACTTCATTGCATTGCTCCCCTTTCTGTTCTATTGCACACCCTTAGCATTTCACCCCAAACTCAGAATTTTTTTAAAGCCTCCTCTGCTTCCTGGCTCAAGACTCATCTTGTATATTGTCTGTCTAGCTCTGGAAGTAGGCATTCCTCCTAGTGTCAGTGTGTACTTAGTATCTGGAATAGACTTGCTAAATATGAGACCTTATTCTTCATAGACCTTATTCTTGATAGATCTTATTTTTCCTATTCATTCTTTTAGCTGTGAGAAACTGGAGGCATTTCCTGATTTTAAACCTCACAATGATTGTACAAATATTGACAGTCCCACCATTTCTTAGAATCATTTCTGGTTTGTCTGTACTAGGACATATGGTTGAAATTCACCCAACATGCATGAGGTTTGTGGGTAGGAGAAAGTAGGAGAAGAGAGATACTAACTATATCTCTTTATTAAAGTTCATTGAAATATCATACTGAGAATGATTTCCCTGTCATGTTTCATTGTCATCCTTATATATTTAATTTAATACATTTATCTCACAATCACTAACTGAGCATCTTCTCTGTGTGAGTGCACAATGAGGTTGGTACAAAGTGAACAGACCTGTTTTATTAAGTGATTGTTGCTGATTCTGGACAGCCTTGCAGAAAAGAACAAATTCTAGAGTTTTGCTTAGTCCTGAGAATTTCTTCTCTGAGCAGACAAGGGTTACAGCTTAAGTGAAAAGAGCTCAAATTTATTCAGTGTAACCTTCTATACAGAAACTCTGGTTGTCTAGTGGTCACAAGGATTGCTAACTGCTAGGTCAGCAGTTTAAAACTACCAGAAGCTCCTCGGGAGAAAGACAGCAAATTTTACTCCTGAACAGAGTTATAGTCTCAGAATTTGACAGGAGTACTTATACCCTGCCCTAATGGGTCACGATGAGTTGGCCTGGACTTGGTAACGGTGATTTTTTTTGGAACCTTGTACACCACCACTGTTCCATTAAACATTTTTTATTGTTAATTTATTTAGTTCAGTTTTTAAAATTGTATTTAATTCAGTCATTGCTTGACTTATTTTCACATTTAAATATATCTGATGTGTTATTATCCACATCCTCAAATGTGCCATTCTGTTGTGTGTGAACCCGCGAGAGTAATATTCTAAATTCTTAAATTTCATGCCAGACATGACAGCTTTGATGGGAAGCAAGTGCTTATCATGGCATTCAAAGAGAGAACTCCGAATGCCATGAAAAGAATGTCACCACTTCCAGTAACAGCTGAAAGCAATTAGGTAGGGCATGTTTTTATTCAGAATTTAAGAATAAATACTTTGATTTTAAAAAATTAAGCCTGATATACTTTGGTTACTAAAAATGTAATGAACAAGGAATTCACAGTCACTCAGAACAGCTTCCAGCAAGGCGACAGCAATTCTTGGGCCTGCCTAACGTACTAACTGTAGGGCCGCCAGTGCTGCCTAGCTGCCGTCACTTCTCTGCAGGTGGCCTGAGACCAGGTGGGGCCTCTTGTAGTCGTAATAACGTCTGTTTTCTGTGTTTTCTCTGTTTAACCAAGATGCTTATCAAGAAGGTGAGTCCTAGCTCACAGCAGAAGGAATCTCAAAGAAGCAAAGTGGCGCAAGGGCACTGGTTCGGCTCCTTGGCCCAACCAGTGCGTTCAGAGGTGGGCTGCAGCAAGGGATTGGAATGGTCTGAAGGAAAAGGCTCTTCCATGCCTCGAGAAATGGAGGCAAGAGAGCGCAGCCTCTTCCTCTTCGCTCTGCTTTGGACCAGGAGACCATGTCAAAGCCACTGCACTTTAGCCAAAGCACCGCCCCCTCCCAACTGTGGACTCAAAACACTCCTTTGAATGCCTCTTGGTGGAGGACAGGAGACAGTCGTGACTCGTAGGCTCCCCCTAGGGGCCAAGATGGGCTACAGTCCTAGTAGCACCTGTCGGAACATTGCTCTAATAAAGGTTTCAGTTTCAAACAGTTACTAAAAAATGCATGGGGGATGCTGAAAATCAAGAAATGTAGCAAGTAAAGATAAGGCAAAGGTACCTCGTTGTTTATACTTTCATCCTGCTGATTAACCAGGGCTTTGCCAGTTGGTTGATGTTTGTGCCATGCCAAGGGTTAAGGAGCTTGTTTTATTGTTGCTTATTTTGGTGCAAACAATGGACTTGCTTGGCTGGTATCGGAAAGGTTGAAAGTTTGAGACCACCCACAGGCACTTTGAAAGAAAGGCCTGATGCTGGATTCCTGAAAACGCAGCCATTGAGAATCCTATGATGTACACCCCGCCATGAGTTGGAATGATCCAACACAACTACTCATGAGGATGGCGAGAGTCAAAGGTGTGGTGATCATGGCATGGAAGGCAGTAAAGGCTGGCAATCAGCTAGCTGTTAGTTACCACTCAAGTCCCCACTAGAGGTAGTGTTCACCCAAAGCTTGGCGATCGACTTCTGAAAAATTAGTCTATTGAAAATACTATTGAGCATAGTTATTCCTTGATACACACGAGGAATCCATGAGTCAAAGGTGACTTGACATAAAGGCAAGAGGTAGCAGAATGCTCTAGCTTTACTAAGGCCTAAGATATGGCAACAAGCATCTATGAAAGCATGGCACACTTAAAGAGACCGTACCTAACATTCAGAACAGCAAGACCATTGGAATCACGATGATTTTAAAGGTAGGTTTCTTAATTTCCTGAAGCTTTCATCACACATGCCCCTACACTCAACAACTCTAAATAATAGTGATTTATTCTCTCATTGTTAAAGAGGTTGAAAGTTAAAAACCAAAAAGTTCTCAAGATTGATTTCTTCTAGAAGCTCTGAAAGGAAAACTATATTCTGCCTCTCTCCCAGTTTCTGGTGTCTCACAGTAATTCTTTCATAGTTTGACTGGTTAATACTACTCTATATGGCTCTGATCTCTTATTTCCTCTCTGTAATCACATGGTATTCTTTATGTTTCTAGCCTACACTAAATCCAGGATGATTTCTTGTTGTGATCCTTAACTAATTGCATCCATCCAAAATCCTTCACTATCTCCATAATTGTTGTTATCCTTCAGCCCATTGTAGCAGCCACTGTGCCAATTCATCTCCGTGAGTGTGTTCTCTTTCACTGACCCTAGTTATATCTGCATAGACTCCATAACCAAATAAGGTCATATTCCTACCTTCTGGGTATGCATGAATTTTAGAGGGCCCTTTTCAACCAACCCCAAGGAAAGAAATTCAGCATCAATAGTTAGAAAAAGATAAAAACTCTAGGATAGCAAAAAGAAAACCAAAACAGTAGAAATTGAAAAAAGGATGAAGAGTGGTGGGATGTCTGTCCTCTGCCTTATGGCTATTGGGATCCTGTTGCTGTGGGATACATTATCCTGCTTTATAGAGGTAGAAGAGATCAAATAAGGTCTCCAAGTGTTTTACTCAGTTGCTATGGAGGCAGGAACTCTTAAATGAACTCCAAATCTTTGTGAGAGAAAGAAGAAACAGGCATGGCAAGTTAAATTTTGATTTGTAGATTGTGGTAGGCTGTGTAAAGAAAACCAAAATCTTTTCAACTTGACCAACAGGTAACCTCATGATAAATGGAGAAAGGACAGAAGTTGTCGAGGATTTCATCTTTCTTTGATTCACAATCAATGCTTGTGGCAGTCATGTATTCATGATGTCAATTTCATGATTGGGTTATGGGGGGTGGAGTCTAGCCTGTTAATCTGGAGATAGCCAATGAGTAACCCATGAGACCTCTGTGTGGGCATAGCTTTCTCTTCAGAATTCTGGGAAGTCTTGCAGTATTTTCCACTTAGAGAAGAGGGACTTGATTCACTTCCCTGATGATGAACTCCTGACAAGACGAGATGACAGCATGCTGATCGATCCTGATTCCTGGAGAATGGAGGAGCTGGAGGAGAAGCCACATGGGCTTGCCTTGGTGGAACCTGATATCTGGGGCCGGAGAAGCCACAGAGAGACCTTTGCCAGTGCTGAGATGCTTCTACCACCAATGAACACTGCTGATGGACTCTGAGCCCTGGAAAGGAGGAGCCATGGGAGACCCACGCTCAACCAAGTGATCGAATTACCCATTCCAAATGGGTAAATCTCTGCCCAAGACTTCTTTAACATGTTGAAAAGCAGCGAGACTATTTTGCGACTGAAGCTGCACCTACCCCAAATGATGAATTTCCAATCGCCTTATATGCTTGTGAAGATTAGACATTGAGTAAGGAAGCACCATGGACTTCCAAAATAATAAACAGATTTGTATTGAAAGAAGGGCCACTGTGCAGGGTTCTCAGGAGGCACAAAGACTCTCTTCCCTCGTGGTTCTACAGTTGTGGTCCCATTGAGATCCAGTCTGCTCATACAGAGACATTTACAGAAAAGTTCTACAAGTAACCAAAAAAACGATCCACATAAATGGAAGAGTAGCCTGTGCTTATGGAGAGACGGACTTAATATTGTGAAAAACATCAACATTATCTAAAAAATCTATAGCGACAATGCAATCCCAATCCCAAATACATTCTTTAAAGAAAATGGGAAGAGGAGACAATGAATAATTTCATATGGGGAGGCAAAAGATCCAGGATAAACGAGGAACTTCTTGAAAAAAGAAGAACCACAGACAGAGAAATACATTATCACACTAAGGGTTTATAATAATATTAGGCCCCCAAAGGGCAGACCTTGGGCTAATTTTATTGCCATTATTTTAATTCAAATGAATTCTATCTATAGTGACACACACTCTTTTGGAGGATACTGAAAAATAAATGAGTGTTAGTTAACAAGGAAAAACCCTTAAGTATTGTGGTTTGAATACACTGGGGGAGCTGCATGGACATTTTATTACCATTCTTTGCTCCCAAGTAATAAAGCTCATTTCATGATCACTATGCCTTTACTAACTTGCTAAGAAATAATACTTGGTAAATTTTTTTTGGCATCACTGACCTCTGGTGGGAGTGGGAGGTCCAGTCTTGCTCCTGGAGAGCTACTGCTGGATTTGAACCACCAAGTCAGTGGTCCACAGTTTCGCACTCAACCACTATGCCACCAGGGCCCAACCCAATACTTAGTAAATTTAATGGTAAATTTAAATTTACATTGGTAAATGTAATAGTACTTAGCAAAATTTGTAAATGCGCTAAATTTATTATCTAGGAGTTTGTGGGTTCAGTAAGTCAACTGAGTTTGGTTCATTCACCTTATCTTACATTTTAGAAACCATTTCATTCACATACTCCATTTGGTTTAAAGCAAAATCATCTTTTTCACCTTGTGTACTTAAAGTTCGGTGATAGGGTTCTGCCTTCATCTGTTTTACTCCACGTTGTTCCTTCCACCGTCATTGAATGGTAGTCAATGAATGACTGCCTAGAATGAGAATGGTCTAGGTTATTAAACAGGGAAGCAGAAAGCTATTCGTTAAGCAAAGTTCTGAGAATCACTTAATGGGGAATGGCTTAAAAATACAGGCTTTCCAGAGTCGGCATCATTTTAGCTGTTTTAATATACAGCAGCTGAGAATTTGATTCTATTTTTTGTGTTCCCTGCCCTTGCTATATATTTTAAAAATCTTCCTGGATTGATGCAGTGATGTTTTGTTGCTTAGGTATTTATAAATGAAGTACTGCTTTCTAGTGTTTCTAAACATAAAACTCTGCTTGGTTTGAAATCAAGTGGTGGGAACACCATTTTTGCCTTTTCCGTTAAGCACATTGTTGATGGACTGCCTCGTTGAAGAAGTATTCAGTGTGAACAGTCTGATTCTGTAAGTAGTAGCACAACATCTAATGTTTGCAATGTGCTCTGTTTTGAGGACTAATACTCACAAAAGTGGATTTTGTTCTTAAAAGTATCCCAGTAGATTTAATGACATTTATTGGCTTGAGGTCTGATTTTCTTTAAAATATATTTGATAGTTTCTATGTTAATACAAATTTGCATGGGAAAGGAAACTAGCAGAATGAAAACATAGATCAACTAGTATTCAAAATTAATACTAGTGTGGCGATAGAGAAGGGGACATTTTGGTGCCATATTTCTCCCCTCATGGTTTTGGAAATGTACCACAATTTATGCTTTAATAAAAATCTGCTTAATTTATTGCCTTTGTGATACTGAAAAGACTTCTGTTTTTAAAGTTCTAAACCAAATATACATCTATAGTTTAATAAGTTGTGTCAGTCCGGGTAAGCTAGAGGAACAAATTTCATAGATATGCATATAGACATAAAGAAAGGGTTTATTATATACAAAAGGAATGTGACACTAAGAAGGCATCCCAATCCAGTATAGTACAAAGTCATAAATCTGATATTAACCCATATGCCCCAAAATCAGTCTACAAAGTCTCCTTCCGACTCATGAAGTCACAGGTCAGTGGGTGCAGAATTCTGGCACGGGCAGGGGTCTCCCCATGGCTCCTCCCTTCCAGGGTTCAGGGTCCATCAACAGTATGCCACTCCAGCTTCAGAGGACTGGCTCCATCAGGGCAAAGTCATGTGGTCTCTCCGCTGGCTTCTCCAGCTTCTCAGACGCTGCCATCTTTCTTGTCTTTTCCGTGACTCATCGCCTCTGAGACTAACTCCCAACAACTGGGGAAGATAGCTTCTCATCTTCACGAGGGAAATATTGCGAGATTTCCCAGAAGTCTCAGGAGAAAGCCATGCCCCCATAGAGGCCTCATTGGCTACTCAATGGCTATCTCCAGATTAACAGGCTAGCCTCCACCCCTACATTTCAATCATAAAATTAGCATAAGCACATGACTGCCACATAAGTGTTGTGAAAAGAATATAAAAACAAGATCATTAAACTTGGGATAATGATTAATTTGAAAAAAAAAGCACCAAATAGGAACCTTTGTACTATGAAGGTCAGAAAGATAATCACAGTAGTCAAAAGCGCCTGGTACTTGACAAAGAGAAATATATAGACCAATGAATCAAAACAGAAAAGTCTGGCATAAATGTCTCTGTCTACAGGCAACTAATCTTTGACAAAGGATTTAGAAATATCCAATGGGAAAAAGAGGCAGCCTCTTCAACAAATAGTATTGGATGACATTTATTTCCACATGCAGAGGAATGAATCAAGACTCATGCATAAAAAGAACTAAAAATGGAATAAAGAACTAAATGTAAATCCCAGAGCTACCAGGATGATCAATGAGAAATCTGGACCAAACTTAGGACCCTGTTGCAGGCCATGTATAGTGCAGAAGGCATACACAGCAGAAGACAAGCTAGATGACTAGGAAATGCTGAAATTGTATCACTTGTACACATCAAAAGACTTCATGAGGAGAGTCAAATGTGAACGCACAGATATGAAATTAAAAAATTTATTTTACCAAGGACACATTGGGCAAGGCTCTATTAAATCTAGAAATCTAATGGAACTCCATAAGATGATAACAAATGACCCAATTAAGAAGTGGGGAAAAGACAAGAACAGTTCACCCAAAATGAAGTGAAAATGATTGACAAACACATGGGAAAGTGCTCCAAATGATTAGGAATCAGGGAGATGGAAATGAAAACCGCAATGAGCTATCATTTTATGCCCCACAATTCTCCCTTAGTTAAAAGAAAGTGCTAGAGAATGTGAACAAATTGGACTCCTATATACTGTTTATGGACCTGCAAATACATACGAACACTATGGAAAACAATATGGCAATACTGAAAGCAACTGGAAATCCCATATCATCCAGCAAGACCTTTTTTAAACACATATACTCCAAAGAAGTAAGAAACATAACAAGGAGAGAACAAACCTGCTTTTATGTTCTTGGGTAGACACTTCAAAATATGTTTTTACCCAACCCTTGCACTATAATGACCTTACAGGGAACACAGCTTCCCTCAAGGTAAACACCAGAATGACTTAATATGGGAACCCATCAGAGAAAACTAGACCCTACCTCCAAACTACTGAAACCTTGGATTTAGGATGAAATACTCTGATGAGTGAGGAAGCAAAAGATAATCACTCCAAGACTGTCGAAAGGGTGGTCATTGGACCTTCAATGGGACCCCTGTCTTAGTAGTTATCCAATGAAAGGAGACCAAGAAAGACCATATAGTTAGTGCCTCCATACTTCCCTTACATTAATATGATAGGTTGTAATCTGATAGGCAAGGATCTGTACTTGTAAGAAATGTTGCAGGAACATTTCCACTGCACATACCCCCAGGCTAAGTGTAAACAGAAATTACTCAAACAAGAGGTCAGTCTGTACAAAGCAACAAATGGACGGCAGCTCGCAGTTGGACTATGTTCAGGTAAACGCTTCATATCAACAGTATCTTCATCTATTTCTTTGGATAACTTATGCATGTTATCAGTGCAATTGCCTTTTACCCCAGGGGAATGATTGACAATGTTAATCTCTTTTGTTTCTTTTGTTTTTATGGCTTCTGGATATTTGTTTTTGTTATAATGTAAGCACCAAAGTAATTACAGTTGTTCATGACCTCTGGACAAGTCTATCAATTCTGAGCTCCCATGTAATTCTAGCCCCAATCCAAGAACAGTTAGTTCTTACATGGCTCTCCTCAATATTCATTTTTATGATGAAATCAGAGAAGATAAAGGTGCTAAGGTGAACTGTGGTGAAGAGAGCAGATAATGCCCTGTTATCAATTGGAATAGTGGGGTGTTTAAGGATTGTTGTAGTCAAACAAGCAGCCATCTAAGATAGGAATCAAGTATGTGCATATAGAAGAAGTAAACCAGTTTGTGTGATCCGAAAACCAAACCAAACCCAAATATGGTGATGGGAAAAGAATCAGTTTAACTTGAGAACGCCCAATGTGGATGACTGTGGAAGCCCCAGATTCTTCTGCAGACTGTGTCGGCAAATTCTCTTGCAGATCTTCCACTGGCCAAATCCTAGAATATCTTTAGTATTACACAGAAGCTATTCTAAACTTGAATATGGTGGATTGAATCATGGTATAATATGATATTTTGTCAATTATCTCCCTCTTGACTCAATCTGAATTTGCACAGGGCTTAAATATTTCTTCCTTTTTTCACCACAGAAATTTCTGCTCTGGCTTTTAAAGTATTGGTGGTGGTCTTTTATTTCTTACTCTTTATTTTTATTTTTGTCTTATTATTATTTTCTTTTCGCTATTTTGTTGTTGTTTCTGTTGGGTTTCCCAGTTTGTGAACAACAGAAGGAGTGAATGTATAGAGGCAACAACTTATGCAATGGTCTATTGGGGTTTGGGGGAAGAGGGTGGGGTATTCAATGAATGTGAGAATGGGGCGGTCACATTGAATTGAGTGTGATAATGTATACACAATGCTTTTAAAAAGAAATTTAACTGTGGAAATGTGTAATATGTGAATGTAAACTACTGAAAAACATGGGAGAAAGGCAGGAAGGAAAGAAAGAAAGAAAGAAAGAAACCTAATTTGACAAATAGTTACCATGCATGAAATTGGAAAAAAAAATTAGGGGCCATTGAGTTTATGTTAATGGTGGTAGAATAATTTGGAAATATATATATCGATAATGGTTGTATAACACAGAGTATGATAAATGCTACTGATTTATACAGGTGGAAGTTGTTGTATTGGAGAATGTTTTGTTGTGTCTATTTCTGCCACAATTTTAGAAGGTAATTAAATAAAATAATATTTAGTGTAAGGAAGAATAAAATGGTCTAAAATTGATTATAGTAATAACTATACAACTCTTCCTGAAATGGATGAATGACCGAATCATATGATATGCAGATGATATGCCAATAAAACTGTTAAAAGAGAGAAGGGAATTTTAAATAAATATTTATTTATTAAAAAAAAGACAGAGAAGACCCCGCACCGCCAGGGGTCTCACGAGCTGTGCTCCCTTCCGCTGCACGTGGCGTCAGCGAGATGCCCAAGTCGAAGTAAGTCTCCTTGACCAAAACTGCCAAGAAAGGCTTGGAAATGAAACAGAATCTGATAGAATCAGAAATGTGTGGACACGAACTAGTACCTCTTCATCTTCTCCGTAGCCAACATGCGCAACAGCAAGCTGAAGGACATCTGGAACGCCTGGAAGCACAGCCGGATGTTCTTTGGGAAAAACAAAGTGATGATGGTGGCCTTGGGTCGCAGCCACTCTGATGAGTACAAAGACAACTTGCACCAGGTCAGCAGGAAGCTGAGAGGTGAAGCCGGTCTCCTTTTCACCAATCGCTCCAAGGAGGAAATGAATGAGTGGTTTACCAAGTTCACAGAAATGGACTTCGCCCGAGCCGAGAACAAAGCGGCCTTCACGATGAGCCTGGATGCCGGACCCCTAGAACAGTTCCCGCACTCAATGGAGCCACAGCTGAGGCAGCTGGGCCTGCCCACCACCCTCAAGAAAGGTGTGGTCACCCTGTTGTCTGACTACGAGGTGTGCAAGGAGGGCAACGTGCTGACCCCCGAGCAGGCCCGCGTTCTGAAGCTCTTTGGCTATAAGATGGCCGAGTTCAAGGTGACCATCAAGTACATGTGGGACGCACAATCTGGAAGGTTTGCGCAGATGCGCGACGACCTGCCAGAGAGCGCAGAAGCGTCAGCAGAAGAGTCTGCCGAAGATAGCGACGATGACTGACTGGGTGCTCCCGGGCAGACCCCATTCTCCCCCGCCCAACACCCTCACCCCGTGAGTGAGCAGCTGTTGTGCGACGGGACCCGGGAAGAATTGTGTTTTTATATAAGAATAAAACGTCACCCACAGAGTTCCTCCCTGTGGGTAGCAAAAAAAAAAAAAAAAAAAAACCAAAAAAAAGCCGACTGCCTTGGAAGCTCATAGGGGCAGCTGTACTCTCTCACAGGGGGTGTCTGAATCGACCCACTGGCAATGAGTTTGGCTTTCCTTTGCTTGTTTACTTCCATTTCAGCAAAGTTATATTGATTTTGCATATTTGGTATCTGCAGCTACTTTCATATTTTTATTACCAACAAATCTCTAAGACAGCACTGTTTGTAAATATCTTCTCCTCCAGAAGCAGATATTTTCCATGACTGAATTTGAAGGAATATACAGTATCCCAGGCCTTTCCTACGCCTCTTTCTGAGCCATCTTGAAAAGATTGTGGAGAGAAATCCAGACATATGTGAAAATAGAGAACTTAAGTCCAATGAAGTTGACTCTATGGCTAAAAAGATTGTCACAGAAAGTATTTATGTACTACGTAGAATGAAGATCATTTTGCTTGGGTGCATTATTATCACACTGTAAAATATGTGAGTGTAGACTGTGTACTCTGAGTTTAAATAATAAGTACACATTTCTTTATTTGATACTGCCTCTCTAGAATCACTTTTACCTGCCAATGCTGAATTTGATTTAGCAAAATCAGGATTGCCCAATTTTTTCAGCAATACAGATTGTGAAGATTCTGATCAGGAAGAATGTTACCACAACATCCACAGGAGTATTACTTGTGGCAATTTCAACAGTGCATTTTTTAAAAATTCAATAAACTTCATATTGTTTACCTCTGCACTGTGGGGCTTGATTTCAGAAAATATATGTAAGTTTTCCATTTGCTTTTTCTAATGGTTATCTGTTATTCTTGTACAAATTATAGCAGAACTGGAGATTACAGGGCCACATTACTAAGACCCAGTCCTGAAGCTATTCAGAGTTCCTATAAATATTTGATTAATAACTTTGGAATACCAAACTAATAAAACTTATTTGGTAGTTTACCTTAGCTCCCCATTTTCAAAATTGAAATAAAATATCCATAACTATGTTGAAAGAATGAGTATGAATGAAAGAGAAAAATTCCAGGTCCTTATGGTTTATGAAAAATTTGACAAACATTAAAATATATACAGGTAATTCCCATATTTCCTGAGTGCTGGCAAATTTCCAAGCAGTATTTTTACAACCCGATGTGCATAGAAGGCAATAACAAATATACTTGAAATTTAGGAATTAGATACAACCAGTTAAAATTTCATTTCTATCCTTTTTTAGGTGAGAGAAATGTCTTAATCTAGCTATATTCATGTTCTCCTCTGTCCAATGGGAATTTTATTTACTTTTTAATAAATAGTCTTCTGAGTCCTGTCCCAGTCTCTGCTCTGAGCCTTTTGTATGAATTTCCAATCTCTCACTGACAAGTAGAATAATTTCACTACCCCCTTTTTCAAACCAAGTTGTTTTTGTCTTTTGGATTTCCTGGTTGCCTGTTTCTATGCACTGGTCCTTTCTGTTGATAACACCAGTATATGCATAAAGTCTATGTTTTGAATGATATGCCTTGATTTGGAGCTTATAAATACAGCAGAGTTATAGATTCCTTATTTATTTCAATTAACATTTTCTTTCTCTTTTTGGATAAACATCATTGAATTATTTTGGTGTGGAGGTTGATGAAATAAAGACTCTGTGAATTAGTTCAGGCAAATTGGTATTACCAAATTTTGATACCAAACAGTGTGGTGGATAACAAATCCTATTCCACACACTAAATTCAGTGGAAATCTTGCTATTTCTCCCCTGTTCACTTAAGACTAGCTAGCTATACAGCCTTTCTTTATAAGTATCCCCAGCTATGAGGTCAGGTATAACAGGCCTAGTGGCATAGTAGTGATGTATTGCGCTCCTAACTGGAAGGTCACTCATTTGAAAATACCAGCACTCTGTGAGAGAAAAATTGGTCTTTCTACACCCACGAAGATGGGAAATTCACAGAGGAGCTTCAAGATGGCACTCAGGTAGGCAGCCCATTTGGGGAGTTCCACAGAGATTGCTGGGCCTGTTGTCGAAAAGGTCAAATGAGAGGATTCTGGTGGGTGGAAAAATTCTCACAAGGGCCTGAGGTGCTCCATCCCCACCTCCTGGCCTGCTCACCTCTCCAGGAGTTGAATGGCTACCACCTTGAATTCCCCAAAGTGTGGCTTGACCTCCACATAGCAACTGCTCATTCAGAGTGCCTCCCCGGGGAAACTGTTCCCTTCTCCCACACTTCCTCTCTGTTCATGTGGTGGTGATTCCATTGCTAAGATTTGGTCCCTCCCAATAGTCACCCAGGACCCCAGGACCTGACTTGCCGTAAGTTTGATCACCTACAGCTGCGATGGCTGCTTACACCAATACCTGGGATACTTCCAGGCCTGCGCAGCTGCATCCACCATGTGAACAGGGCACGGCACTCGCCACTTCCAGGGCACCATTGCTTGTGGCTTCCCTAGTCTCTCCCGGCATACATAGTATGGTGCCCACCACTTCTCATGTGTCATTTCACCAGCAGCGTAGTTCTTAGTTAACCCTGTCCCTCCCATCCTGTATGGAGCAGTGCAGTGCATGCCACTTCCCAGCATGGACCTTTGCTACCCAGGCCCCTTCCCAGCCTCTGCGAGCAAAACAGTGGAGGAGAGTACATCCCTGGTCCAAAGGGCATTTTTCTCCAAAATCTAGCCTAGCTCTGGAACTTGGGAGATCAGCGACCCAGTCCTGGGAGCTGCCCGGCCCGCACCCTACATCACAATGCAGCCACCACCTGCCCATTGGGCCCTTACAATGCTATCACTATTCCTGGAGATACCCAGCAGTTGCAGTAATACTGAGTTTCCCACAGCTGCCCCCACCAGTGCCTATAACCTCCACCCTGTGGAAGTTCTCCCCTAGAATCTGCACCAGTGGCAGTGGAGTTCCTGCTGCCTTCGCTCAGCATACCCTCCTGTGGAAGTCAGGCCTGCCCCATCATTGTCTTCTACAAGGTGCCTCTAAATTTTTTTTTAAATTGCAAATTGTGCCTGGACAGCCCAGAGCAACGCAGTCCAGGAGCACATATATAGTCACCAGCCTCACTACGGTTTTAAGGTCCCTCATGGCCATTGACCACTGAGTCACCACAGTACCTGCCTATACAGCAATCTGACCCACCACCCTAGTAGGCCATAGGAAACCTTAGATAGCACCATGGTCAATCACACAGAGCAAGAGCACAGGATCCCTTGGTCTCCCAGAAATATGGTGCCCAACTCTATGAAATTCACATAAACAGCAGCATACCACATTACTCTTAGCAAGAAAACGCGAACAACAAATCACAACAGTAAAGCTAATGATGGTCATAGAAAAATCAGATGTGAATCTGCCACACAAAGAAATTTTTAGAAAGCTGCTTGGAGTAATACATGAGATGAGGGAAGATATGCTGAAAAAGGATAATAGAGTAGATGAAGTCCATGATAGATGGGATGAAGTCCAGGCACCAAAGGGAAATACGGGAGCTAATAGATGAAGTAACAGAAGCTACTCATAATATCACAGATCTCACACACAAACTATAGGAGGCTGAGAATCATATGAGTGATCTAGAAGACAATCGGGCAGATTTCAGCAAAGAAGATCAATGACATGCCATGAAGAGGAACAACATCTGAATTATTGGCCTTCCAGAACAAGACACAGTGAAGAAGTCAACAGCTACTTTCAAGGGAATTTTGGGAAACAAATTTTCCCACCTTGATAAGCAAGGATCAGATACTCATACAGGAAGCAGAAAGGACAACAATTAGATTAAATCCCAGGAAGAAGTCATGAATACATGTAAGAGTTAAACTATCCAAATTCCAGGAAAAAGAGAAAATTCTAAGAGCAAAAAGAGAAGGGAACAGTCACATACAATGGTTCCAAGATAAAAATACACTCAAACCTATTAGCAGAAACAGTGAAGAGGAGGAGAGAGTGGAGTAACATTTTCTGAAAACTGAAAGAATAGAACACCTCCCCAAGAATCCTTTACCCTGCCAAATTTTCTATTAAGACAGAAGAGAGAAAAGTGTCTTCAAGGATAAGGAAAAAGTCCAAGAAAACACCATAAGACACCTAACCCTGCGGAAAATCCTTGTTGACTTACTATGACCAGAAGACGAACATCCACCAAACACAAGCAGAAGAACACCATATAGCCCAACTCCAACATGAAGCCAACATGCCAATAATAATCACCAATAACATGGCCTCAGAGGGGAAAATAGGCAACAAAGTAGACTCCCACAAAAACACAGCACAATTAAATTTGGACATAAGAAAGCACCCAACACAAAAGGCACAAGAAGACAGTAATGAATTCACAGATCATGATAATAACTCTAAATGTCAATAATGTCAGTGGTCTCAATTCCTACACTAAAGTAAAAAGCCTTGCAGGCTGGCTTGGAAACCATAATCCATCAATCTGTTGCATGCAAGAGGCACATCTTAAACTCACAGACAAAACAAATTAAGAATAAAAGACTGGCAGAAAATATACCAGGCAAATGACAGCTTTGAAAAAGCAGGGATCAAAAAAAAAAAAAAAAAGAAAAGAAAAGAAAAAGAAAAAGCAGGGATTGCAATCCTAATCCCTGACAATATTGACCTCATGATTCAAACTATTAAAAGAGATAAGGAAGGGCCCTCTATAATGCTCAAAGCATCAGTTAACCAGAAACCAATATGCACAATAAATATATATGCGCCTCATGAGACCTGTGAAATTTGTCAGAGTACTCAAAACATGAGAAAAGAAATCAGAGATTCAACAATCATAGTAGGTGACTTTAACACATCATGATCACAGAAAGATTGATCACTGGGAAGGAAGCTCATCAAAGAGGCTATAGAGTTAAACACTACAATTGGGCAATTAGATCTGATAGATGTATATAGAGCTTTCCATCCAAATGCAAAAAGTATCACATTCTTCTCTAGTGCACCTGACTCATTCTCAAAAATAAACCTCATGCTTGAATACATGGAGAGCCTGAATAAATTCAAACATACAGAGATTACTCAGATGTCCTTCTCACATCACCACTTCCTAATACTGAAGATCAATAAAAGGATGATCAGAAACATGAGGGCAAACAATTGGAGGATGAATAATGATCTTCTGCGACATGAGTAGGTACTGGCCCAGATTAGAGAGGAGGTTAGGAAGTTTCTAGAAACTAGTTAGAATGAGAATAAACGTACCAAAATTTAGGAGATACTGTGAAAGCAGTTTTCAGTGGTTGTTTGGTATCAATAAGTGCATATAAGAAAAAGGAAGAAAGACTGATGACTGATATGCTCTCAAAAAACTTCCAGCAGCTAGAACAGCATCAATAGAACTTAAATAAAAGAAAATAAACAATAAAATCAGAGCAGAGTTGAAGCAGTGGGAAGAAAAAAGAACGACGCAGTAGAAATCTGGTTCTTTGAAGCGATCAACATAATTGGCAGACTCCTGGCAAACCTATCCAAGGACAGGAAGGAGCAACCAGCAATGGCCTGGATGAGGACTGAAACAGGGGAAATGAATACTCTGAAAATCTCTACTCCAACAAATTCAACAATGTGGAAGGCATGGACAAATACTTGGAAAAACAACCCCTTTCTAAATGATCTCAGAGAGAAGTCAAGAACCTAAACAAATCCATCTCAAAAGAAGAAATAGATATGGCTACCAAGAAATTTTGTTACCTCTTTGCATATATATAATACACATTTGGGTGCTGATTCCTCATAGGATGCACTCTCCAACAGGTATAACCTTCTTTCTCTAGTTAGAATCAGACACACAAAGTTAGCCTTCCTATTTTAGACACCATCTTCATTTTCTTGGACCCTGATGCTCCACTCCGTACCACAATGGTGACCATTTTCCATTGGTATGAATATCTTATTTGTCTCATAAAATAACTTTAGGCTGTCACTTATCTATTTATTTGCTTTATTGTGCTGGTTTGTCTTTTGCTATAGTGCTGGAACCTATGGCACTGGTACTTGAAATACAAGCAGATTCCCCTCAGGTGGAATTTTCAGACTAAGACATCCTAGGAAGAATGTTCTGGCAGAACATTAGTCCTTAAAATAAGTCATAAAAATTCTAAGGATCACAATGAAAATGCCCAATATTGTATTGGAAAATGAACACCTTTGTTGGAAGGCAGCAAATGTATTCATGGATTAGAACAATTTACTCCATTTGCTCAATCATACCACCATTTATGAAGTTGCTGCAGATAATTTTTCCGTGTATTGTACATGGGCAGTCTGAACCAAGTCTATAGCGACAAACATTACCAACAACAAGAACTTATGGTTGAGGTGTTCAGGAAGGAAATGGAAGTGCAACAAAGGGAAGAGAAAGTACTAGAATCAAGTGAATCAACTGAATGTGTCAATAAGATGATGATGTCCTGGAAACGCTTATTCATCTACGTCAGGAAATTTGGAAGATAGCTGCTTAGCCAACTGACTAGAAAACATACGTACACATCCCCATTCCAAAGAAAGATGACCCAATAAAATGTTAAAATAAAGAACAATAATACTGAAATCATAGGTAAAAAATTGATGAAGATCACCCAACAATAATTGCAGCAATACACAAACAGTAAGCTGCCAGAAGTTCAGGCTGGATTCAAAAGATGGCCTGGAATAAGTCTTCGTATTGCTGATCGCAAATAGATTTCGGTTGAAAGCAGAGAATACCAGAAAGATGTTCTCTTAACTATGCCATTGCATTTGACTATGTGGAGGATTAAAAAGGTTGAGAAGTAAAGGATTTGCTCTCATATAGAACTTATACATAGATCACTAGGCAGTTATGAGAACAGAACAAGGGAATGCTGCACGTTTTAAAATCAAGAAAAGAACGCATCCATGGTTAATCCTTCACCATTCTTATGTGATCTGTGTGCTGAGCAAATAGTCAAAAAGACTGGAAGATGAGAAGAGCATTGCAGCCTCAGGGCTGGAGGAAGGTTTATTACAATCTGTGATAAGCAAGTGACACGAGCTTGCTTGCCGATCATGAGGAACTCAAAGCACTTCCTAATGAAGGTCAAGGATTGCAGCTTTCAGAATGGATTTCACCTCAATGCCGAGAAGGCCCAATTCCTCACAACTGGTAATATCAAGATCAATGGGGAGAAGATTGAAGTTGTCAAGGATTTTGTTTCATTTGGATTCAAAACCAATGCTCAAGGAAGCAGCAGTCTAGTGAATAAAAAACTGAATTGCGTTGGGCAAATTTGTTGCACGAGAACTCTTTATATCATTGAAAAAACAGAGAAGTTGTTTTGAGGAGTAAGATGAGCCTGACACAAGCCATGGCATTTCGATTGCCTGAGATGTTTGTGAAAGGTGAACCCCGAATAAAGAAGATCAAATAAGAATGAATGTATGTAAACTGTGGTGCTAGCAAATAATATTAAAAGTACCATGGGATGCCAAAAGCACAAACCAATCTATCTTAGAAGAGGTTTAGATAGAGTGAAGGGAAGGAGGAGTGAGATCTCATTTTCTTTAAATTAATTTTATTTTATTGGGATTCTTATAGCTCTTATCATCGTCATACATATATTCATGGTGTAAAACACATCTGTACATATGTCATCAACTTTTTTCAAAACATTTATTTCTACTTGATCCCTACATATTTGTTCTTCATTTTTTGTTTTTTCTTCCTGCTCCACCCTCCCTCCCCCAGGGCTCCTTGATAATTTATAAATTACTTTTTTCCCCATACCTTCCACAGACCTGATTTACACACTTCTGTCATGCTGTCAGGAGAGACTAATCCCTGGAGAAGTCCATCATTCTTGGTGAAGTGGAGGACCAGAGAAAAACCAGAAAGCCGCAAGGATGCATTGACTCATGGCTACCACATAGGAAGAACTGTAAGAATGGTTCATGATGGGGCAGTGTTTCCTATTATTGTGTATAGGGTCATAGCAGGTCAGGACTCTTTTGGTGGCAATAACAACCACAAATTTACCTCCATAAGTTCTTGTAACAGAGTCGGTTAAGTGTTAGCTTGCTAACCACAAGGTCAGTATTTTGAAATCACCAGCCTCTGTGAATGTGAAAGATGAAGTTTTCTATAAATATTTACAGACTCAGAAACCCAGGGGAAAGTTCTACTCTAATCCATGGTATAGCTATGAGTGGAGACCCACTCAAGGACAGTGAATTTGAGTGAGTATACATTTCTTAGTTTAAAAATTGTGATGGTTTTATTTTTAATGTAGGACTTTTATCTACCATCAAGTATTTTTTCTATGTGTTACAAGGTAGGAACGTTCCATAAGGAATTAATACCCCAAACTCCATTCCCCATTATTCTATGTGTACCTCTGTGGTTTCTCATTTTGTATATTTGTTTAAAGGTTTGCTTACTCTGTTCTTTTACAATATAATTGGCTACTAGTATGCTGCCTTATCCATTTTGTGCCCAGCGTACACTTGTGAGCTTTAATAAATGCTTGTTCAATGAAAGAATACATGCATTTATGTATCTGTATTAAGCAAGGGAACAGCTTAGAGGTTGATCATTAATTGGGAGTTTAAGGAAAAACTGGGCATGCCCTACATAGAGGCATAGAGAGTATGCCCTACATAGAGGCACTTCACAGCTGTGCCAGCAAACACTAGAGCAATGGAGGAAGGGAGACAGATTCAAAGGTGATTTAGCGACTGTGGAAGCAGACTGGCCCAAGGCCAGCTGAAAGGGTAAGAATAAAGAAAGATCTGAGCTATGTTTCCCAGACAGCATTGCCCTAACCAATAACTGAAAGAATCAGCAGAAAGGAAAGATTGAAAGATTATCCCGCCATTTACAGTTAAAACAAATTCTTACCACCATGGAGTTGATTCCGAGTCAAAGTCCCCCACCCAGTAGGGCAGAGGAGAACTGCTGTGGTGAGTTGCTGAGACTGTAACTGTAGAAAATCTTTTCTGTCTTCTTGGGAGCAGCTGGTGGTTTCAAACTGCCGACAATGCTGCTCATTGTGCAGCTCATCATCCCTTTGCCACCAGAACTCATTCATTTCCAGTTGGGTAACTAAAATTAAAAAAACAATAAATACCACTTAATTACATTATAGCCAGTGAGTCAGAGCCCAGGAGGGTCAGGCTGTGGATGCTAAAGTAAGGAGGGGGCTCTCCACGTGAACAGAAGCAGTGTCAGAGTGTTTATGCAAGGTCCTCAGACACTTCCAGAAGCCATCTCTTTTCTCAGAAGGCACAGATTTCAGCTATCAAACCTTACATAAGCACTAATATCATGAAACCCTAGACACTCCAGTCACGGCCACTTTGTGGTAGAAGCTGCTGCTTAAGACAAAACAAAGGCTGAGATTGCAGTCTGTGATAATTAAGGTTTTGTGTCAATTTGACAGGACTGCTAGTCTCAGAGGTTTGGCAATTAAGACATAGTCATCTCTCATAATATTTTCCAACTACTGCAGTTGTTGGGCCAGCCTAGTTAGAAACTATGACCTTGGAGATAGAAACTAGAGATGGTGTGATAAAATTTTGGAAGACCAACAACTTCTTCATGGTAAATATTTTAACAACATTGAGGGAGATTGTACATATAGACTACCCCAGATGGAATCACAGGAATCAAATTGACAACATCTTCAGAAAGAGAAATCGTAGAAGCTAGACTATTCGCAGTCAGAACAAGGCCAGGGACAGATTGCGACCATCCTTCAATTACTCACATCCAAGTTTCAAGTGGAAGTTGAAGAAGAATGATACAAGAAATCTCAATATAATTATAAGTATCTTCCACCTGAATTTAGAGATGTTGGGAACAGGTTTGCTGCATGGACTACTAATGATTGGATCCCTGATGAGCTCTGAGATGACATCATGGACATTATACATGGAAGGATGTCTCGAAAGTGAACCAGGAACACCTAGAAACCCTAGATATATAAATGGAGTTTAAGCATACATATTTCTGTGGCCCTAACATAAGAGCAGTTCCCTTTTTATGATGTGGACTTACTCAGTACTTGTCCACATGAAGAGATCTCTGAAGATATAGGTGCTACAGCAAAGGGTGGTGCAGAAATCAGATGGAACAGATTAGAAAGAACAGATTGACAATCATAATGGTTTGTCTTAAAACAAGAGGTCATCGAAGTGGGGTGCCAGCTAAATCCTCATGGAAGTAGCCTGATAGTGCACATGACGCAAGGATGGTAATTGAATTCAGTACCAATGGAAGGAACAGTACCACATCTTAAATTCTGAGAACCCTGTTTGCAGGAGGCTTTGAAAGAGAGTGAAAGCCCAAATTCCATTTGTAAGGTCCCCATGTGGATTAAGCATGCAGTGGATAATACCCTCTGACCATTTTTAGGGACGTAAATAATCTTGCTATCAAAAAGTACATTATCAAGTCTATTATTATATAGTGAGGTTATAATTTAGCGACTTGTCATTTGTTCTTCTTTTTGACACATTTTATATTTATTCCAGTTTTTAATCTCATCTACCTTATTTTCAATAGAAACAGTTCCATTTTATTTTGTTATTGTTGTTGATTTTGTTTTATAGGGTTTTATGTATAGGGAATGTAGGCATAAGCAGTTACCAGAAATAATTAGACAAGCTAACATTTTCGTGAGCATGGAAATCGAGCTATATATGTTTCCATGTAAATGCTTTCAGATGAAAATGGGCAGGGGCTCAGAAAGAGTCAATATAAACTTCCATATGCAACTGATCATATAATCTAATTTTTAGCTTTCAATGATACTAATTACTTGACATCTTCTCTTTTTCCCAATCTGTGATTTTGCTACCCTTCTGCTTAAGCTTCCTTCAATGCACCATGTTTTAGGGAGGAAGAAGCATCGAATGGATGTCAGCTGGGGAGATTCTTTGGTTTCCCATAGTTATTAGATAGATACAGGGATAGACATCCTTTAAATCATCTTACACAAATGATGCTAATACTGTATCTCTCCATTTCACTAAACAGTTAACTTTGTATACACACTTGCCTTCTTCCTTTTGCATCCACCTAAAACAACCAGCCAAGCAAGAAACACTTGAAAACTTGAAACAAACACACAAGATATATAATGTGGTCAAGGAACTCTATGGAAAACATTTTTGTAGTTCATATAATTATAGATCATATAAAGCATTATTGACATGATTTTTTATGGATAAGTTAATATCTTAACAATAATATTAGTTTGGTGAAAATGCTTTTTTTCTTTAAAAAGTGTGCATAAAAAGGCAATATACCTTTTTAGTAGGCCTGGAGTTTACAGCAATTTACAACTAAACAAGTGAAATTAAATGTTGCATACTGTCTTATGGAGAAATGTTTAAGAATTCAATACACAAATGTTCTTTCAATTCTTTTCAAGGCTGCTTAGATGACAATAAATAAGGGTATACAGATGCTTCAGCCCCAGAAAACAAGCTGCATTGAAATATTCAACTGGAGGCTAATGGGTGACAGTAGCAAATACAGTCAGGCCCTTGTTTGCAGGAAAAATACAATTTTAGTTATTTTAACTTATTTGAAATGTAAAGTATCATAGCAAGAGGCTCTACTATCTTGAGAAATTACAAGATACATTGAGAGTGTGAAACCACCGTGGATGGTTTCTTTTCCAACTCTGTTGGAAAGCTTAGCATCACCATTTGCTCAGATTTATGTTAGAGAGAAAGGACTGGCTGTTCATTTCTGCCATCAAACAAAGTGACTGTGAAAATATTAGATCTGAGGGGACAGAAGCTTGTAAATCTTCCACTTGAACATGTTTATTAGTCTGATAACATTAGTCACTACCATCTAGATAAAGTGAAGGGTGGATATGCCCTTAAATGCCTAATGGCTTCAAAGGTGCATCCAGTGACACATTGGACAGATGGCTAATTACCAAAATCTACAGAACTCTGCAATAGTGGGTCCATATACACAATGGAATATTATGCATCGCTAAAAAACAGTGAAGAAGCATTAAACACTGCATTATGTGGAAGGACCTAGAAGCCATTAATGCTGAGTGAAGTCAGTCAATCATAAAAGGACAATTATTGTTTGAGTCCACTACTATAAAACAAATTTCAGAGACCAATTCCTGAACAAAAGAAGGCTATCTACTGGCCCTCAGTTTTGCACACAACAAAAAGCATCTTGAAGGAAGAGAGCTCGCATTGTCTGGGCTCACTCCTTTAAGGGGGAGAAGATAGATGGGGGCCATCCACTTGAGGCTACACAACATTGAGACAAGGCTGGAACAAATCAATGGACTAGCCAGAGGACAGTCTCCTTCCTCAGGAAGGAGGAGCTTGCCAGAAAATCAAGTCAGGACTAGGGGAGAGGGGCATCTGCATTTAAGACCAGACATTGATAGCTCTGCTGCTATGACGGGTGGTTGGGGAAAAGTAACCTCACATTGGGAATGGATGCTAAACATTGATGGTAGGGAAGCTAGGTGTGGCAGTGATCCAGATTTTATGGTCTCGGGTAGATAACATGAATACATTTATATTGAACACTCAGTAAAACAGTCCATGGACTAAATATCATGGTGACCTTGGATGCAAACTTGAGGGCAGCATGGCATAAGCCAGGAACTACACCAGAAGGACTTAACACCATCAGAGTGAACTGAGCCCTGCCTCAAAGTTGCCCATACCCCTAGAATGAGGACTGGGGTACTCAGATGGGAGCGGAAGCAGAGGGACTGCCCAGATCTATTGGGTGTCCAGTGGAAAGGGACCCAAAGTCACAATATGCTTAGTAACTCGATGCTTCTCACACAGCCACATGACATATTTTTGATCTGTTGAGTAGGAAATTGACCTTGAAAAAGCTGATCCAGGAATTTCTCCCTTTGGCAGCAACCCCCAAGCTTAGGGTAAACAGAGCCCAATGCAATGGGAGACTGAACTGTGTGGAGCAAGAACTCATGGTTGTGGTTCACGGTGGAACTGTCCTTGCATAGACTCCTTATATCTACAGTGCCCAGAGTGATGTGTCTCTGGAAAACTTGAGGGTATTTCAAGTTCAATCATCTTATACCCCAGGTGGATGATTGACACTTTTATTTTTCTGTCTCTTTGAGTTTTTGTTTTCCTGCCTTAAT
Source organism: Nesogale talazaci (assembly GCA_004026705.1). NCBI lineage: Eukaryota > Metazoa > Chordata > Mammalia > Afrosoricida > Tenrecidae > Nesogale > Nesogale talazaci. The sequence continues at coordinate 344,917 of PVJH01000017.1, read as the reverse complement.
TTGCTTACTTTTGCTTGTTTGTTTTTTGTTGTATGTTCATTGATTCATTACTATTTTGGGGGTATTTGATTGTGATAGGCAGGTTTCTCTAGAGAAACAAAACCAGGAACCTTATGATTTTATATATATTATATATACAGAGGTAAATAGACAGGTAGGCTTCTACAACAATAAGGAATATAATAGCTAATTAGCCCACACAGCAGTACAGAGGGTTGAGCTCAACTCACTTTTGTGGAACAGTTAATACACTGGAAGTTCTTTAACTCACATGGGATGCTGGGTCCAATGTCAATGAAGCAGGCAGTGGAAGCTTCCCTCGACAGGCAGAATCTTCCTACAGGCAGTAGACAGCATGGTAGGCTAGCAACACTTCTTTGAACACCAGGCCCTGATAGAAGCTTGAACTCAAGCACCATGACATCCACCAGCCTCAAGCTCAAGTAATGTAAGCACCAGCAGTGTGGAGAAGCAGGTCACAAAGGAGTCTTATGTTCTAGTAACAAGAGCCATGGGTTGGCTTGGTCCACAGGCAATGTAGCCAACAGCTGAGGAAGATAACTAGCTAAAACAGCAACACACTGGTCTAATTACCAGGTATCAAGAGAGAGATGGGATACCAGCTGTCTTTATTTGTTTCGGTCTTCCTCCAATAAAGCTGTGACCTGACCAAACCCTGCCCACAGATTTCCATTATCCCGGTTGTCACAATCAATGCAACCACATTCGTCTTATGGGGTTATGAGTTTGTCAAAATAAGAATGCAAAACTAAACCCAAGTTATGCATACTCCATGAACAAGCAGATGGATCCTGAGTCCTCACTGAACTCTAGTCCCAATCTAAGAATAGTTAGTTCTTATAATATGTCCCTGCTTGACATTCACCATCATGAAATGATCTTCATGAAGATAAGGGTGCTACAACAAAGTGTGGTGAAGTAGGCAGATGGTGCCTGGCTATCAGAATAGTGTCTGGGGTCTTAAGGCTTGTATTCAAACAAGGAGCCATCTAAGTGAGGAGGAGGAAACTAAGTCCACATGGAAGAAAGCACCCCAGTTTGTGTGATCCAAGGTCGACAAACATAAAGTTCAAATATGACAAAGGGAAAAGTATCAGAGCCTAAATTGAGAAGCACAGAGGGGACCCAAAATTCATCTGCAGAGTATCTAGTTAAGATTAAGCTACTAGCAGATCCCCACTAGCCATCGACAAAGGACAGCTTTACTATCAGATCGAGATCATTGCAATGGTGATTATATTTGGAATGAACTTGATAATTAGTCAGTTGACCTCCCTCGATTTAACCTGAAATTCTTGTAGGTGCACGTATTTCTTGCTAGTTCCACGACAAAAATTTCTTTCCTGACCTTTTAAACATCCATGGCATCTTTTCTATCTTACTCATTATCTGTATTTTTATTTTTCTGTAGTTATTGTTTTATCCTTATATTTTATTTTGTTTATTTATTGTTTCTGTTGGGTTTTCCAGTTTGGGAAGCATAGAAGGAGAAGATGCGCAGGGATGAGTACTGATGCTAGGGTTAGCGGGTAGGTAAGAGTGGGGGTGGTACATGGGGAGGGTGAGGGGGAAGGAAGCACAAAAACTGATGGTGTCTACACAGTTCATTTTAAAAGTGATTCAACCTGGGTGGTGAGGTGGGGAAATAAAGTGTGCTAAAAATGATTGTGGCACTGATTGTACAACTCTTCTTGATATCATATAACTATTGAATTGTGTACTGTGTGGATTAAGTACCAATAAAACAGTTTTTAAAAAGAAAAGAAATATGTTCTCTAATGACTGGCTAGGAATCTGAGCCATGAGGACCCTGTAGGACACAGTAGAACTGTCCCCTTGAATTCAGAGAGGAAGTCATATCTTTCTCCCATGGAGAAGTTGGTGATCTCAAATTGCTGACCTTGCAGTGAGCAGAACAAGGCTTAATCCATGGCACCACTCTGGAGTCTTGTTTTTCTAATTGTCAGGCAAAAAAGCTAAAAAATTCTCCCTTCCGCTCAAAATTTAATTGCTAGTGCTAAGAGAAAAATACACTTCTGTTTTTCAAAACCACTCATTTTAGTTTGTTATGCAACCCCAGATAGCTAAAATAATCATGCTATGTTTCCACAAAGAAAGAAAAGGGCAAGGTGGTGGATATTTCCTGCTATCCTGCAAGCACAGCATCAAGTTCTTTTAATTGGGCCATGGGGTCACCCAATGTCAAATTTAGAGAACATTAATTAATTTACCAGAGAAAGTAATTTTGAACGAGGATCTCCTTAACTTTGTCAGCAGTTTTTTGTTTTTAATCATTCTATTGCAGGTTTGTACAGCTCCTATCACAATCCTTCCATCATGTCAAGCACATTTGTACATATGTTGCATCATTTTCAAAACATTTCTTTCTACTTGAGCCCTTGGTGCCAGCTCACCCTCTCTCCCCCCTGCCTCATGAATCTTTAATAATGCAATAAAAAATTCTTAATGTTGGGAAACAAACTACTGAGGAGATGAGAGCATGCTGATGGATCCTGAGTCCTGGAGACTAGAGGAGCCGGAGAAGAAGTCACATGGGCTTACCCTGATGGAACCAAACCTCTGGGGCCAGAGAAGCCACACGGAGACCGCCCCCCCTACCCCTGTCAGTGCCCAGATGCTTGGGAGGCCACTAGAGGCCCCTACCAGCCCTGAGATGCTTCTCCGGCCACTGGATACTGCTGATGGACCCTGAGCCCTGGAAACGAGGAGCCATGGGGAGACCCCTGGCAGTGCAGGGATGCTTCTACTGCCACTGAATACACAAGACTCTGCACCCACTGATCTGTGATTGTCCTGGTGTCATTGCACATGCTTCGTAAGTTGGAAGGAGATTTTATAGACTGGTATCAGACATAGGGGCTAATATCGGACTTATGACCTTGGACTGGAGTGAGTTGGGATGTTTTTTCAATGTTCCATTCCTCTTGTATATAAACCTTTCCCATATATATATATATATATATATATATATATATATATATATATATATAAAATTAATGGCTACACTGACCGCTGTCTCCCTTCACTCATTTTTCTGTTGTCCGTTCCCCTGGTAGGGAATTAGATGTAGATCATTGTGATCAGTTCCCCGCCCCACCCCCTTCCCCAGTCAGCAACTTTTTTTTGTTTTGTTCGTTTTTTTTGGGGGGGGGGCATCACTGCCCTCTGATGGGAGTAGGTGGCCCAGCCTTACTCCTGGAGAGCTGCTGCTGGATTTGAACCGCCAAGCCAGTGGGCCACAGTTCCGCGCACAACCACTGCGCCACCGGGGCTCAGCTCCCTTGTCAGTAGTTTTTAAGGATAACTCCAGTAACATCTTTCCAGAGCTAAAGAAAAATCAGAAAAATTTAGCTTGGGTATTTTTGAACATACCCATGTATTATTTAACTTCTTTTTCCACACACTTACAAATAAAATTTATTCACGAGTCAATTGCTTCAATTTCTATTTTATTTTTAAGTCACCATTCATAAGATTTTAAATTATTTTAATAACAGTAATTACTTTATACTTTATAAGTCTAAGCATGCAAATATATTACTTTACTTATATTAATAATAAATTGAAATGAAACTAAATTAAGTGTAAGAAATCCCCTTGAATATTAAATAATTCTGTACTCACTGTGTGTTCTCTATAGATTGTTTATACTAGTTAACAGAAGTGAAGCCAATGTCATGACTACTGTTTGTTATATGAATTTCATCTACTATATAATAGATTTACTTAGTATACCTTCATTTTTCTTAATATTAAAAATCAGGCAAAAATAGTGACTACAGACCTAACTGCCATATTACCTACACTGATACCTGGACATCTGTTTTAATTTTGTCTGTCATGAGCTGGTAACATTAAAGACAGCTCATTTCCAAAAATCACTACTAATGAAATTATAGCAGAGACAAGGTATGAAATTACTCCTGCTTGAAGATTGAGTAGATCTGAAGCAGATGAGCTTTCTTTAACTTGGAAGTTTTATCTTTGCACTTACTTGATTTTTGAAGGACAGGTTAGACTTGGTCTTTCTTCATTTTACCAGCTTTTGCAATTAGTAGTTTTCTTTGTTCTTTGCCTTTCTAAAAGCTTCCTTATTTTTAAATAATGTATTTAAATTAATATGTGCTGCCTAGAGAATTTGGTAATTTTGCTAGAAGGTATGCATTTTTAATGAACTTCCCTCTTCCTCTCCTTCCTTCTTTATCACTCTCTAAGTGATAAAATCACCATATATTTAGCAGCGAATAACATTGCTTTTATGGAATCCCTGATCAAAAAATTCTCTTTTTAACATGAGAGAAATTGCTAGTTGTCAACTTTGTATTATTATTCTCTCCATTGATAACAATAATACATCAAGAATAAAAACTATATTCCTACCCTCTCCTTTCACAGCGATGTGACCATGTAATTAAGCTATGGGCGATTACTGTGGGTCCATAGTGGGTCATCATGAGTCAGAGTCCACTAGATTGCACATGGTTTGTTTGGTGGCATTTACAATTCTGGGTTTTATCATTCAAAAAAGATGCTACCTGGATGGTCATCCTTCTTTTCTCCTTTATTTTAAAAGACAGTTATTTGGACTGGCATCCTGCAAGTTCCTTGGATCATAAGGTTATCTTGCGAAAGACAGAAGCAACCTTAGTATCTGAAAATGAAGATGTCCTTGTTTTTCCTAGAATGTGCAACTCCTGACTTTGGAATATGAAAACATCCCCCTCCAAATATAAACTTATGCATATTAAAATCAGATTTTTAAAATTTTAATTTCCTGCACTCCCCATTTCTACTCTTACTAATACAGATGGCCAGTTTTATTTCAATTCTGTACAATCTCTAGAGCTCAGCTTGGAATGAAATTGATACCTTTTATAAAATCTCTGCAAGCAATCATATTTGTCTTTAATGGTTAAGGAACGGAAATATGGAATTATCTATCAAAGTACCAGGCATTACAATTCTATTGTTTTTCTTTAGCTAAATATTTGTATTATTCAAAGAAATGATACTATCTGCTAAACTAACATGTGCAAAGCTAGTAAATTGCTCAACATAGTCCTTTCTATATAATTGCTGTCTATAACCTGGATTGAAAATTTCATTTTGCTGGACCTCCCACTCCCACCAGGGCAGTGATGCCAAAAAAAAGAAAAAAAATTTCATTTTGAGAGAAACTTATCAATCTGATGTCAAGAACATTTTAAATCTTATCTCTGTCAATAAAATAATTTTCAATTCTGCTAAATAATTTTTACTGGTCTTATATAAAATTAAAATGTATATTTGCATTCTAATATTTATTGTATAATTTACCTTTTGAAAGAACTATTTCCTTAGCTTAGGACTTTACAGTGTAGCACTCATGGAAGGAGTTGATGAGGACTGTAATAGAAACAGGTTTGATGGAAAGAAAACCTAATGCTACGCCTAGGAAATTTTTACTGTGTTCGACTCATAATTGTGAAGCTAGGTGAAATATTTGAGCAGGAAAGCCTTTTGGAATGTAAGACCAGAATATTATTTTAACTCAAGAGCTATTATTACAAACCATTTGCTTCTAATTACAGGCTCATGTAAAGAAGAGAACTTCATTTTTTCCCCTGGCAAAGGCCACACTGTAAATAGTCTAAATTTCACAGACCATATGGTTCATACGGTTGCTATTGCATGTATCCATTTCTGCCATTGTAGCTGAGTTTGTCTGGGTAGACTAGAGGAACAAATTTCAGAGACACGCATATAGGTATAAGGAAAGGGTTTATATACAAAAGAAATGTGACACTAAGAAGGCATCCCAATCCAGTCCAGTGCAAAGTCCCAAGTCCAATATTAACCCATGTGCCCGAAATCAGTCTCTAAGTCTGCTTCCGACTCAGGAAGTCACAGGTCAGTGTGACAGAATTCTGGCGCTGGCAGGGGTCTCCCCATGGCTCCTTGCTTCCAGGGCTCAGGTCCATCAACAGCATGCTACTCCAGCTTCAGAGGCCTGTCTTCATCAGGGCTAAACCTTGTGATCTCTCAACTGGCTGCTCCTGCCTCCCAGCCACCGCCGTTCTGTGTTGCCGGTGGTTAATCATCTCTCTCACTAACTTCCAACAACTGGGAAGAAGATAGCTTCTCATCTTCACGAGGGAAATATCGCGAGATTTCCCAGGAGTCTCAGGTGAAAGCCATGCCCACACAGAGGCCTCATCAGCTACTCAATGGTTTTCTCCTGATGAGCAGGCCAGACTCCACCCCTACATTTCAATTATAAAATTTACATAAGCACATGACTGCCACAGTAGCCTACAAGCAGCCTTAGATAAAAATGTTAATAAGTGGGAAAGACTGTATTCCATAGAAACTTTATTTACAAAAACTGACACTGGCTTAGTTGGGCTACTGGTTATTGTTTGCAAATCCAGAATATATAAATTAATATATCATCAGGGTGAACACAAATATTTTCCATTTCAGATGATGTCTCTAATTTTCCTGAAAGTATATTTACAGCAACCCCAAACAAACTCTTATTTTCATCTGTAACTTCTATTTGTAAATTTTTGATCAATTTGATTGAACCAACACACATATTTGCCTTTGCTCCTTAATAATTTATAAACATAAGATTCTGTGAATAAACACATGATAATATCAGTGGCCCAGAGATTTCAAATAAAATCTTGAAGAGCAGAAATGATAGCCTCTTGATAACTAGTATGGATTGAAGAAAAACACAGAATATTAAGAAAATACATTGTTTCCAGGCAACAACTCAGGGAAACTACAACTCAATATTAACATAGAAGAAAATGATGCAAAACAACTTTAAGGTTTAATGGAAATCTCTAACAGACATTTTGGTACATTGGGTAATCTTCACTAGTCACTGTCCTATTGTTTTTCCTCCTTCTTAAAACAAAATAAATGTCAGAAAAATTTATAAAAGATACAGAAGGTTATTTAAGAATTAATCAAGTGATTAATCAAAATAATATAAGAACCTTAGAAGGTTATGCATCCAATAACAGGCATTCAAATAGATGAAGCAAAAAAAAAAAGGCAAGGAATGAAAAAACAACTATCTTTTGGGGGAATATCAGCTAGGTCCTATGTCCTCTACTTTCTTGTTTAATCTCTTTTATGTCTCAAAAAGATTGGTTCAAATAAAACTTGATTATGTTGACTGAATCATTTCTCATTCACATAACTACTTCTAATCCTTATCATAAAACTACATAACTCTGAGAACCTTGGCCAATCGATGTGGAAGAAGGCAGTGATATGGAGGGGCAAGGGGTAAAATTCAATTCACAATATCTAGTTTGGAGATACCTCACTTCCATGAAAATTTAATAGCTCAATGTTCAATCATATCAAGGAGAATTATACAATTGTTACTGCATCAGTTTTAGAACATCTCCCCCACCCCTCCATGGTTAAATCAACTTTAGCGTGAGTTGTGCAATCACAATCAATTCTAGTGCTCTCTTCCCTTCCCTGCCTTCATTGTTTATTCCTGAAAATCCCATACCCCCACTGCATCCTGAAAATCCCACCACCCCACTGCATTCTCTTTAGCCTTCTATATCAGTTGTTATCATTATGTATCCACTCCTGTGCTCCACAGCTGGGAAGAAAACAACAGAAAACAATTTTTAAATGCTCTGAGGCAATAAGGATAAAATCATAACAATATAAAGATGAAAATACAAATAGTGTGTAAGAAAGGACGGACCCCATCAACATTCAAAAAGGCAGGGAAGAAATTTCTGATGGAACAAGGATGAGATATACCCAGAACACATTCAGGTCATGTCTATAGGGAGGTCAACTGGTCAAGTATCGAATTCAATCCAGCATCATCAAGATTGCAGTGGTCGCTGCCTGGTAATAAGGCTGTTCGAGACTCTTGCCTGAAGCTAGTGGGTCTGCCAGTGGCTCAGTCTGACTAAATAAATACTCTGCAGATGACTTTTGCCATTTCACTGTCTTCCATAGCCTTCTACAAATTGGGTGTTCATAAATTTAGCTCTGATGCTTTTCTCTTCAGTATATTCAAATTGTGTGACCGCCATCTTTGGATCACACAAGGTGGTGTGCGTTTTCAGTGTCGACTAGTTGATGCCCCATTTAGCTGGCTGCTTGTCTGAATACAAGCCTTTAAGACCTCGGACTTGATTCCGATTGAGAGGCAGGCACCATCTACATACTTTACTGTAGCACCCTTATTTTCAGTGATCATGTCATGAAGGTGAGTATTGAGCAGAGTCATGATGCATAAAGTACTTGGACTAAGTTGGAGGTAAGATTTAGTGTGAGCCCCAAACCCATTCCTGCATCTATGCTTATCATTTTTTTTCTTTTCTTTTCTTTTTTAGGCATCACTGCCCTGGTGGTGGGAGTAGGAGGCCCAGCCTCTGCTCCTGTGAGCAGGAATTGAACCTCCATCCCAGTGGACCGCATTCTTGTGTACAACCACTACGCCACCAGGGCTCAGCCCATCATTTCATCTTTGAATCATGTAAAGCACAGTGATAGAATTGTTCCCATAACCCGTCTCCAAACAAACTGCTCCTTCCTGGATTTCTTGACATCATCTCCCTCTTATCTACCCCACCCCTCTAGATACTTCTCTCCTTCAAACCTTTGTTTTTCTCTTTCCCAAAAAGGTTCAATATCCCTGGGTTTCATTTACCTTAAAACAAATAGCATTGCTTCAAGAGGGAGAGCCCCAGTGATGACACCTCTGAGGTACACCCTACTATAAACCTTCATAAGCAAATTATCAACAGAATGGCTGTCACAGAATTTCTGGAATGATGCATATCTTAATATAGCATACAGTGTGTTGATGTCGCAAGATCTTGTGTGCTCATCAACCAACAGTGCACAGTTCTTGGTACAATTGTTTTCTGCTTCCTCAGACACCATGTGTTTTCCAGCTTAGTGCTCAGGTTACAATTGTGTGTGGTGTAACGTCTAGTTAACTCAGTAGAATTCCCATATATTATCTGACAGATGTAGGCTCTGGAGCATGACATGAGCCTGGATTATCCATAATTCCATTTCCCAGCATTCTACGGCACCCAGCTTGGGTTCCCAGGACACCCCCAGATGTCCTAGGTAAATTCTGCCAACCCGCTGCTTGCCACTAAAGACCCTCCCCACCAAATGTTTCCAAGATCATTCTCCCTGTCTCCTCCCCTACCTAAAGGTTAGTCCTCCCTTCCTCCCTTTAGAAGACACGCACCTATGTCCCCCCAAACTTGACTATTGCCTTCCCCCTCTTTTGCCCCACCCCTCCCAGCAGTGGGCCTCGTTTCTGTGACAGGGTCACCTCTCTCTTTGGGGAACCTCACTGCAGGTTCACATCGCTACTACTAACAGAAAGTACCTCCCCGCCCACCCCTTTCTCTCCCATCCATTTGATCCCAGTGTCATGAGGCATCCTCTGACCAAATGACCTTCACTGTACTGACCTTGATGAAAAAATGAGTAGTTCATTGACACTGGTCCATCCCTTTACCAGATTGTCTCATCCCCAGGCTGAAGACTGGATAGCTCACACCCTCGAGTTTGTGCCCATTCTGCTTCTTCTTCGTTCTGCAATGGATTCATATACTGTTTTTCTTTTTGTGCTTGACTAACTACACTCAGCAGAATGTCTTCCAGAACCCCCCACGAGTTGAGATGTCCCGACACTGCTTTCTAGGGATGCATAGTACATAGCGCATCGGGTGCATGTACCAGAGTTGTTTTTTCATTAAATTTTAAGTAGAATAAATTTTAGTTCATAATACAATAGAATATTCCTTTACCATAAAGAGATCTGAACAGAGCCATATTAAGAAATGTTGCATGTTACAATATAGAAAATCTTAAAATATTATGCTGGGCAAAAATAATAGTCATGAAAGTACATGTATTATATATTATATGAATTACTCTGTTTACAAATATGTAGAGACTCGTGTCGGTTTGTCACACTGTGGTTTATATGCTTTTATAATACTGAAAACTGTGACATGACATTTTAATGGGATTAATCATCTTTAGCTGCCACTCCCCCGGGTTGTAATCATTTAGGCGGGAAGAAAGAGAAATATCCCAGTCATAAGAAGAACAGCCACCAGTATAGCATGTTCAAGACCTCTATCTGCTATCTGAAGTGGTGGAGTCTGAGACCAGAAGCAGCAGAGGCTGAGGCCAGGAGACCATGAAGCAGAACACAGGAGTAGACCTGTGACTATGACACTGTTAGTCGGAGCAGGGGCCCACAGAGGCAAGAGCCAAGATACCCTTTAGCTGAGAAAGTGACGGCCAAAGAAACTTGACTGCTGGCCGAGGAGGGATTTTAATACAAACCATTACTGTTTACTAATTCTGAATTGCGTCAGCCTGTGGATTCCACCTGTTGAATAAACGTGAGTCACGTGAGTAATGTCTGTGAATTCTCTGTGACCATTGCAGGAATCTACTGACCCCCCTCATAAAAGTAGAATGGGAGAGATGAGGGGGATAATTGAGGTCAGGAAAGAAGGGTGGAAGTATGTCTGACCTGTGGTGCTAGACAATAGGGAAGTCAGAAGAGGTCAAGTATGAACCCCCAGGCCATTTTCATAGAACTACCTTGCAGTTAACAGCCCAATGCCTAACCCACTGCACCACCAGGACTCCTGCCCCTTCAGTTAGAAGATGGTAAAATGGCATTTAGAAGTGGGTTTTTTTTTTTTTTTGGTATGATATATTTCTTTGAACAGGGACTTTTTTTTTTGGGGCATCGCTGCTCTCTGGTGGTGGGTGTAGGAGACCCAGCTCCACTGCTGGAATTGAACCTCTGTCCCAGTGGGTTGCAGTCCCGTGCACAACCACTACGCCACCGGGGCTCGGCCTGAACAGGGATTTTTAAAAATATAATTTGCAGCCAATCTAGGGAAATCATGAAGTCCATATAGTTCTGTAAACCTGCTTTGTAAAAAGGTGGTGGGGGATGATAAAATTAAATAGGTACAGTTTTGTTTCACGAAACTGTTGTATTCTGGTAGACATATGTATAGGTGTGGTGGATCAAGCTGTAAAATGTAACCTTTGCCTTTCACTCTGTAATTATTCTAAAAAATGTGGACAGCCACAGTTCTGGGGAAATGAGCTTATGTCATTGCCAGTGTTTCTTTTCGTCTCGGTTTGGGCTCTGTCAACAGAATGCCTGTCCAGAGGGTAAGTAGGGAATGAATCTTCCCACTCAGCTGCCTAGACCAGATTACCCACTGTGAGTGTGCTGGGTCCCCACTTGAAATCACCAGCTAGTCTCTAGGGAGAAGGTGGGCCTCTCTACTTTCTGAAGAGTCAATCCCAGAAACGCACAGGGGCAGTGCTCCTCTGTCCTATAAGGTCTCTGTGGCTAGCAATCCCCTCGATGGCAGGGAGGTCCATTTCATCCACATGGATAAATCAGAAGGCAGCGTGGAGGAAAAGCAGGCTGCCAATTATGTACAGGATGCCATTGTCCGACGTTTCAGAACATAGAACAGTGCAATGGGTTGATAAAGAATCCACACATCTGTCGTTGGGGTATAAAATGCTTGGGCATGCTAAGCCCCAAACCCAGGGCCATGGTAACTTCTGAAGAGGTGGATGATTGACTCAGAGTTGGTCATGCATCTTAAATCTAGCCAGATGAGGCCTCTTATGGCAAAGCTATCGCTCTTTCTCCAGGACCTGCTCAACTTTATGTCTTTCTCCAGGACTTGCTAAACTTCAAAAAGGCTGTGAGTCTCAGGTGAGGAATGTCCAAGGCCCCTCCTGCAGGGCAAGAACCAAAGACAGAGACAAAATGCTAGGGGCTGCTTTGTCTGAAGGTACACGGACTCTTGGAATTTCTATTTACATGAATATCCTGTGTTAGTCCGGGTAGACTAGAGAAACAAATTCATAGACACGCATATGTGTGTAAGGGAGAGGTTTATATACAAGAGGAATGGAACATTGAGAAAGCATTCCAGCCCAATCCAGTCCACGCCCACAAGCCTGATGTTAGCCTATATGTCTGATACTAGTCTATAAAGGCTTCTTCAGTTGCACGAGGCACATGCAATGACACCAGGGCAATCACTGGCCAGTGGGTGCAGAATATTATGTATCCATGGTGGTAGAAACATCTAAGCACTGCCAGGGGCCTCTCTGCAATTAATCAAGCATCTTAGCACCAGAAGAGTCTCTATGTGCCTTTTCCAGCTTCAGAGGTCTGGTTCCATCAGGGCAAGCCCATATGGCTTTTCCTCTAACTCCTCCATTTCCAGGATTCAGGATCTATCAGCATGCTTCCAGGTTGTCTTGTCAGTAGACCCTCTCCAAGAGGCTCAGAAGTGGGTTTTTATTGGCTTTTTTCAGATAGCTTCTTGTTTTTGTTTCTAATTCATTCCATTATAATCAGAGAGCATACTTTAGGAAAAGTAAAAGTGATCTTATTAATGAACTAGAGTATACACATTTTTTTTAAAGCTGACACAGGATCTGGCAAACTTTTTTTTTGGTCATTCATGAAAACTAAGAACACATAGATAAACACATACAAGGCATGAGTAGGGCTGGGAAAGAGGAAGTGTGTTAGGTCGGTTTAACTAGAGAAACAAATCCAGTGACACTCAGATATGCCTAAGACAAAGCTATCAAGCAAACCTGCTAGACCTGTACAACTCAAGTCCACAAGTCTGATAACAATTCATAAGTCCCTCTTCAGACTCATATAGTAACAAGCAATGATGCAGAATGCTGGACTATTACAGGATGGTGGGTACACAGTGATGGGGATCCAATGACCATGGAATCAACACAGGCTCTGGCAGCAGTTAGGACCAGTCAACAAGAAAGTGAAGTTCCAGGACCCTCTTTATGCGAAAGGCATGTCTATAAGGACGTATCATCTGGCTGTGACCTGGTCCCTGAACTTTTAAATATCTTCAAATTTATATAAAATTAGCTACTACAGGGAGTCAATGCTTAAAGTGTATTGCAATACTGTTGCAGGTAATGGAAACATTGGGAAATTCATAGGATGATAGTTGTACAACACGATGAACATATGGTCAATGAATTGTACATGTACAAATATTTCAGTGGAACATATTTTTATATGCATGCATGGGTAAGTAAAAAGTATCACTACCAGTAGCCCAGTTTATATGTGAATAGACTTATTCCAAACCAAATGTGTTTACATACGTCTCTGAAGTCAGTGAATCACTGCAAGCAAAATCTCTCAGTAGCGTACTTGCTATTAACTTCTTGCAATAGACATACCCTACAATTCAGCAATATAATTTCCAGGCAGGAAGCCCAAAGAAATAAGAGAAAGAATACAAACAGACACAGACCCTCCCATGTTCATGGCAACACAGTTAATAATAGCAAGAAGCTGGAAACAGCCCAAATTCCCATCAATAGAAGAATAGATTAAAAACAAAACAAATCACCAAAAAACCTTTGGTGCATATACACAATGGAACACTATGCATCCCTAAAAAATTGCCATGAAACACTTCACGACACAGAAGGGTCTAGAAACATTATGCTGAGTGTTAGGCAATCACATAAGCACAAATATTATATGAGTCCACTGCTGTAAGGATAACACTAGATGAAGGCAAACTACTGTTTCCAGGCCATGCAGTCTGCTAACCTAGCCTGCCAAGCAATGATGTACAGAGCCTGACTAGTACTCATGAAGCATATAGGACCTTCTGCATAGGTATACCTCTTAAAAAACACTTTGATAGAAGAAACTTCACTTTAACTGGCATCAGATTTTCAAGATCAAGGGACAGGGGCATAAGCAGTAAGATGCGGCCATACAAAATTGTGCTAAGCTTACCCCAAACCAACAGACATTCCTAACTGAATGATAGGGGATCCTGGTAGGAAACTCATGACAAGACAGGGAGGTGGGAGCATGCATATTGCAGAGAAGGCAAGTGTGTTTCTGAAGGTAGAAAAATGGGGAGGACCAGGCTCTGAACTGTAAAAAATGCTTTACAACACTTAGAGGAAACCTAAGGGGGAGAATATGCCCGGTACTATCTTCCCAATGGACATATTTGATCTAGCTTTTAATTCAGCCTCTGGGGATCCAGGCAGTGTGCTACAGCCTATTGGACTTTAGACTATATGTTTTCTAGGAACATAAGTCACACCAGAATGACTCTATGTGGAAACTCACTAAGTAAACCGCCTTTACCTCAAATATACCTGCAGCCCTTGGACTTAGGGCTGAAACTACATGGCGTGAAAAGAAGCAGAAGACAACTGTCCCAAGGTTTTAGAATTGGTGGTCACCACATTACTATATAATTTCTATGTCAATGAACTTATTGCTATATTTAAATATGTATTAATCTGGTAGGCCTGGTTCTACCAACGTCAATGAATATTATTGAAAGTTTTTCGTACCATCAACCCCTACTTGTGTAAATAGTGTCCAGACACTTAAGAACTTAATCTGTGTAAGTCAATAATTCATGTATTGAAATTTTTGAGTCATTTACTCCCCAGAGCGATCCTGTGGTTGCTTAGCACAATAGAACGAAACACTACCTGGTCCTGAGCCATCTTTTTTTTTTTTAATCCTTTTATTGGGGTTTCATACAACTCTTATCACAATCCACACATAGGTCCATTGTGTGTCAAGCACGTCTGTACATCCGCTGCCCTCATCTTCTCACAACAATAGTTTTCCATCTAAGCCCATGGCATCAGCTCCTCATTCTTCTCCTTTCCCTGTAACCCTCCCATAAACTCTTGATGATTTATAAATTATTATTACTTTATTATATTGTACACTGTCCGATGACTCCTTTCACCCATCTCCCCGCTGTCTGTACCCCAGGGAGGAAGTTATATATAGATCTCTAATTGGTTGCCCCTTTCTACCCTACTCTCCCTCCACCCTCCCAGTACTGCTACTCTCATCACTGGTCCGGAAGGAATCATCTGTCCTGGATTCCTATGTCTCCTGTCGGTGCCAGTGTATATGCTCTGGTCCAGCCAAACTTGGAAGGGAGAGCTGGGATCATGACAGTGGGAAGGAGCCACCTTTATAATTGTTACTATGCCTGAGCCCTCTGTTTTCAGCCACAGGGTCCATCCGTCTCCCCGAGGGCTTCCCTTCGTTTGCCGCCCTGCCACTCTACCAAGCAGGATACCCTTCTCCAGGTATTGGTCGCTCTTGACAATATGTCCAAAGGAAGTTAGATGAAGTTTTGCCTTCTTTGCCTCCAAGGAGCGCTCTGGTTGCATTTCTTCCAAGACAGAGCAGTTCGTCTTTTTAGCAGTCTGGTCAATGGCACTTTCAATATTCTTTTCCAGCACCACAATTCCAATGCAGCCATTTTTCTTCATTCTTCTTTATTCACTGTCCAAGTTTCACATGCATATGAGGCAATGGAAATTATGATGGTGTGGGTCAGGTGCTCTTTAGTTCTCAAAATCACAGTCTATGTTCACTATAACAAAATAGGAAAAAAAAACCCCAAAATAGGTCATACTATTGTTGTCTAAGAGTATTAAGTTTTTAAATGTTTATTGGGGTTTATATAATTTATTATTCTAAATTTTCTAAAATTAATATCTATGTTTTAAAATAGTATAACCTAAAAACAATAATTTCAAAAACTTTTACACATTGGTCATTCTTATGTATATGTGTACACTCAAAATAATTTCAACATGAAATTCACATAACAAAATTAAAACCTGAAGGTGAATAGTTTAGTGAGATTTAGTATGCTGATAGTGTTGTGCCATCCCCACCTCTTTCTACACTCACAAAGAATGAATACATGAATGACTGAGAGATATCAAAACAATGAAAAGTCACATTCTTGTATTTTAATACTTTAATATGGTATTAAATCTGCAACAGATTTACCTAATGCAGCATGTCTTTTGATCTCTTGACCAATGAAAGTTGAATTTGTCAAGATTCTGTCGTACTTGGGCTCACAACCAGTGCTCACAGAAGCCGCAGTCAGGAGTAGCCAGCCTACACTTGTATAGTTATCTCCTTTTGTTGATTATGTTTTAGATCCTTTACCATTGGCTTAATTAATGACACCATCAGCAGAATGACCTTAGGTTCCAGGGTGGTGATTGACAAGGTTCTTTAACATCAGAAAGACAAAGATATTGCTAAGGTGAACCCATGGACAAGTGTATGAATCTGGAGCCCAGACTAAATTAAGCCCCAATCTAAGAACAACTAGTTCTTACAATGTGGCCCCGTTTGATACAAGCTTTTATGTTGACAACACGGGAGGTATGAATGCTACCACAAAATGTGTTGAGGAAACTAGATGCTGATTGGCTATCAGAAGGAATAGTACCCAGGATCTCAAAAGATTGTCTGCTACAAAGCAGTCATGTAAGGGAGGTGTCAACCCCCCATAGAAGCACCAGACCAACCTGTGTGATCCAAGGATTATACATAATATGGCACAAGGAGGGAATGGTATCAGAGTTTAAATTATGAACTCTTGGTTTGCAGAAGGCAAAGGATGACTGTGCAAGATCAAAATCCAGTTGCAGGATTTACCCATAGTGAAGGTTTCTGGAGATTTCCCTCTGAACATAGTTGAGAGATGTAAATGGCTAAGAAGGAGTATTTTAGAAAAGATTGCAGCTGATTGGAATGTAACATCTGATTTGATCCCCCTTTTGGACACATCTAAAAATAATATCACTTAAAAAAAAGCATGAAGAGGAAATACATGTGGATGAAGCCTCTAGCACATTCCCTCTGAATAGAAACCAGGAATGTTAATAGCTTTGCTGTCATAAAGAATGCATTGCAAAGTCGATTATGAAAGATATAATTAGATGAGTAATTAGATAACAACTTACATTTTATCTCCCTTCAATCCATTTTAAAGTTGCTTTAATATTTAATATTTTGTTTTTTTTTTCTAACTGAGCTTTTCCTCTGTGTTATTTTGTTACTTCTTTTAGCTTATTTACAGTTTGGTTTGTAATTTTGTATATTTATAGGTATATAAAATTCAGGATGGAAGAGTCTATAGGGACAATACTGAATTAATGGTTTTAAAATTGACTGTAGTAATGATTGTACAACACTTCTCAATATAATACAACTCTTGAATTATATGATATTTGAATTGTGACCCAATAAAGTTGTTTGCAAAAAATAAATATATAAAAGATAAAATGTTGAAGAGCAAAAACTATTGATATTTTCACCAATTTTTTAGGATAGTAGATAATGAAGGCAATGTTAGGGAATGAACCGTATCCAGGAACAAGACCTGGTTAGACCTAGAAAGCAAGAAGTAATCAAAACAGTGGCTGTGAAGGGTACCCTTTGGGCCAATTAAATTCAAGATAGAGGGATTAGTTCAGAAGAATATGACTATGATTTTGGGATTCCCAAAGGGTAATTGTGATAGATTATCTCTAACATAATTATAAGCTCCTATGATGAAGTTTTTTAAAAATGAGAATTACACTGGTGTGAAAAAAGCCAGGAAAGGAATAATTTGTATGGAAGAAATATGCACTAAGGAATATTCACAAAGACTATTTTGCCCATCACAATATTCTTGCTCATTTAAATAAAGTTTTATGGGTATATAATTCACATCCAATACAATTTAATATTCAATCATATTAAGAAAATCTGTACAATCAATGCCAGAATCAATTTCAGAACATTTTCTTCTTTCTTGTACTCATTTTTAGCTTTTCATGTCTCCCCACTCCCTCTCCCATGCCCCCAAATAATTGTCAATCCACTCAGTGTTATTCTATAGATTTACTATCCTGAATGTCATATACAGAAAAACATACAAAGCACAAACAAGAAAACAAAAACAACAGTGATAAAAAGATGAAACCTTTCACCAAAAAGAATTGAAACAACTTTAAAAGGTCAAAAAGGGAGATCAACTGATAAGGAATCACATTTTTTGAAAGGTTATTTAAAAAAAAATAATTTTATTGGGGCCTCGTACAACTCTTCTCACAATCCATACATCCATTCATGGTGTCAAGAAAAATTGTACATTTGTTGCCATCATAATTTTCAAAACATTTTCTTTCTGCTTGAGCCCTTGGTATCATCTCCTCATTTTCCCCCTTCCCTCCTCATCCCTTCTCCCTCAAAAACCCTTGATAATTTATAAATCATCATTATTATTTTGTCTTGTCTTACACTGTCTGATGTCTCCCTTCACTCACTTTTCCATACCCCAGAGAGGGCTTATATGTAGATTCTAGTGATTGGTTCTATCTTTCCACCCCAACTTCCCCTTAACTTCCATACAGCTACTCTCATTTTTGGTCCTGAGGGACTTATCTGTCCTGGACTCCCTATGTTTCCAGCTCTTATCTGTACCTGTGTATATGTTCTGATCTGGTTGAATTTGTAAGGTAGAATTGGCATCATGATAATGGGGCTGGTTGGGGGAGGGAGGAAGGAAGAATGAAGAACTAGAGGAAAGTTGTATGTTTCATTGCTGTTACTCTGCACCTTGGTTGGCTTATCTCTTTCCCTCAACCCTGTAAGGGGATGTGCAGTTACCTACAGATGCACTTTGGGTCTCCACCCCACTCCCCTTCATTCTCAATATTATAAATTTTTGTTCCTTTATGCCTGCTACTTGAACTTATTGATATCTTGTGATCATACAGGGTGGTGTGCTTCTTCCATGTGGGTTTTGTTGCTTCTTGGTTAGATGCCTGCTTGCTTATCTTCAAGCCTTTATAACCCCAGTGGCTATATCTTTTGATAGCCAGGCACCACCAGTTTTCTTCGCCACATGCTTATACATCCCATTTGTCTTCGGCAATCATGTCAGGAAGGTGAGAATCACAGAATGCCAGGTTTTTAGAACAAAGTGTTCTTGCATTGAGGGAGTACTTCAGTAGAGGTCCAATGTCCATCTGCCACCTTAATACTCAACCTATAAATATATACATATAGAGCTATTTATCCATCATCATATATACATACATACCTGTATGTACATACATGCATGCCTGTATTTAGACCTCTATAAATGCCCTTTGCCTCCTAGTGCTTTCCTCTATTTCCTTTTACTTTCCTCTTGTCCCAGTATCATGCTCACCCTTCATTTGGGTTTCAGTAATTCCTCTGGGTTACATTGCCCTTGATCAAGCCCTACCAGGCCTCCTACACCCTCATTGCGATCAATTTTGAATCATTTGTTCTTCCCTGGTCCCTGGGTTTAATAACATCCACTTTCTTTCCCTGCCACCCCCTCTACTATGTCCCCATGGAACTGTCAGCTTCATTTTCTCCTGCAGGTTTTTTATACTGTCTATCTTATCTAGATAGACCTGCAGAGATAATAATATGCACAAACAACAAGACAGAGCAAAACAAAGCTTCAAAAGAAAACAACAACAACAATAATAAAAAAACAACCAATGATGCAAAAAAGAAAAGTCTGCAAATAGTTCAAGGTCTGTTTGTTCATCTTTAAGAGTGTTTTCTCTTCAAGCCTGATGGGGTGTCACGCCCTGGCCCCAAAGTCTAATTTTGGTATTCCCTTGATATTTCCTTGCTCTGATCCCCTTGCTATTCTGTTGCACAACCTTAGTGTTTTGCCTAAGTGTGGGGGATCAGGCACAATTCCTGCACTGTGTCTCCAATGTTGTCCCTGTAGGGTTATAGGTCAGTGAGGGATGTTGAGTCTCATAGTGGGGCTGGGCATATGGTTTTCTCTGTGAAGGTGTTACATTTTAACCAAACTTCATTTGCTATAATTGACTTTATAATGCTCTTTGATAGCAAGTTATTGCAGGGCTATGGGAAGAAGAGATTCAATAGAAATCTCATTAAGGATAGCACAAGTTATCCTGTAAAAGCTTTGTTAGGAAATTGAAGGAAGCTTTGTTAGAAAAGCTCTGACATCAACCCTTCAGATTTCTTTTAGTTCCCCAAACTCAGTGAACATTTTAAAAGAACATGATTTGTATACACAGGAAATGCCAAAACTACAATTTTACATGGCAGTAATTACTTGCAATTCAATGTAGGGTTATAGAGTCGGAAACACTTCTTTCTATATAGATAAAGAAGGAGGATGTGGCAAGAAATAATAACTTTATATATTTTTAATAATTTTTGCTGATTTTTACAGCAATCCCTTTTTACTTCCATGTGTGTGTTTACCACATACACACAAAAGCTAATCCATTGCTATCAGGTAATTTTGAGTTGGTTTCATTTAATGGTGATCCCCTATGTTAGGCAGGTTATTTATAGTGGGTTGTGGGATCTAAGATCAAGGAAACAGACAGCAGAATACTTCCTTAACCAAACCAGGCAGAGTTGACCCACAGGCAGCAGACAGCTAATTTCGTCAGCAGCAATTAGTAACTCAGGAACTTTGTGAAGCAGACCTGGACGGCATAACTAATTCAAGCACTGTAAGGTGACAGGATCCACCAGTCTCAAGTTCGAGTGATATAGGCACCTCCAATGTAACAAAGGTAGGCGGAATAAACAATTCAGAGAAGAAAACAATGCCACCAGTGGTTCTGAGGGTCATGGGACAAGGGGAGGAGGGAGAACAAAAGCAAGGTTGTCAATCAATCCAGGAGTAAGGGAACATCAAGCGAACTAAAATCAATACTTAATTCCATCAGAAGGCTTTGTCAAAAGAGTGGAAATAGAAGTCACAACCTGGGAAATATTTTTTGGCAACATATTAGGGGAGCAACCTCTAAAATGGATTTTGTAGCAGTACCTAACGTGCCCTTGTATTTTTCAGTATAAGTTCCATTTGGGTTGGAGTGCCTGAACTCAATCATTCATTTACTTACATGATTCATACATTTTTTGGTACTAATTATTACGTTCTCACTGGAGAATCAATAAGATGAGTTTCTTTATTTTATTAAATTAAAGCAGGGTAAGAACTAATATCCCTTTTACCAGAGATCCTTCTTTGACTTTAATTAAAAATTTTTTTTCAACTTCGTAAAGAGCTTATTTGGAGGCAGGGAGAAGTGGGAATTTCTCATAACCCAGAATAAATTCTGATTTTAAAAAGTTCAGCTGGTGTTCACATTTGTTCCACATGGCCTTGTTTCAATTTCTGCTCAGCAGAATCCATATAGACGTGTGCCTCTGAACCTGCCTTGAATTAATATAACTGCACCATTTGAGCAAAAGGTTGCCAAAGAAGAAGAAAAAAATCAGTCTCCACATTTAATTCAGTTATTCCTTTTTTAATAAATTTGATTTCATTCATCAACAATTTTCATATTGTATCTATCACTCGATTTTTCTGTTTTTTTCCATGTCAAACAATACCAAAATATTACATCAATGTGCTTAAGCAAAATTGGATTGTAATTTATTTGTACAATGAAATGAAATCAACATGGGAATTGATCATGACAGCAATCATCTACCCCTACTTAAATAATCTTGTACTTACCTTGAATACATTCACTGACTTGTGAAGTAAAAATATGAGAAAAAATAACAAGAATACATCAGCCTTATGGAGAGGCATGTTCTTGTGAGCCACTCTCGGGGAGGTCATTGTTTACCTAGGTGTTGGGTAATTTAGTGTTTCAGATGATAATGGCTCTTCCAATGCCATAGGTTACAAAATAAATCCAAGTCACACTAGCTAGAAAAAGTTAATTCACTCAGGCAGCTCTTTGCCCTAAGGACCCAATATGAGCATGACTGACGGCTCACATGAAAAGCCAGAGTCAGCTTCAAGAGAGTAACAACATAATTTACCAATTGTTCACTTTTGTTTACATAAAGTGGCCATAAGTGGAAACTGGTCTCTGGGTGGAGAGCAAAAGTAAGAATTATGATATCACATGTACTTTCAAACCAGGAGATTCAGTTAAACACATTCTTTTTTAACCCACATCACTTCAGGACAAGCATCAATAATGTCATCTACTGGATATGGAAAGAGGACATCGATGGCTGTAATGTTCCTATCTTCTTCAAACCAGTCCCAGACTTGTTTGGCATTATCTCTCAGATGATGAGAATATTGGTTCAAGGCTGAACAGGAGAGAAAGACCTTTAATGTGAGTGTCTTATTATGTCACATGTCCTGGGTGCTGGTATTAACAATATGATATTACAGTTGTACCAGTGATTTTAAAACATGAAGAGACATTATCATGAAGTGCTTCCTAGTATATTTGGAGTCAAAGAAATGAATGCCTCATGGTTTTGACAGAAAAACTCTAAAGTCTTGGGGAGAGTGAACAGAAATTGCATGTGTTTTAAAGATCACTTGTACTTTATAAGTTTTTCCATGTGAACAATTACGTAGCTGAGCTCCTGAATTATCTCAAGTATATCTGAATATGTATGATTATAAAATTGAAACTTTTTGTGTCTTAAGATTCTTCTGTACATATGAGCCACTGCAAAGCACTTTTTAAAGATTACCTAGAAATTACCTTTTTTATGACTCATAAAGGTTAAGAACAAATCTCATGATATCCCAAATTACATTTTAGACTCCTTTTTTTTAAGAGTTCTGAATGTGACAGCCCCCTCCACTTGCTGTTAGAGATCTGTTTTCTGAACTCTTTGATATGGCTCACTTCTCAGCTCAGGAAAACACTGTGAACTACAAGAGACCATTTTTACAGAACAGGGAACCAAACTTTCCTCTCAGCACAGTCAGACATTCTGTTTCTTTTTAAGTGGAGAAGATAGAAAACAATTATACTAAAAGTAATTGATTTCTCAAATGTAGTAAAGCAGACACCTATCAAGGATCTCAAAAAATTCTTGTCTTTTTTTTACAGAATATATATATGTATGTACTTGGCCATGTGTACATGTATATGCATGTTTAGTAACAAACACTGTTTATAGGGTAGCATTATGTTAACTTCACTGCCTTGTCTACAAAGTTGTGGATCCCAATCTTGGTGCCAAATGCATATAAAAAGCTCAAAAGCTATTATGACTATACCATGCAAATGTATATCCAGAAAAATCATGGAAAGTAGAACTACAGCTCTCTGAGTCCCATGGGGTCTCTACCTTTGATGTTTGGGAAACAGCTATGCATCAGGAAATAATTTGGGTCACTTTTTTCCCCCAGAAAGAATTAATGTCACTATAGTATAAACTGTACACTAGTCCATCTACTCCCTACTCTTGTCAAAGTTCATGTGCATTTTTGAAGACCCTCTTCTGCAAATGGAGTGCACACCTTGAATACCTGGATGCAGAAAAAAGATACCTGAAGTATTAAAAGGGATAAGGTCTTCACAGATGTCTCTTCTCCCCTAATGTGTTAACAATGATAAGGCCACTTACGAAGCTTTTTTCAAATCAGTTTATCTTTGAGAATCCCCCAGTGTTACCCATACCAATTGTCAAAGAAGAGCCAAAGAGTAGCAAATTACTGGTTGGTCTTTAGCAAATAAAGAAACCAGAGAGCAGCTCTTCGAAAGACTTTGAAGAAATATAGAAATGAAGGCAGGGAAAGGGTATGATTAGCTTGATGGTGGGTCTTGAACTGTTACGGACTCCCACAATGAAATGATTGTTATTACCACCCAAAACAAACAAATAAAAAAGGGGGAATGATAGTTCATGGTGATTGTCTACACCCATAGCATCCTGTAGGGTCCATGTGTACGTGGGGCAGGGGTGACCACCCTGAGAGTGTCACACAAGGCTCTGTCATTTGTTTTGGATAGAACAGAGAGGGTGGGGCATATGGGGCATTTGGAGATAAAATATTAATTTAGCAGTTCTTTTCATCATATTTTACTTTTTTCTCATCCAAATGCTTAGCTGTGATATCTGCTTGCACAACTGGAGTCATTTCAGTTGATGGATGCCTGTGATAGAAATATTGTTTACAAAAAATATATCATCTCTTTTTTTTCTTTAGAAAGATCTCATCTAAATAGTAAGTTAAGGTTGCATCTATGAAACCAGTGCACCTTGTCTTGTTTCTACAAGCTTTAAAAAGTCCAAATATTATGAGGCTGTGGATCAGAGGGAACCAAACATGACTGTATTTGCTGTCAGTGGCTCTCCTTTGCCTCAAGAGAAGGGTCATGGGTCATGGGGTGATACATGGTATGTACTAGTCATGTTCCTGCAGTGTCTTAGTTAATCTAGGCAGAATTGAATGTGCTTATGGCATGTTTCAGATACAGAAATAAAGGCATGAGAATGTCTCTTTGTTTTGGAAGTTGAATAGTAAAAGTGTCTTAGCTCTTCAATTTTAACTCTAGGTAACAGAAAGTAATTCCATCACATAAAGAAAAATATGACATCGCATGCTGCCATGAGAGCAAGCATAAGAAACAAAATCTTGGTAAGTGTACATATATATATGCATATTATGCAAATACGTTTTTTAGTAACATACAATGTTGTAAGAATGCTTGATAACATAAATAGAAGGGGAAGTCATCCTAAATGATTTGACCTTAGAATAGCAATTAACCTGAGGCTCCTATGCTGTCCACGAGATATCAGGCCTAAAAATTCAAACAAGATGGAGAGCACATTTTCTGTGACTGAAATGTCGACTAAACATCGTCAAAATGTGCTACTGTGTTCTTACAAGTAAGACAGGTAAATTGAATCCATTCCAAGTAACCAAACCAAAAAATTACTGTACATTAAAGTACTTATGATAAAACGACAGGCTCTTAAAAGGTGGATATTCAGACATCAACATGGGCTCTATCTATGTCTCAGACAATCGGTGAGCCCAATGTCAGTCACTCACCTTCTCCAATAAATGGTCACAGGAAAATTATGCCTGATGAAAACAATCCCTTTTACTAAAAAAGTCAAAGAAGTCTCCATTTATTAAACTGAGAGAAGATATGAAGTGTGTGAATCGTTTAAAACTAGTAATGCCACTGTATGAGATGATAAAGATTAAGAATTTTTTTGAATTAAAAAAATCTAATTTATAATAAGAAAAAAACATTTTAGGATATTATGTTTCACATCCTCATTCTCAAAGCATAATATTTAGATGATACTTGTCCCTTTCAATTAAAAAAGAAAAAAAAGACTCTCTTTAATCTGCATTCTGTGTGGAATTATCCGTAGCTGCAAAATGTATATATGTATGTGTATTTGTTTTGCATACACATGGGCATTTACACCTGTGTGCATAATCATATACACATACATCCTCATATACATATGTATTTTATATATATGCTGAGAAAGTTCACATATATATACAATTGCGTATGTATATCTGCATGTGTTTGTGTGTGTTTGTGTGTATAGGTATAAAAACTTGACAGGCAGAGTAATATTTCACTCAGTGTTAAATGAAGTCTTTGAAAAATCAAGTAGTCACTCAGTTAACATAGTACAGCCAGTAAACTAAGTTGAAAAGAGAAAAAGTGAATGGAAACACGATCCTGGACCATCTGTCTATGGCATTCACGTCGGTAAGATCAGGAATCTTTATTTTGAGCTGAGAAGATCTCCTTCGTAGATGAGTCTTCTTGTGTGACATGCTTCTGTCCCCCATGTGTCGCCCATGGCCTTCTCGGGGCATGCTTTGTTTTCTGTACTGGATTCCTGAGTTGTCAAAGGATATTGCTGAATTTCTGGTGTCGCCAACACCTCCTGTAATCTCATTCATTTCATTGTGAACTTCCAGTGACGTTAAAAGAATATTTCCATGAGCATCCACCTAATTGGAAGACAATAAGCATTAGACATCTCGCATGCAATTAAAGCTGATTTTTCTTATGTAAACACAGTACAAATTTATGTTACCATTATATCACATATTATAAGAAATTATAACATCTGTCAAGCTCAGCACTCTGTTTTATTGAAAAAATGCAATTTGGGAGGCTTCACTACAGCTTAGAGAATTTACCTTATAATTTAGAAAGTCTGTTTTAGAAAATTAGATAAATAAGTGGCCATATTTCAAAGTGAAATTACACATTATGGAGTCAAATGTTTATAGAAGAGAAAATGAAAGTAAAAATGTCTTTTAAGATGATAACTGAGATTTTATAACTACTTTCTTCAACTATTCACAGCTTTGAAGCTATTCTCACCTATTTTTTTTCTAGAGGTAAGTTTTTTCCTTTTCTGAGGTAACAAAATAACCCAATTATCCTAGTGAAACCAACAAATACTTCTGTAATTTTTGTAGGTTAGTTGTCACCAACTCCAGACAACCATCGACATTTGCTCCCTTTGTAAGGACTGCATGGTTATTGTGAAACCATGATCTAATTCCTAATGATCATTGTAAAGAATGGGAAATCTGTAACATTTAATCGTCCTTGTCAAGAGGCAGCCTTTTGAATTGGCAATACCGTCTGGTTTTAAATTAGGAATTAAGCGTATCTAGGTTGCATTGCATTCTGTTCCTGCACTGATTAAATCTGTTTTCTGAGCAAATAATCTTGAAATTTCCCCTTTGAGATTGCAGGAAAACATATGCTTATTAACAGCCTGATATATGCTGGTGACACAATTTTGCTTGCGTTATTGAGAATCGAGGAGGACTTGAAACACTAGATGAAAAAAATAAAACTACAGGAGAGTATATAACCTCAATTTTCAGCTTAAAGGAAAAAAATCCTCACAACTAGCTCATAAAGCAACATCACTATAAATAGTGAATCGATTGAAGTTGTCAAGCATTTCACTTTACTTGGCTCCACAATCAGTCTACATGGAAGCAACGGGCAGAAAAATCAAAGACCATCTTGTACTGGACAAAAGCACTGTGAACATTCTATTTAAAGAATTTACAATCAAAACTGTAACCTAGAAGACTAAGTGGCACTGGACTCATTCCTTGGTATTTTCAATCATCTTATAAGCATGTGAAAACTGGACAATCATTAAGGAAGATAAAAGAAATGATGCACTTAAATTATGGAAATGGAGAAGAATATTGACTGGCAAAAAAGAATGAACACATTTTTCCTGAAATAAGTATAGCCATAATGCTCCTTAAAAGCAGGGATGTGGAAACCTAGCTTGTGCATGTACTTTGGACACGTTATCAAGAAAGGTCAGTCTCTCTAGAAGGTCATCATATCTAGTAAAGAAAGCCAGCAAAATAGATGAAGCCCTTAGATGCAATGATGAATTTTTCATAGTGTCTGCAAAAATGGACTGAAACAGGAATGATTGTAAGGGTGGCACAGGGCACAGCAAGCTTTCATCCCAGATCCAACCCCATGGTACCTAACGACAAAATAACATAGCTTTTTCCACATTAGAACCCAACTTGAAATGATAAAATTTTGGGGTATTAAATTAAGCTGCAGAATTTCCATGATGACCTGTTAGTTTATGTAAACCATGAGCTAATCTGTCAATCTGCTACAGAACTTTCAGGAGAATGATACTACCATTATGAGTCCCCAGTGAAGTAACCATTGGCTAGGTCTGTGCAGGTCTGAGGACCCGGAGTGGATAAGAGACATCAGGAGCTGCTTTGAGCAGACATCTTTACTGCCTAAGCAAAGCCATCTCCCAGTTTTTCTTCTTTCATTATATCTTCACCCAAGAAGTGCTAGTCATGCTCAAGCCATCTGCAATCAGTCTCAAAGTCTCCTAGAGAATCACTGTCCTGTCTGGTTGGCATGCCGCTACCTAAATCTTTTACTGTAAACAAAACAAAACAAACAAACAAACATCCAAAAAACCAACTTAAAAGCTGAGTGCACCGAAGTTCCTTAAACTAGGAGATTAGTGATGCCTGCTGATGGTTACTGATATCCCTTCACTATTGATCAGTCACTTCGATGGACTCTCCCTCCAGTGGTACAAACCGATCCTTTCATACTTTGATCCAACACAGGTAGCCAATTTTTTTGCTCCTCCAACCCCTGGGGTTCCTGCATGGAGAGAAGACTGTGTGGGTGGTTAGGGAAGACATCCTCACTACCCCAGGAAAGTCCTTCTTCATGTTTTTCATTTTGTGGAGGGGCAGTTAATCTATATATTAGTGCCTTCCTATCTTCTGGATTTTACTGAAGGTGCATAAATAGATGTACACAAGGTGAGCTGGGGGAAAGTCCTCTACCTGAAAAAAATGCAGAGGCTCAAGAATCCCTTGAGCATCTGGTTCCTGGACTGAGCTGTAGGTTGGTTAGACAGGTAACCAAGCACCAGGTATAGCACAGATATAAGGAGGTCTGACAGTGTCCAAACACATTGAGGTTTGGGCAGAAATGTACCAAAAATGAATCAGAGATATCTACATCATGATTTGTAGTCATCACGAAGGGTCACTTAATTAGATTTGGGCTAGGAGAAGTGTGCAGGCCCTCAAAGATGCAAAAGCTTCACCTCTCATGTTCTATGAATATTACCTTACGTACAGCAAGGACTTGCACATGTGATTAAGGTACAGACCCTAAGATAGGATTTTCCAGCTGGGCTTAGTCAAATTCCTTCCTTCCTTCTTTCCTTCCTTCCTTCCTTCCTTCCTTCCTTCCTTCCTTCCTTCCTTCCTTCCTTCCTTCCTTCCTTCCTTCCCTGGCACTGGACAATCCTATCCAACAAGGTGGATGAATCCAAGCACCAACATTGTCAAATTATCAGAAATCTCCACTCAAAATTAAGTTTTATTCTTTATTTTATTTCACTTTCATCTAATTTTGATTCCTGTCCTCCCAACCCCCTTTCCTCGTACTTCCTTGTCCAGTGTGGCCCTTCTGACATACAGATTTGTTTGTGTTTTCCAGAGAATGGTACCCACCCAAAGCAGTATAAAAAACAAAACAAACCACGTTTCTTTCCTCTCCCCTCTATCCCACCCATGCCCGGTCCTCCCAACATAATTCAAGACCCACAACCAAGTAACACCCACATCTCTTTTTCCTTTTCTGCTGTTACATTGTTTTTGTTATCTATATCTATCTATCTATCTATCATCTATCTATCTATCTATCTATCTATCTATCTATCTATCTATCTATCTATCATCTATCTAACTATATCATCTCTATCATCTATCTATCTATCATCTGTCTTCTATCATCTGTGTATCTATCTTTTTTAGTTCACTAGAGGACCTAAATCTGCTTCAGCTTTATTTTTCCTCCTTTTATAGCCAGCCAGACCAATATTTAGATCCAATGAGTAAATAACTATCTAGACATTTTTATGACTCTTTTAACATTTTAACATTATTTATTTATTTTAGTCTTCATTTATTTATATACATTTGTTTTCCCTTTTATGGTATATAATAGTTATGAATAAAAACATATTCCATGTTTGCACAGCCTATCTCACCAAGTCAAATCAGTAACAGTATCCTATTAACCCCCCCTCCATACCCACCATTATGTGGTTCTTATTTTCCCCCACTCTCCCTCCCTCCATAATTTTCTGTTCTTTTCTTTCCCTACCTTTACCCCACCCCTGGACTTCTCGTCATTTTTAAAGTCTTACCTTTCGGTATCAAAACAAACTTTCTTTTTCTTTATAATATTGCTGTCATTTTGTATTTATCTTTATCAGATTGACTAACTTTGCTAAATATAATGTTCTTTAATTTTGCTCATATCTTTTGGTGTTTACATCCTTGTGACTTCTTTTTTTCATATTACCATGCTTTTTAATGATGGTTAATGTGACAGTCATGTAATCTTTTGTCATTTCAGGATTGGGAGTGTAGGGGTGGAGTCTAGCCTGTCATTCTGGAGATAGTCAATGAGAACTCTGTGTGGGCATGGCTTTCTCCTGAGAATTCTGGGAAATCTGGCTGTATTTCCCTCTTGGAGGTGAGAGACTCAGTCCCCTGAAGATGCTTTACTGACAAGACACAAGGCTGACTACCTGTGAGACATTCTGGAGGAGAAGCCACATGGGCTTACCCTGATGGACCAAGACCTCTGAAGCTGGAAAAGCCACGTAGAGACTCCTGCCAGTGCTGAGATGCTTGAGAAGCCACAGAGAGGTCCCCACCAGCACTGAGATGCTTCTACCACCACTAGATACACAAGACTCTGCACTCACTGGCGTGTGACTGACTTGGTGTCATTGCATGTGCTTCATGAGTCTGAAGAAAACTTATAGATTGGTATAGGACATATGGGCTAATATCGGACTTATGACCTTGGGCTAGACTGGGTTGCAATGTTTTCTTAATGTACAGTTGCTTTCTTAATGTTCCATTCCTCTTATATATAAACCTCTCCATTATATACATATGCATGTCTTTCTAGTTTACCCAGACTAACACACACATAACATTCTATTATAGAATTTATTTATTCTTTTCTCTATAACTGGAGTCTTTAGTTGTTTCCATATTTTTACTATTATAGAAATTACTGAAATAAATATGTGCATATGCCTTGTTTTGTTTATTTCTTGAGCATATATATCAAGTAGAGAAATTGTAAGATCATAAGATATCTGTATTTCCATTTGTTTAAGGAAGTGTAATACTGATTTCCTTTGTGGTTGCACAATTCTACAGTCTGACCAGCAATGTATGAGCATTTCAGTCTTTCCAAATCATCTCTATCATTTATTATTTTCTGAATTTTGAACTTTGCTAAGAGTGTTGGTGTGAGATGGTATCTCATTGTGGTTTTAATTTATATCTTTTATTACGAATGAAAAATACATTTTTAACATGATTGTTGGCTTCCAGGATGTCATCTTTAGTAAATTGTCTGTCTATTCATGTCTTGTACCTCCTTTTGGAATAGGATATTTGTGTTTTTCATATTAGGTGTGGTAGTTTTCTACATACTTTTTTTGTTGTTTTGTTTTTGTTTTTTGGGGGGCATCACTGCCTCTGGTGGTTGTGAGTGCTCCCCACTGCCTGAGAGCTGCCACTGGATTTGAACCACTAAGCCCACAGGCCGCAGTCCCGCACTCAACCACTTAACACCACCAGGGCTCAGCCTTTCTACATACTTTTGAAATTAGTCCTTTAATATTTTAAAATATTTTTCCCAGTTGGTGTTTTCTTTTAACTTTTTTGATGGGCATAAATGTAGTATTTTTTAGAATGTCCCAGACCTTTATTCTGTCTTCTACAGTGTGAATATTTTTTGCTATTCTCATTAGCATATTTGAGCCTTGCATTTGGCCTGCAAGCTGGTCCCTATTTTTTATTAATTGTCTTTATGCTTCTATGGTTTATATTTAGTCTTTATTCCATCAAAGTTTGTACACAATGTGAGGTATAGATCCTGCTTTTCCTTTTGCAGATGGCAACCTAATTTTTCCAATACCATTTACTAAAAATGCTACCCTACACCATTTAATGTGTGTTAGTCCTTTATCAAACATCAGATGCTTGGTTGCATTTCTGGATTCTCAGTTCTAATCCACTGGTCTTTATGTCTAT
Source organism: Nesogale talazaci (assembly GCA_004026705.1). Taxonomy (NCBI): domain Eukaryota; kingdom Metazoa; phylum Chordata; class Mammalia; order Afrosoricida; family Tenrecidae; genus Nesogale; species Nesogale talazaci. The sequence continues at coordinate 313,508 of PVJH01000017.1, read as the reverse complement.
CAGGATGTTTTGAGTGTCTATGTGATTGTTAGGGATTATGTCACCTAGGCACTCTCAAATAAAGGACAAATGCAGGACTTATCTTCGATTAGGTTGCAACTTGATGACACATCCTTGGTGTCATAGGTCTTTTTGTTTAAGAGTGAGAGACACTGGGAGTGTTTCTTTTTCTCTCTGCCCTTTACCCTTCCTTCTCTCATGGCTCCAGAGCAGCCCGTGTGGCCTGTATGGCCCAGAGAGCTTTAGGTGCCCTGCCATGTTCCCATTGACTCTGGATCCACATGAATCTACATGCACTGGCATGTGTCTTCCAGCATGCTGCTGTATCTTCCTGCATCATCTGCCCCCAGCTGCGTGAGTCTGAAGAGGACCTCATCTAGCATGAGACGAATGGAATTGAGTTGGGCTGAGTTGGGATGCCTCTTGATATAAGACTTTTTTATACATTGATGACATCATTGGTTTAGTTTCTCTAGATAACCCAACCTAACACCTGTGTACAAGTGGAGAGGGGTTCTAGAAAAACAAATCATGCAGATGGATATGTGATTTGTCTGACCTCTTCCTCAATGGAGTTGGATTTTCCTTATCCTTTGGATAGCCAAGGAGTTAAATTATGGCCTTATGGTTTGCTCAATTGTTAACTGGAAAGGGCATTGGAAGTGAAACTTTTGATTAGTAGAAGCTGTCTTTGTTTATGCCTGCCTGACATGGCGAAAATTAATGCAATGGATATTAAATCATAGCTAAGTGGGGGGAAATGCTTCTTGGACTTTGCCAAGGCAAAGGCTTTTCTACCTTTTCAAATGGTTGATAGAAGGTCTGGCTCTAATTATATCCTTCAGAAGTGATGTGCTGAAGTCTCCTAGTTTTGTGTTGTGGTCTATTTGAACCTTCATTAATATGAAAAGTTGATTTACATCTCCTAGCATTACACTGGTTTATATGATTAATGCATTTTGAAAGTTTTTCATTTAATTATGGCTTTGGTTTATTGTTCAATTGAAGCTTTCATGGTTCTAAAATGACCATTGTCCCTCATTATCTTTTATCTCTCATTGTCTTTTCCTTTTATATCATTGACTTATAACTGGTAAGTTCAATACATGTACATTCAATATTTTTATTGATAAATATGATTTTATTGCCACCATTGTTATACTTTTTATGATCAAATGTTCTCAACTTTCAGTGTTGTATTTTGTGATTTGTCATAATTTTAGAGAAATTCTCCTTTATTACTTCATCAACTATTTACTCTGTAATTAGTATTTCCTATGTCTGTTCTGGAAAGTTCAGCAAACATAAGCTCTTTCTTTAGATAGTGTCCCATAGAATTAATAGTTGTTTTTCCCCTTCTTTGGTATTTTCTTTTTAGATCGATCTTTTTGTACTTTAGTTTCAAGGTCTTTGTTTTTGAGATGACTGATTCTTCTATTGTTTCAATCTTTGCGCTTTCAAATTGCTATCCAGTCATAACAAGTCACTGCTTGTCTTTTGAATTTCAATTCAGAGTTGTTATTTCTTTTTATTTCTTTTCGGTTTTTGTTGTTGCTGCTGTTGGTTTGCTCTTGTAGAGCTTTCCTGAGTTCCTGTATAACTTCCTCTGTCTTTTTTTTTTCTTCCTATGCTTGATCCCATTGTGGCCAGCACTTTGTCAGTCCATCTTCTTGAGGGTCTTACTCTGCTCTTTCCCCCCATTGTCCCTCTCTAACAAACTAGAAATCCTTTCCCAGAGCTGGACCTCTCGATAATATCTCAAAGGTATGTAAGGCGAAGTCCTTGCCTTAGAGGAACATGCTGACCAAATTTCTTCCCAGACAGATGGGTATCTTTTTAGCAGTCTTTGGTACTTTCAATATTTTCTCCAACACCATCATTTAAATGCATTGAATTTGAACTTATTCAATGTCCAACTCTCATATGCACATTAGGCATTTGAAAATACTATAGCGTGGGCCAGGCAGACTTCATTCCTCAAAGTAACATCCTTGCTTTTTACTAAGATGTCTTGTGCAGTAGGTTTACTTACGGCAATGCATCTTTTGATCACATGACTGGTGCTTCCATGAACATGGATGGTGTATGCAAGCAAGACCAAAATATCTGACAATTTCATCATTTTCTTAAAACATTACTATTGTTGGGGCTGAGCCCTGGCGGCATAGTGGTTGAGTGCAAGACTTCGACCCCCTGGCTTGGTCCTCCAGGAGCAAGGCTGGGTAACTCCCACGACGACCAGAGGGCAGTGATGCCCCCCCCCAAATTATTATTGTCAACTATGGGTCTAATTGTGAGAATTTTGATCATTTTTAGTTTGAGTTGTCATCCATACAGAAGGCTGCAATTGTCTGAGTAACTGTCTTCTGAATTTCCTGGCATAGACAAATAAGTGCGCTTAGTGCTTCATCAGTTTGTTGAAATCTTTCAATTGGTATTCCCTTGAAATTCCATTTCAATTGGTATTGTTTTTGGTTAATGCTTACAGTGCAGCTTGAATGTCTTTTTCCAGACCCTTGCTTCCTTTTCATATGTTGCCTATTGAAATTTTGGAATGCTGATTAATCCTTCTTAGTACAGTGACTCCTTGCATTTTTTCATCTTCTTTTGAAGCTTTATGTACCACTCATTTATGTTTTTCATAGACTCATTCAATATTGAAACTTGAGGGTTGAATTGTTCCCCTTGTATTTTCCTGTTTAAAATAGATTGAGCATATTCTTCTGTTTTCATCTTCTAACCCTAGGTGTTTATATATTTAACTATAATATTTTGCTTGTGTTTCCAGCTGCCTTTTGAAATTTTATTTTTAGTTGTTTGACTTTCTCATTTCTTCCAATTTTTTTGTGTGGCAGCACTGCCCTGGTGGGAGTAGGAAGCCCAGCTCCTGGAGAGCTGCTGCTGGATTTGAACTGTAAGCCTTGTGGGCCGCAGCCCCGCACACAACCATTGCGCCAGTAGGGCTCAGTCATTTCTTCCAATTTTTAAAAGAAATTCTATGATTAAGAGCATGTTTCAGAGCCTCTTCTAGCATCCACTTTGATTTTTTCCTTTCTTTCCTGTCTTTTAAATGATCTTCTCTTTTCTTCATGCATTATGTTATTGATGTCATCTCAGAGATCAGTAGGTCTTCCTTCGGTCATTAGTGTTCAGTGTATCAAATCTCTTCTTGAGATGTTTTTGAAATTCAAGTGGAATAGACTCACAGTCCTATTTTGGCTCTAAAGAACTTGTTTTCATTTACTTCACCTCTACCCCCCTGAACTTATATGTGAGTAATTGATGATATGCCCCACAGTCAGCCCTGCCTGGGGTTAGCTGCTGATATTGAGTTTCTCCATAGTTTCTTTCCACAGACCTAGTCAATTTTATTTTTGTGTATTCCATCTGGAGAAGTGGAAGTGTATAGTCTCTGTGTGTGTTATATAAAGAAAGGTATTTTCTATGAACAAGTTGGTGGTTTTCCAAAACTCTATCAGGCAATTTTCAATTTTCTTTCTGTAGCCAAGACCAATTTTTCTCTTTCCTCTTTGTTTCTACCTTTTTCATCCTAATCACTGAGTACAATCAAGGCACTTGCTTGTATGTTTGATCATTTTCTGACTGAAGTCAATGGTCGAATTCCTCAATTTCTTCAGCTCTAACTCTTGTGGTTGGTGCACAAATGTGAATAATGATTTTATTGATTGGGTTTTCTTGATGAAGGATAAGTCCTATCATATCACACATTATACTTCAAGACTGATTTGAAATGTCCCTTTTGATAATTAATGCAATGCCATTCCTCTTGGTTGAGTCATCCCCAACATAGTATATCTTATGATTTTATGATCCCAAATGGCCAATACCAGTCCATTTCAGCTCTTTATCACACAGGATATCTATTTTTATTCATTCCATTTCATTTTGATGACTTCCAGTTTTCCTGGAGTAATATTTCACACATTCCCCAGTAACAGGGTTTTGTAGCTGTTTTCCTTGAGTCATAACCCACAAGTAAATGAAGATCTTAAAGGATCCACTCTCACAGGTTTGATTCTACTCACACCACCATAGTTGACTCCACTAGCACGCAGTACCTCCTCTTGTCACCTTTAGAGGGTCTTTTGGCCTGAGAGGTTCATACTCTGGCACTATTTCCATCAATATTCTGTTTGCATTTATTAAGCCGTTGATAGCTGGCAGTATTTTGAAGCCATGCATAAGGTTTTCGGTAGTATTTCTTCTGAAGGGGGCTGCCCTATCTTTTTTCTTTGTCTGTTCTCAGTCGGGAATCCCTGCTGAAACCTTTTCACTTTGAGTGATTCTTCTGGCATTCACAATACTAGAAACATATCTTCCAGTATCAAACAACCCATAAGTCATCGCAGTATAAGAAACTGGAAGACAAGTGGTGGGTTGAGATATATAGATATTTCTCTCTCAGTAAAAAAAACGATTCGCATGAACATATTGTAGAATATGGATAGTTAAAGGTAGGCAGACAGTCCAGTGCCAGCCTGCAATCTACAGGAGGCAAAGGCGGAAAAGAAACGCTGACTGTGTCAAAATCCCAGTTTCAAAGATGGCTCCTAATATTGCAGGAGTGCTAGTCAAAGATTAATCAAAATGACAGGGGAGAAAAGAGATTTTCTGAAACATTGCCCAAACACCCACTGCATCTATTTTTGTTGACTCTGAATTTCAGAATAGGACCCCGATTCTATTGGGGCTTCGGGATGCAGACAGGCACATGAAAACACTTTGAGTCCTGGGCTAACAGAGATACACTCAATTTCTACCACACTGATTTTCTCCCCTAGCACATGCCCACACAAGTCTCCTTCTCAGCCCCCCCTCCCCCACCTCCCCCCGTCTGCCTACTCCCTGGAGCTCTGGGGAATTTCTGTCACATGAGTTCCAGCTGGACATTGAGAGGCCATTCACCACCAACCTCAATCTCTCCTATTGACCTGCAATACACTTAGCATGTCAGGATCCTTGAACCCCAGGACATAGGAGCCCATGAATCTCTCTCCCAAGTTTGAAATCAATCCTTTTCCCAATTATGCTTAGGGAGAGTTGTCAAGTAGTCATGGGCGAGAAGGGAAACATTAGCTCCCTTTCAAAGTCCAGAGAGCAGGAAATAGGAGCAGCTCTGCAGGGACCCTGTAGGTCAGCACAGAACCCTCATTTATTTTTGCGGTATTCTTTGTGCCAGTTCTTTCCTCTGAGGAGCCAACATGTAATTAGCAAGGGAGGTCCAAAACTTCACCTGCAGAAAGTTGCCCACTGTTTGGGGAAGTTCCTTATGCGATGGTGTCACACAGCCCCTGACTACATGGTCACATTGGTGCTCTCCCTCCAGGGCAAGTCTTTTCTTTCTTATCTGATCTTTCTTCTTCTGTAGTATTACCATTTTCTCTTTTTTCTTTCTCCTCATTTTTTTTTTATATTCTATTTTCTTCTTTTAAATGGAAAACCTCACCGCAATCAAGTATATGTCTTCATAGTGACCCTCTAGGACAAGTTAAAACTACCTGTGAGTTTATGATATCATAACTGTAGACAGGAATAGAAATCACCATCATTCTCCCTTGTAGTGGCTAGTGACTTCAAACTCCAGACCTTGTGGATTGCAGGCCAAATGTTGAACCACTATATCACCAGGGCTATTTTCCTCTTTTAAATATACATATAAATCCTGTTCTGGTATGATTGTTTCATCACACTTTATTTCCTTGCCACATCCACTATCCTTTTCTTGCTGGCATCTCCCTTTCTTCATGAAATACAAGTCTAAGATAGCTACTACTTCTTTTTAACCCACCTTAAATGCATTCTTCAATACAGCCCATCACCATCATGATGTTTATTTTTATGCACCTTCCCTGATTACCAGCAATTTTCTTTTTCATTTCTTTATGAACCATAGGTGCTCTGGCTTTCTCCTTCAACACTAGTTAGAGTCAACTACCCAAAAATGATCCTGAAGCCTACACACCTGAAGCCTAAACCATGATACCAGAAAACAGCAATGAACTGCAGTATATCACACAAAAATATAGAAAAGCTAACAACTTCAAATCGCTCCAACCCCAAAGAGTTCTTCAAAAACAATTCCTGGAATGACCAGAAACAAAAGGCTGAGTCATGATTCTTAGGAGCCCTCATGCAATGTGGAGAATAATCGTGAAAACAACAGAATAGATTGAAGCTACAGGTAAGAGAGAGGGGCACACTTGATGGAGCACACAGAAACAAACGGGGGGGGGGGGGAGAGAGAGAGAGAGAGAGAGAGAGAGAGAGAGAGAGAGAGACATCCTGGCCCACCAAGACCGGAGGACAATATTCCAGCTCTGCCTTGCTTTTGTGTTTATTACTTTCTCTGCATGGCTATCTAGATAAATAGGTGGGATAAATAATCCAGAGGAGAAAACAACGGGAGCAATGGTTTCAGGAGGACGTGGGAGAGGGGAGGCGGGGGAAGGAAGTGGGCGCTCACAAATACAGGGACAAGGGGAAAGTTAGTGATCTAAAATCGCTGGTGAGGAAGGCATAGGATGCATGGTGGGCTTGATCAAGGGCCAGGTAACTGAGAGGAGTTACTGATGTCCAATGAAGGCTGAAAATGGCAGTGAGAGAAGAGCGAAGAACAAGGAAATGAAGGAAAGAAGTAGGAGGCAAAGGACATTTATAGAGGTCTCACTATAGGCATATACAAATGACATATTCACATATAGTGATAGGGAAACATATACAAATACATATATTTATATATTAAATATCAAGGTAGCAGACATTGGGACCCCACTCAAGTACTTCCTCAATGTAAGAACATTTTCTATGAGTAGCCTGGCATTCTGGGATGCTCAGCTTCCTAACATGATCACTGAAAACAAATGGGTGCATAGCAAATGTGATGAAGGAAGCTGATGGTACTTGGCTATCAAGATAGATAGCATGCGAACTCTTAAAGACTTGAAAATAAACAAGTGGATATTTACTAGGGAAGCAACAAAGCCCACATGGAGGAAGCACACCAGCCTGTGTGATCATGAGGTGTCTATAGCATCAGGTGTCAGGTATGAAAGATCCAGAATCAAAAATCATATCAACATTAATGAGGGGAAGTGCAAAGTAGAGATCCATCTGTAGACAATTGATATTCCCCTACAGATGATCCACAAGGAGGAGACAAGTCAGGGTGCAGTAAGCACCAATGAAGCAGGCAACTTTCCTCGAGTTCTTTTATGCTTCCTGCCCACGATCACTATCATGACCCCAATTCTGCCCTACGAACCTGGCTAGACCAGAGCACGTACATGAGTACAGATAAGAGTTGGAAGCACAGAGAATTCAGAGCAGATAAACCCCTCAGGACTAGTAATGAGAATAGTGATATCAGGAGGGGAAGGGGAAGGTGCAGGGAGAAAGGGTTAACTGATTATAATGATCTACCTATACCTACCCATCCCCAGCGGGATGGACAACATAAAGGTGAGTGAAAGGGAACATTGATCAGTGTAAGCTATGAAAAAACAATAGCCATTTATAAACTATCAAAGGTTGTAATGAAGGGAGGCTGGTAGAGGAAGGAGAAAATGAGGAACTGATACCAAGAGCTCAAGTAGAAAGAAAATGTTTTGAAAATGATAATGGCACCAAATGTGCTTGACAAATTGGATGGATGGATAGATTGCAATAAGAGCTAAACAAAAGCAAAACAACACTAGAAATGCAACACTCCCCAAAAGAAAAAGATAGCAAAATATCATAATTAATGAATTATTAGACCTGAGTAATAGAATGGAATTAGGAAAACCTAATTAGTACGCTTGAAGAAAAATGCTTTGACAAGAGAAATGAGCAACAGCTAAGACAAAATGGGTTCTACAGAAAGTCTGAGAAGGATGTGCAGTAATATCAAGAGAAACAACATATTATCATTTGGATGACATATACAAAGGGCAAGAAGAAACAAAAAAATTTCTTCACAGAAGATGGTATTTCTCATACTTTCTCATGCCTTCTCAGCATGGAAGAAAATTCCTCTAACTTCACAAAGGAGGAAAAAGTAACTATTGAAGAACAGAGGAACTATACTTAAGATAGATCACAAAAGGTAAAAATTAAAAGAATAACACAGCAGAGTCAAACGCTGTAATTTCAAGAAATAAGAGAGAATCCTGAGAGCAATGGAAAAAGAATAGAACAGTGACCTACAAAGAAAAAACAATAAGTAATCCAAGAATGCTTTGCAGAAACTTTGCAAGCAAGAATGTGTTGGAGTGCCATATTAAATTCTGGAAGAAAAAAAAAACCCTGCCATCCACAAATCCTATATCAAGCAAAATTTATCCCTCAAATATGAAAGAAACTTTATAAATTTTCCAAGAAAAGGAACAATGGAAGAAATCTGTAACAACAAGTTCAGCATTTCAAAAAAAATTAATGAGATCATTTTTGGACAAAGAATCAGCATAAACAGATATACTTGAAAGCAACAAACACGAAAACGTAACCGAGAAATCTATATAATGAAAACAGCCCTCAAAAGAGGACAGAATTATAAAACAAAGACATCAGTAACAACACACATGCAACATAGAAAAAGATATAGTAGTAAAATCACATACATCAATAAGGTAAGTGAATGTCAATGTTTTAAATGCACCAATGAAAAGGGAGAGAGTAGGGAAGAGACACAACTTAAACTCAAAGAGAAAATTACTCTAAAAATCAAAGATGGAGAAAATTTACCAAGTCAATGGCAACCATAGAAACCAAAACTGGCAATATTCCTCTTTGATAAAATAGATTTTAAGACCGAATATGAAAGGAAAGAATGGATACTGCATAATGATTAAAGGAACAATAAAATAAGAAAACATAATAAGTTTTCATAACATGTGTATACTCTTTAATGGAAGATCTTCAAATTATACCAATTAAACCCTCACAGAGGGTTTAAGAGTGAAATAACTCAACAACAAAATACAAGGAGACATCAACATAAAATTCTCAGGAAAGATAGACTGTCAGAAAAGAAACTGAATAGAGAAGCAGAAGAGTTACACACAATCAGTTTGATCCAGACATATACATAACACTCCACCGACAATAACAGACTATACCTTATACCAGTGCACACAACGTATGCATTAGAATAGACCACATTAGGTCACAGAGCAAGCTTTGATAAATTAAAAAATATTAAGATTGTACAATCAGTATTTTTAAAGCACGATGCTATGAAACTGGAAATGAACAATATAAGGAATGAGAACATAAAGCCAAACACATGGAGAATGAACATAAAAATGCCTGGATGATAGATTAAGAAAAAGAAGAAATTAAGAAATTCATTGAAATAAGCAGGAACGATAACACAACGTACAAAACTTTTGGGACTCAGCAAAAGCAGTTCTTAGAGGGCAGCTTATAGCAATCAGTATACACATAAAAAGAGAGAAATCCAAAATCTTGCCAGAACATATCCAGCAACTAGAATAAAATAAACAATATAAGCTCTCCAACAACAGAAGAACAATTATAAATCTATTAACTGAAAAACAGAAAAGTAATGGAAAAATCAACATGGCAAGAAGTCATTTCTTAGAAAGAATTCAAAGGCCATTGGCAACTTATCAAAGAGAAAAAAGAAAAGGTGCAAATGTCTAGAATCAGAGATGAGAAAGGAAATATCACAACATACTAAAGAAATGCAATGAAACTCATTGCCATCAAATCCATGCTGATTCATTGTGAACCTACAGACTAGGGAAGAATGGACCTTGAGTTTCTGAGACTGTAATTCTTTATGAGAGTTGAAAGCCTCATCTTTGTCTGATGGAAAGGCTGGTGGATTTTAGCTGCTGATCTTGCAGTTAGCAGACCAACACATGCCCACTTCACCATCAAGGCTCTCACAACATACTCAAACAGAATTAAAAAAATTAAACACTACTGTGAAAAACTGTACTCCATGTTTGATAACCCAGAAAGGAATGGGCCAATACCTAGAATTACATCATTGACTCAAGTAAATGCAGATGGATATAGAATACCTCAATAGATGAAAGAGAGAGAAAGAAGGAGGAGGAGGAGAAAGAGAAGAAATAAAAAAGATTAGCAAGACGTTTTCAAGCAAGAAGAGGTCAGGAGTAGGTGGCTTCACAGGGGAATTCTAGTAAGTATTCAGTGAAGCCCTGTCACCAATTATAAACAGCCTACCCCAGATTATAGAAAGGGGCATTGTGTTAGTTTGGGTAATTTACAGAAAGAAATTCAGTGACACCTATCTATATGAAAAAAAATTGACATCAAGAAGTAATTATATATCAAGAAGACATCCCAGCTCAAGTTCATAAGTCTGCTGCTAGTCCATTAGTCCCTTTTCAGACTTATGTAGCTAAATGCCAGTGATGCAGAATGATGGTCTGGGAAGCAGGCAGATGGCAGTCCAGTGGGTGTGGAGCCACAGGGACCCAAAGTTGACGGACACATGGCAGAGTACTGACAGCTCTCAGTGTTGGGCAGTCAACATAGGGCAACCCACTGAGGCAGTCTGAGTTCCTGTAAGCAGGAACACTATGTAGCAGAGAGAGGGGCAATTCCCAGACTCCCCCACTCTCCTGGAAAAAGACTCCACTCCCAAGGATGTTTCATCACACTACAACTGGATTGACAGGCATGACCTCACCTCCCAGCCAACAGTGTCAAGTTGATATAATCCCTAATTACATTGAAAGCAAATCTCAAAATCATTTTATGAAGCAAGCATAACCCTGATACCCGAACTGTGCAAAGGTCACACAAAACTACAAAACAAACTCATAGAATCCAACAACATATCTACAAAAGAATAAAAAGACAGAAATTATTGTGATCAATTGGACTTCACACCAAGGATCCTTGGATGGTTTAACAGAAAAATAATATAAACTGCCACATAAACCAGACAATGAATAGCAATGCTTGAAAGAGCATATCAATAGTTTCAGAAAAGGTATTTAACAATTACTAACACTCACTTCTGATAATAACACTCAATAAATAGAAGGGAAATTTCTCAACCTCATAAAGGTCATACACGAAAAACCATGGTCAACATCATGATCAATGGGAAAAATGAAAAATATTTCCCAGAAGAATAGGTAGTCAGCCAGAACTGTTAAGTAGCAAAAAGAAATAAAGGGAATACAATTGCTCAAAGAAATAAAACTCTCTCTATTTTCCATGGATATGATTCTATGTGTAAAGAAACACAAAGAATGCACAAAGGATTGTTAGAAAAAATTAGGGTTTGGGTAAAGTATCAAGATAAAAGATTAATAAGCAGAAATCAATCTGATTCTTAAATGCCAGTGAAGACTTACAACTGAAAAATGTACCAAGAAAGCTATACCACATAAAAGATAACAAAAAGAAAACATAGGAACAAAACTAACCAAAGAAATAAAAAGTTTGTATCAAGAAAGCTACATAACACTTATTTCAAGAAATCAGAGACTTTACACAAATTGAAGAATTAACATTATAAAAATGTCAGCACTATCCAGAGATCTATAAACACTATGCAATCATGATCTAAATTCCAACTTTGTACTTTAAGGAAATGGAAAAACTAATACCAAACTTCTTATGGAGAAGAAACAAGCTTAGAATAAACAACCAACACCAAAATCCCTGACATCAAATTTGTTTGACTCATAGTGACTCTATAGGAATTGGTAGAAATGCATCTCGATTTTTGGAACTATAATTCTTCACAGGAGAAGCAAGTCCAATCTTTCTCCCAAGGATTTTGCTAGTGCTTTCAAACTTTAACCTTGATGTTAGGAGCCTAGTGTAAAACCACTAAATGATCAAGGCTCTGTGGAATAAGCAAAGGACGCTTTACAAAGAAGAACAAAGTAGGAGACTACACATTACCCTACCTCAAACCATCTCACAGCCACAGTAGTGAAAAGAGCCTGGTACTGATAATAATACACCAATGGACTATAAACAATGGGATAGAGAGCCTGCCTAACATCCATGAAACATATATCACCCCCTCTGTATGTACATCTTAAGAACCACTTCAACAGAGGAGACCTCACCTCAGTTGTTGCCAGACAAAATTGTGCCAAGGTCAGCCCAAACCAACAGACACTCCTACCAGTGTGTGGAGGTTACATAATTTTATATCAATGTAATAAATTAGTTCAGGACATGAAGTCTAGCCTGTCAATCGTGTCATAGCCTGAAATACTTGCTAGGATCCACTTGTTGAAATGTAGCAATAAAGAGATGGGTTGAGTCTGGCCACTGACACCTAGGTACCTGGTTCACAGGGCCTAGAGGAGAAGACTAGAAGGTTGGCCGGTCTGAAGTTCATGACCTAGCCCAAAGGGGGTTAGGGTTACTGAGAATTTGTGACAGGGACCATGGTTCATAGGTGAGGCAGTCACTGGGATCTCATGTTGAGTTGACCAGAAGTCTGACCAGATTGAGATTTTTGAGCCTGTCAATTGGTGCATATTACTGCTTGTAGTAGTTACATACTTTGTTATCAATTTGAGACTTTCAAGTGAAGGGATGGAGGTTATCCTGTCAATGAGGTCACGACTTCACTTGGATGCAAGGAGATAAATAGCTCATTGAAAGGGGGGGGGCACATGCTCACTCCCTGGGAGACATTGCAGCTGACAATATACATTAAGTTATGCTAGAGTCCTGGAGGTGAGGAGCCACAGGGAGACTCCTGCCAGTGCTGAGATACTTACAACACTGCTGGATCCACAAGATTTCCCACCCACTGGACTGTGATTGTGCTGAATTCAGTGTCATTGCATGTGCTTTGTGAGTCTGAAGAGGAATTTATGGATTGGTGTCAGACATATAGGCTAATATTGAATTTACTGCTTTAATCTCGACTTGGCTGAGATGTTTTCTTAATATTCAATTGCTCATGTATATAAATCTCTATCGTATACACATATGAGTGTCTATAAATTTGTTTTTCTAGTGTCCCCAGACTAACATACTGCTGATTATAGGGATGGAATGTCCTGATTTGACTTTCCTTATGGAAGCAGACTCCCAAAGTTCCAAATGGAATGAAGATTCTCCACATCAAAGAACATGCTTGCCTACTCAGAGAACTAGGTTGATCTTAATGAGCAGTAAAGAAATTGAATACCTAAAATGAAGAAATAAAAGGATGAAATGGCTGCTTTACAACCTTTCATAGTTGAGTGAATATGTTTTAAATAAAACAATTACAGTGTAGGTGGTGTTCACATAACTGAAATTGTTAAGTATAGGATATTTTTGTTTTGTCACTTTTATAGAGTATTATGCTTAAATGAGGCTGACATTTTGAGTTGTATGCATTCTACTTTTATCCTATTAGGAACAGATATTATTTTATTACTATGTTTTCTAAATGGGAGGGTGAAAGGAAAGTGGGGTAGAAAGGAAGAACAGATTGTAAGGATCTACATATATCTACCTCCCTGGGGAATGGACAGTGGAGAAGTGGTGAAGGGAGACATCCGATGGTGTAAGATATGACAAAATAATGATAATTTATAAACCATCAACACTTAATGGGGGAGGAAGGAGGAAGAAGGAGGGGGAAAAAGAGAAGTGGGTATCAGGGGCTGAAGTAGAAACAAGTGTTTTGAGAATGATGAGAGACACAAATGTACAAAAGTGCTTGACACAATGGATGTGTGTGTGGATTGTGATAAGAGTTATACAAGCAACCAATAAAATGATTTAAAAACAAACAAATATATGTATGGGTAAAGAATTGTGTAAAGGTGTCAAGTAGACAAGGAGTGGTCTGTGGTAGTTATATAACACCATATAAACTTGATAATTAATTTAGGGATGGAGTTTATCCTATCAATCAGGTCTGTTGATGCCTCCTTGTGTGTGTGGCCTTCTCATGAGGATTCTGTAACTTCTTCTCTTTTTCCCTGGAGGTGGACCACACATTCTCCCTGCTTCACCTTCTTTTTGAAGAGCCATGTGGAAACTCTGCATAGCATTGAGATGTGTCCAAAACCACTGAATCCACAAGACTTTTCACCCACCAACCTGTGATCTTCCTACGTTTGGCATCATTGCATGTGCTGTGTGAGTCTGAAGAAGAATTTATGGACTAGTAAAGGGCATGTGGGCTAATGCTCAACTTATGGGCTCTTTCTGGACTGGGCTGGGATGTTTTCTTAACATATAATTGCTCTTCGATATATGCACGTCCCCAGATTTGTTTCTCTAGTCAATCTGGCCTAACAAACACAGTGATAAAGAAACCTCTTGGAAAATTCAAGTGAATATGTGAAGAGGGTGGAAGGAAACAGGCAAGTAGGTCTAGAAGAAGGAAATTACGTTTCTGTTGGTTGGAAATTGGAGAGGAGCAATCTTCCATTAGGGAAAAAAACAACAAAAACAAAACAAAAATGCTTAGCAATACTTACATAGAACCAAAGAAGAGAATAAGTCTGAAATTATGTTTCTACTTGGATACTTTGGACTTAGTTTCTGTGTGGCCCTTGGTGACTCAGACAACATGGTACACACTACTTGGATTTTAGACTATGTTCTTTCAAGGCACATAGCATTCCTCATTGGAAATTCCAACAGAATTTTATGTGGAAACCTCTGTCAGTGAACTAGGCTTTTTCTCAAATTCATTTTTAGCCCTTGGACTGAAGGTTGAAACTTCATAGTGTGAGAAGAAACAGATGTTGGACATAGAACTTTGCCAGAGGGTGTCCAAAGAATGGTGGGTCAGAATTACCCTATAGTTTCTTATTATTTTAAAGTTCTGCTTTCTTTATTATAATATGTATTAATCTGAGTCTGCTATTATGAATGAATATTATTGAATGTTTTGTCTTATCATCATCCCCATGTTTTGTGTAAATATTGTCCAATAAATCCACTTAAGGATATAATCTGTACAAAGCAACAATTCATGTATTGTGGTTCATAGGATGCCTATACTAGTATAATTTCCTTTTCTCAATGGTGTTTTAAATTCTGTATCATTGGATAAATTAATGATAGTCTTAATAGAGTTACCTTATGCCCCAGGTGATCTAATATAAAATGACAATGATGATTCTAAGGTGAAGTAGACACACGCATATACATATTATAGATTTTTAAATGGATCTGGGACTCACACTTAATTCTAGCCCCAATACAAGAACAATAAATTCTTATGACATTGCTCTTCTTGAGCTCGACCTTCATGAAGAGACAACTGAAAACATGGATCCTAAAGTGTGGCAGTGAAACTGTATTTTTAAGAATCATTTTATTGGGGGCTCATACACCACTTATCACAATATATACATACATATACTGTGCCAAGTCCCTTCGCCTGCCTGCTGTTGTCATCCTTCTCTAAATCTCTGTTTTTCTACTTGAGCCCTTGATTTCAGCTTCTCATCCCTTCCTCTCCCCTTGCCCTACCACCCCTCCTTATGTTATAAATTATTATGTTGTCATATCTTACATTATCTGATGTCTCCCCTCACCCACTCCTCTGATAACCATCCTCCAGATTGGAGGTTATGTGTAGATCCTTGTGATTGGCTCCCCCTCTCTAACCCAGTTTCCCTCTGCCTATCCAGTAATTCCACTCTCACTACTGGTCCTGAGAGGTTCATCTGCCCTTGGTTCCCCCAATTTCCAGTTCCCATCTGTACCAGTGTACCTCTTCCAGTCCACTTGGATTTGTAGGGTAGAATTGGGATCATTATAGTTGGGGGGAGGAAGCCTTCAAAAACTAGAGGAAAGCTATTTGTTTCATAGCTACTTCACTGCACCCTAACTGGCCCTTTTCCTTCCCACATCTCCTCTGCAAATTGCCCAAAAATGGGCCTTAGGTTCCCACCCTGGAAACTGGATTTAAAAAGATGCCAGAAGAAACAGATTTTGTGGTCTTAGAAGCTTTTCTTAAACAACCAGCCTTCAAAATGTGCTGCTGAAAAATGTATTTGTAATGAAGAAGTTGTTGGTCGTGCAAAATTCTGTCATGTAATTTCCAGCTGCATAGTTTCTTTTTTTGTTTTGTTTTGTTTCTTTTTAAATTAAATCATTTAATTGGGGGCTCTTACAGCTCTTATAAGAATCCATACTTTGTGTTAACACATTTGTATATATGCTGTAATCATCATTTTCAAAGCATTTTCTTTCTACCTAAGTCCTTGATATCAGTTCATTCTATCAGAATGATAGATTATTATTTTCATGTCTTGCATCATCCTCTGTCTCTCTTCACCCACCTTTCTGTTCTTCTTCTCCCTGGGAGGGGATTATATGTTGATCCTTGTGATCAAGTCCCCCTTTCTCCCCCCACCTTTCCCTGATCTTTCTGGTATCTCTATTCTCATTACTGGTCCTGAAGGGTTTATCTGTACTGTATTCCCTGTGTTGTGGGTTATTATCTGTAGCAGTGTATATGTTCTGGTCTACTCAGATTTGTAAGGTAGACCTGAGTTCATGATAGTGGGTGCAGGAAACGTTAAAGAACTAGAGAAAGGTTGTATGTTTCATCGGTGCTATACTGTACCCTGACTGGCTCATCTCTTCTTGGTGACTCTTCTGTGAGGGGATGTCCAATAGTCTACAGATGGACTTGGGGTCTCCACTCAGTGCCCCTCCCCTTCACACTTGTGTGATTCTGTTCTGACTCTCAGATACCAAATATCATATCCCCATCAACATCTCATGATCACACGGGCTAGCATGATTCTTTCAAGTGGGTTTTGTTGTTTCTCAGCTAGATGGTCACTTGTTTATCTTCATAACTTCATATCATATTCAAGGTCATATTTTCTTTTTTTTGTGGCATTACTGTCCTGGTGGGAGTAGGAAGCCCAGCCTTGCTCCTGGAGAGCTGCTGCTGGATTTGAACCACCAACCAAGTGGATCGCAGTCCCGCACACAACCACTGTGCCACCGGGGCTCAGCCAATACTTTCTAATTACCATTTCATCCGCCTTGTTTTCAATTTATGCATTTCAATCACCAATAATTGTTAGTGCATTTTGATTGCATATTTTACTAATTTCAGATTGAAGACATTGGTATAGTTTTGCATTTTGCTCATTGTTAGTTTTAGTAGCTAGAGCATAGATTATAGTTGTATTGATTGAATTTCTTTATAGGTGGCTGTGGCAGTCATGTGCTTATGTTAATTTTATGATTGAAATGTAGGGGTGGAGTCTAGCCTGTTATTCTGGAGATAGCCATTGAGTAGCCAATGAGGCGTCTATATGGGCATGGCTTTCTCCTGAGACTTCTGGGAAATCTCGCGATATTTCCCGCGTGAAGATGAGAAGCTATCTTCCCCAGTTGTTGGGAGTTAGTTTGAGAGACGATTCATCATGGACAAGACAAGATGGAAGCATCTGAGGAGCTAGAGGAGCCAGGGGAGAGACCACACGACTTTGCCCTGATGGAGCCAGACCTCTGAAGCTGGGGCGGCCACATGGAGACCTCTGACAGTGATGAGTTGCTTTTGCTGTTGATGGACCCTGAGCCCTGGAAGCCCTAGAGACCCCTGTCAGCACAGGAATTCTGCACTGACCTGTGACTTCGTGAGTCAGAAGGAGACTATATAGACTGATTTCAGGCATATGGGTTAATATCAGACATGACTTTGAACTGGACTGGACTCAATGTCATGTTCCTCTTGTATATAAATATTTTCCTTATACCTATATGCGTGCCTTCGAAATTTGTTCCTTTTGTCTACCTGGACTGACACAGTGGATATAAATTATCCTATCACAGACAGCATAGGACTTTAATATAGATCTTGATATGAGTGCTATAGCAAAGTGTGGTGAAGAAGCTACAAGATGAAGGATTTGGATTGCTGTGTTACCAGATAGGGAGCATTGCAAAATTAATTATTATGACAGAGGTATTTAGTTCAAAATGTAGTATCATCATTGGCTCTACCTTAGACCAAGTTTAAAGCTGTTTCCATTTTGGGGGTTTTAAATGAAGGAAAAATACATGTAGATTAAGCCTGAGTGAACCCCCTCTAACCATGGACCATCACCATGTAATCAGCTTAGCTAACATGCAGAATGCACTGGAAAGTGGATTGTTACAGGTGTTGTTAGGCTAAAATTTAGTACTCTTAGTATTTGATCTCCTTTTTGATCCATTCAAAATTATCCTATTTAAAAATATGTTCTGCTATCCATTTTTTATCATTTTATTGGGGCTTGTACAACTCTCAAGTGCATTTGTACATTTGTATCCATCATCATTTTCAAAACATATTTTTTCTACTTGAGAACTTGGTATCAGCTTCTCATTTTTCTCCTCTCTCCCCTCCTCAGGAACCCTTGATAAGTTATAATTTTTGTTCATGTCTTTCACTGACCGATGTCTCTCTTTACCCACTTTTGTTACCCAACATTGTGATCAGTTTCCCCTTTCTCCCCCCAACTTTCCCTTATCCTTCTGGTATGACTACTCTCAATATTGGTCCCCAGGGGTTTATCTGCCCTGGATTCCCTGTGTTGTAGGCTTTTATCTGTATCTGTGTACATGCTGTGGTCTAGCCAGATTTGTAAGATAGAATTATGGTCATGATAATGGGGGGAGGAAACATTAAAGAACCAGAGGAAAGTTTTATGTTTCATAGGTGCTATACTGCACCCTGACTGAATCATCTCTCCTCCTCATGATCCTTCTGTAAGCGGATGTCCAATTGTCTACAGATGGGATTTGGGTCTCCACTCTGTACTTCCCCCCATTCACAATTATATGATTTTTGATTCTGGGTCTTTGATGTCTGATACCACATCCCTTTGACACTTCATGATAACACAGGCTGGTGTGCTTCTTCCACGTGGGATTTGTTGCTTCTCAGCCAGATGGCTGTTTGTTTTCTTCAACCCTTTAAGACCCCAGTCATTATATCTTTTGATAGTTTGGCACCATCGACTTTCTTCACCATATTTGCTTATGTACCCATTTTGTCCTCAGTGATTGTGTTGGGAAGGTGAACATCATATTATGCCAGGTTGTTAAAACAAAATCTTCTTGCGTTGAAGGAGGACTTGAGTAGAGACCCAATGTCCAACTGCTACCTTAATATGAAAGCTATAAATATATGTACATGGATCTTTTTCGCCATCATATATATATATATACATATTTACATATGTACATGCCTGTATTTAGGCCTTGCTTATCTTTCCTCTATTTCCTTTCACTTCCCTTTTGTTCCAGTAGGTTCAGCCTTCATTTGGGATTCAGTAATTCAGCTCAGTTACATTGCCCTTGATAAAGCCCTACCCAGACCTACACCCACCTCACCACTGATTTTAGATCTCTTGCTGTTCCCTCGTCCCTGGGTTTGTTAACATCTGCTTTCTTTTCTATTAATATTTGAAAGTTTTACTTCGCTATTCTTGTAATTTTGCTTGTTTTTAATGTTTTTCTGTATCTGAAATCCAACATAGGTACACCTATAGAGACAGTAACTGAATGAATGGTTCCTTAGGGTTGTGGTAGGGGAGGTTGTAGGGAGATGAGGAGATAAAATTGGTGAGTACAAGAATGAAGGAAATGCTTTAAAACTGATTGATATGATGAATTGGACCATAGAATTGTATGATATATGAATTATATGCCAATACAACTAGAGGGAAGGGGAAGATAGATCCTGAAATGTACCATTTGAAGATGATTGCAACATCATCTCTCTTGAATTCATCATTCCCAGAATAACAGTCCAGCGATATGACTGCCTGATTCAAAATGGCCAAAAGCCAGTCCATTTCAGCTCACGAATGACTAGAATAGCAATCTTTCAAAGGTCCATTTAATTTTTGATGCCTTTCAATTTTCTTAGATTCATACTTTGTATAATTCAAATTATTAATAGATATTTTTCTGATTTTTAGCTGTGCCCTCTCAGCAAATGAATGTGAAAACCACACCGCTATAGTCAACTGTCCTCTGAGAACTTAGCCACTCCCTAGTTTATTTGATTGCCATTGACCTGAGGGGCCCACCTTCTGGCAGTATCCCTGAAAATATTTTGTTGTAATTTACAAGGTGTAAATGACCAATTCCTTTAGCATGGATAACCTATTCCTTCTGTGTAGTCTATCTTTAGTCTGGAAGCTCTGCCTATATGTATTCATTATGAGTGATCCTGTAGGCATTTGAAATATCAGCGACATAACTTTCAGTATCACAGTTACACACAAACCACCATAGTGTGACAAACTGACAAGTTGTGGTATGTGAGTATGTGCATGTGTGCTCAACTAGTTTTGCTTCTCTGGAGAACCTAGGCTAAGACGGGGGTATGTCTGTTGCAGGGAGGTGTAGAGAAAGAAAAATCAAGGGAAATGTCACAATGGAGAGCATTTGACTTAGACCTTAAAGGGCAGACATTATGGATGATGAAGAAAGGTATCTTGGGACACTGGATGATTAATGCCAGAAAGAGTAATTTATGTGGTAATTTCAGAAGTAGCACAAACAGACAGAATAAGTCAGGATATTAAGGTCAACTGGATTTCAGTTCATATTTTAGAGTTTGTGACAATGTTGTAGAAATCAGCCCCTTGTTTCAGATTCAAGATATTTTAGCAGTGACTCCTTAAAGGAAGTATATTTGAGAATGAACTGGTAAAGATCTAAAGTTTCTGCTTCTGTACACTAATGGAGGGGACTCGAGCAATGGTAATAACTTCATTTTTATTAGTGGCATTGATAAGGGAAACAATGCTTCTCAGTTTTTAGACATTTATGGCTAGCTTGTAACCACTTTAGGACACAGCTCAGGGAAGGTAGGTCAGAAGCACCAGAATGATCTGCTCTGACTCACAGCAATCCCATTTAAAACAGAATGAAACACTGTGAGGTCCCATATTATCCTCAAAATCTTTTATGTTGAAGCTTATAGTGAGTAATTATTCCAATGCATCTCCAGGGTCTTCCTCACTTTTGCTGACTCTGTACTTCACCAAGCTTCATGTCCTCCTTCAGTGATTGATCTCTCCTGATAACATGCCTGGAGGACAGAGATAGACTGACAGCATCCTTGCTTCTAAGGAACATTCTGACTGTACTTCCTAGACAGATTTGTTTGTTCTGGTAGCCCATGACACTTTCAATGTTCTTCATCAATGCCATAATACACGTGGATCAATTCTTCAATGTTTATTATTCATTTTCCTGCTTTCCAAGCATGTGGGGCTATTGAAAATGTCATGGCTTGGATTTGTGTATCTCAGTCTTCAAAGTGAAATCTTTTCTCTTCTACACTCGAGGTAGATCTTGTACAACAAAATTGCTCAATACAATATGTTGTTTGATTTCTAAACTGCTGTTTTTGTGGATATAGATTGGGGATCCCAATAGCATAAATTGCACTTTCAGACAAAATATACTGGCTGTGTTATCTGTATATTGAGAATTCGTTTTCCAATCCTAATGCTACATGCTTCATATAGCCTAGGTTCTCAGTTTATTTGCTGACTCTACAGATTAAAAAGTATGCCTAAAGGACACAACTCTGATGCACAACTTTTCCAATTTTGAATCATGAAGTACCCCCTTGTTCTGTTCAAACAACTGCCTTTTAATCTATATACAATTTCGTTCTAAGTAAAATTAAGTCTTCTATAGTATCCATTCTTCACAAGGTCTTAGAAGAGTAAGTAAACACATAAGTAAAGTGGTTTCTGGTATTCTCAACTCTAAATGATGTCAGTAATGGTATTTCTCTTTGATTACAACTTGAATTGCTAACCACAAGGTCAGCGGTTCCAAACCACCAGCTCCTCCTTGAGAGAAAGATGAGACTTTTGAACTTTCATTAAGGGTTTCAGATTCAGAAACCCACAGGGGCAGTTATAGTATTTCCACAGTGTCATTATGAGTCAGAATCAACTCGATGACAGTGAGCTTGGTTTGTCAATCACATGTGAATTTCTGGAAGCTCTCTGTCAATATAGTGCTGTGTTAATACTTCAATACACCCTGGATTTCTTCCTTCAATATAATCGATTCTTGATGACATTCTATCTCTTGAAATGATTGAACATCATCTCTTTTTTTTGCACAGAGGCTCAGTGTATTTTTTTCCATCTTCTTTTTTATGCTTCCTGAATTGGGGATCATTTGTCCATGGAATCCTTCACTATTGCAACTTAAAGTTTTTTTCATTGTCTCATCTTGAGAAATGCTGAGAATGTTCTTCCTTTTTGGCTTTCTAACATCAGGATTTTGTACATTTCAGTAAAATATTTTCCTCTTCTTCTAAGTGTCCTTTGACATTTTCCTGTTAGATTTTTACTTCATGATTTCTTCCATTCACTTTCTATGACTAAAAACAAGTTTCAGAGTTTGTTCTAACATCCACTTACTTTTGTATTTTCTTTCCTGTTTTTAATGGACTTTAGCTTTTTCTCCCATATATGATGTCCTTGATGTCATCCCATAACTCATAGTGCTTCAGTCATTAGTGTTTGATCTGTATCCATTCCGGAAGTGGCAAAATTTAGGTAAGATAGAGTCAAGGCTTCATTCTGGCTCTACAGGACTTATTTTAACTTTCTTCAGCTTTAGCCTAAATTTACGTTTGAGAAGTCAGTGATCCGCCTGAAAGTACACTATTGCCGACCTGACCTTTTAGATGTTGATAGTGCAATTATCTAACGTGTTTTTTCATATGTGTAGTCAACTTGATTCCTGCATATTTCATGTATATATCTTGTTGAAAGATATTGGTGATGAAGAAGTCAGTCTGGCAAAATTTTATTATGTCATAACAGGTCCATTTCTTTTATTGAGTCCATATTTTCCAATTGCGGATTCTTCCTTTCTTTTTTCAACTTCACACTGTTACCAGCAATTATCTTGATTTGCATGTTTAATCAATTTCAAGTTATACAAATTGTTTGAATTCTCCCATTTTTTAATCATTGTCTACAGCAGTTGCTGCATAAATTTAATTAAAAGCAGTATTAGCTAGTCTTCCACGCAGGTGGAATAATTTTGTCCCTGGAGAAGTTTGATTTTATTCACAGATTTTGTGTTTATCTAATCAGATTTTGCTTATTAAAATGGAAGCCATAGCACTTCTTTCTGTGCCATGCACCATTAGCCTATATCCCTACTATGTGTCATCCCTGGGACTGTAGACACCTGTAGGTTCCTGTGTGCAGGTGTGGAGTGGCAGTAAGAGCACAGTAAGAGCACAAAAATTAACTATAGGATGGTCAAAAAAAGCACAACGTGTTAACAGGAGAAAATACCTATGTGAGAATGTGATATGATGAAAGGAGGAAGGAAGAAGAAAATAAAAAGACAGAAATTATAATGTGATTTCACTAAAATATCATTGATCATTGTAGTAAGATACTAATTTCACTGAAAATAAGATGAAGGACATCAAAATAAACAAACTATCTTGTGTTGAGAGGTTGGAACAGTATGTGAACCAGACTGGAGTTTGAAGGACTTAAGTCATTCTCTTCCTTGAAGAGAGAGTTGGAGGATTTCTGAAGCAGTGTACATCTTCATCTACGTAGATTTGTCATTTTGCAAAAGACAAACCAGAAAGGGATCACGACCTGGACCAATCAAGGAATTCTTTCTCACTCACCAAATGACGCATCGTAGGATGGTTTTTCAACTAAGGAATTATGAAAGAGACAACAGCCACTCTTATGGAAAGCCAATAGTGTGCTGGATTATCAAAGATGTACTTTTCCGGCCACATATATGCAAACATTTAAAAATGCTTTTGAACACCATAGTTAGGCTCCAGACCCTAGAATGTAATTTATTGTAGTACTCAAGAATTCTGATTTTTTCCCACAAAAGACTGGAAAGGTTTGAATTCCCCAGCTGTCCTCTAATTTTGGTTTGATGTAAAATCCAGTGACTTGTTGGAGAAAGTATTCCAGGTTATAGTCTAAAAGACTATACAACATCTACCAAAAAGATTATGAAATTGGGTGTAGTGACAGACTGTGAGTTTCTGGAGAGTGTCAATGGGTCACCTACCCGGTTGCTTTCACTCTTGGAACGGTCATTCTTTGCCTTAGCTGTCTTCTCTGCAAGTTTCTTCTGCCTCTGAGGGCCTCTTCCAAAGAAAATGTAGTTCACAAAGGCATACTCCAAAAGGGCCAAGAATACAAAGACGAAGCAGCCCATGAGGTACATGTCAATGGCTTTGACATAGGGAATTTTGGGCAACGTCTCTCGAAGGTGTGTGTTGATGGTCGTCATTGTCAATACAGTTGTGATCCCTGTAAAAGAATTAGAAAGTTAGTGGTGGGAACCTCACTGCATTAATATTCCTTCTGCATTATCTCACCATGCCTAAGATGATTGGAGAGCAATGTTTTGACTATTCGTGGGTGACAGAAATGCATTAGAATGTACAGCAACTCATTTGGTCAGAGCATCACACATGTGAATAGAAAACAGCACCTCTGCTCTGGAAATTTCCCCAAAGGTGTTGATGTTCCTGATAGGGAGAACAGAATTTTAAGGAGATTTGTGGAAAGAAGAAAAGGAGGATATGTTCTTCATAAAATTCAAGAAAATGAAAAGAAGTCCAGGATTTAGTAGAAAACACGAACATCTGAAAGCAGGATTCTCCAGGTCCAAGAATGAGTTGGGATGGTCTACATGTGGAAATGCAAGGTCACTAACATGATAATTTGAAGCATGAGGATCAAAGCAATGTTTTTTCTTAAATCAATATTCAGGATGTGAGCCAATCCTGAGGGCAAAGAGAAGAGAAGGATGATGCTTCTGAAGGCAGATTATCTCATAGAGCAGATTTTCTTCTGCACCTATGAAATAAGATAACATATAAAAGCTGCTCAAGAGATATTTACTGAGGTCAATTAATTACAATACTCAAAGTACAGGATGATACCATACTCCGAGACAAATGACCAGCTCTTTCTATCATTATGTTGATGTCATTACTTGGTATCTTATAAATTCTTTATTTTTCTTTAATTCATTGTTTCTTTTAGTCACTACAGTGAGTGCATTCATATTAAATGTAGTTAAGAAAAACACGTAAGGGAAGGGTCCATGTTTGCACCGCTCTCGTTACAAAAACCCAGCTTTTGCTGCACAAAGATTCAACACTGAGGAATTTGAGATCACAGAGATCAGGGCAGTCAATACTATGGCAGGAGCTTGTTGAGTTTAATCAAGTCATGCTGTCAGGAACAAAAAGGACCGGAGCACTCACTTCTTAGTGAGGCCATAACTATTCCAGCTGCCAAACTGTCTTGGAAATCATACTTTAAAATATGAAGATGTCGCAAAGGCTCACAAAAGTCAAAGTTGGGAACAATGAAAATGCCCATCACTTGATGAATAGATAAACAAAAGTGTGGTATCTGCATATAATGGAAAGTAAATCACCTATAAAGAGAAAGGAAGTCCTGAGGCCATAATACAGATAAACTTTAAAAACATTATGCTGGTGGAATAAGCCTGACACCAAAAGTCATCTAATATATTATCCCATTTATATGAGATGACTAGAATAGGCAAATACATGGAGATGAAAGCTTATTAGTGGTATCCAGAGGTGAACAGAATCAAGCAGGGGAAAAGGAATCACTATTTGGGGGGCTCTGAGCTCATGTGAAGGGTGACAAAATTTGGAAATGGTTAAATAGGGCTGATAAATTGTTGCATATATTTCACTATGAGGAAAATTAAGAAGGAAAAATAACCCAAGGAAGCATGGCAGCAACCCTTTCTTGCCCTGTCACCTGAAATTGATGCTGTAAGATGTCATTGCAATCTGTCTCTCTGAACCCAGTGGAGTGGGCTGGGTCAGGCCTTCCATCTAAAATGAGACTTGCAAAGAAAAGGAATCTTATCCAAAGAATGACATCTACAGTAACTAGAGGAATGAGTCATACAATGGTGACATTATAGGTCCCCAGTAACAAAGGCCAGGCCTAGATCTCTCCCAGTAGTCCCTTAATACTGACCATGTTTTATATCCATTAGGCCCTCCCTGGAGACCTGTGTCCCGCAGAAAGAAATTTGATGCTATAGACCAGGCATTCTCCAACTTTGGCCCGCGGCCACATGGGGCCCATCGAGGACATTTATCCAGCTGCTGGGTGTTTTTGCCACTGCTGCCTATCCTGCTTAGAAGCTGACTCACCCCAGGCCCACAGTGAATTTGTTCATAGTTTTTGTTTGTTTGTTTTTAACTATAGTCTGGCCCTCCAGTGGTCTGAGGAACAGTGAACTGGCCTCCTGTTTAAAAGGTTTGAGGACCCCTGTTAGGCTAACCTCAATTGAGACTGATAGAACAGGGAGGAGAGGTCTGTCAAAGGAAATGCATGCTTTCCTCATCTGATCTCTTAAATGTTATTGAAAGCACGTAGGAGAACTGCAGAATTGAGAGAGTGTTTAGGTAGAATGCTGTCCACGGTGATTTATGCAATATAGGGAGATCAATTAAGAAATAGCAATTTAAAGTTCTCCTTTTAAAGAGGACATTTTTATATACCTGGGGCATTTTAAGCTTTGGCAAAGGGTAATTTTAATATAGAAATAAATGCGAAAACACCATACAAATACTAAACAAGCCAACAAAAAGTTTTCTCCCCATTATTCTAAAATGTAATGTTGCTCCCAGCACGTTCATTTTTCCCTGTGGCCCTGCCTTTCCCGCTGGCTCTTCCGTGAGCACAGAGGGTAAGGGTGGCACGTTGGTGTCCCAGTGTTTACAGTTCAACTAGTCCCATACTAGTCCCAATACGTTGTCAGTTGAAAAGCTTGACACATCTTCCTAATTCTTTCAGTTCACCTTCTGTCTAGCATGATTGTGGATAGCATGGATTGTTTTGTCCACAACCTAGATAACGGAACCACACAGCTCCGTTCTGTGGCTTCCCAGTGGGAAATCTAAATGCTCCCCAGTGGGCACATTTCATCATCTGGGCTATTGTGGAGGCCATAGAACACTTGAAAAGCACAACACCTGAAAGCATTTGATGATGTGTCCACTAAGTGGCGACTGGCATTATTAATAACAACAAAAGAAATGGTGATATTATTAGCACCAATGCAGAAGAACAGCTTTTTGGAAACCTAGTCTTTCTGACTAAAAACTAGATTGACAGCTCTGTCTCTTTGTTCCTGTGCTTCTGAAGGGCTTCAGCGTCTTGCGATTCAAGA
Source organism: Nesogale talazaci (assembly GCA_004026705.1). NCBI lineage: Eukaryota > Metazoa > Chordata > Mammalia > Afrosoricida > Tenrecidae > Nesogale > Nesogale talazaci. The sequence continues at coordinate 286,295 of PVJH01000017.1, read as the reverse complement.
TACTCCCAAAGTCGTGATGTCTTCATTCTTTTTCAAGCTGATATATTTTTCTTCTCATTGTTAGCCTTGAATTACCTTGTTTACTTTGTTTTAATGAAACAGTACATCTGAAAAAATGGAATTCATGAAGATGACTGAAATAAAGCCATAACTTATTTGTATATTATTTACTTAGAGTGTGTTTTACGTCTCCACTTTGTGATCAAAATAATGTGGTCTAAATATATTAGGATATACTTTCTAAGCACTGATGCTGCTATTCACTGACACTAGAGTTCAGGTCTTTGAGTGACACCACTGAGTCACCTTCCAATCTTCAGTGTGAGGATGATAACTTCAATAATAGTCCCTAAAACTGATTGAGGTTCAATGTGTGGCCAGTGACTACCTCAAAATCAGGAGGCCCATGCAGCAGCTGCACAACACAGCCTCCTGTAGGCTTAACATCTCCTTCTCCACTGCAAAAGCAGAGAGAGCTCAACTTGGCCCTCAACTGAAAGTTGACTGTAACTTGAACCAGGAGAAGAGCACCCATAGAGATCTCTGCCCTTTTCTGCAGATGCAAGACACCTAAGGCCACAGTGGGCATAGCTACACTTACAGGCAGGCAGTGGATGATCCATCAGGCAATAGGTAATTCCTCTTAAGGAATCAGAGCGTGGTAGCATCTCCAACACTCTGAGCAGGGTCATAATAAATAACATTGTTGTTGTTCTTAGGTGCCAGTGAGTTGGTTTTAATGCATAGTGACCCTTTGCACGACAAAACAAAACACTCCCCAGTCCTCCACTGCTTGAGTGACTGTGTCAGCCCATCTCATCGAGGACCCCCCTCTTTTTCTCTGACCCGTCTACTTTACCAAGCATGTTGTGCTTCCGCAGGAACTGGTCAATAAATATCACGTGATGGATGCGTGGATGGATTGTGATAAGATTTGTAAGGTCCCCCAATAAAATGATTTTTAACATAAATGAGACTAATGGTAATATAATATTGATAATATTCTATTTATCTTTTTAAAATATTTAAATCCCAAAATATATAAGGGTAAGCTAAAATGTGTTGTTTTTTTTTTAATATTTTAGGCATCACTGCCCTCTGGTGGTGGGAGTAGGAGGCCCAGTCTTTGCTCCTGTGAGCTGGAATTGAACCTCCATCCCAGTAGGCCGCAGTCCCGCGCACAACCACTATGCCAGCCCGTATTTTTTGAATCATAAGAAACTTTATTAAATGAAAATATCAAATTGTGACTCCGTTGTTTCTTGACAAATCCTTCATCTAAGTCTATACACTTCTGATGGCATGATTTCCACTGCTCTAAGGCCTCCCCAAAGAATGCTGCTGCATTCTTTCCCCTTCAATTTACACCACATAAAAAGACCAGTTTGGGCATCCTTGAGAAACTGAAGTCATGTTCCTTTGGACTGTTGAGTTTGAGGAACAAAATAGGAGGAAGGGGAAGTTTCTGGATGAAATTATAAGTGGACAGCTCCTGCTACACTTGAAGAATGAGCAATAATATTGTTGTGATGGGAAAAATTCTGGAACACATTTTCACGATAGTTTCCTTATACATGCAATTCTCGATTTTCTGAAAACATTTTCATTGTAAGCTCTCAGTGACCTTCCTATGACCTTTGAGGAAGAGCTAGCAAGTCTAAGTCATTGGAATACTAGAAATCTGTACCCATTGTTTTCTAAGATGACCTCTTTGCCTTGAATTTACCTGGCTGAGTAGATAGCCTCAGAAGCCACTATTTAGATTGTGTCTCTCCACCCCCCCCCCCAATTCACCCTAATGGATTGCAATTCAAGGCAAAGAAAACAACGTATTAATTGAGGAAAACACTGAGTTGTGAAGGAGTTCATTTTACTTGGGTTCACAGGTCATGTCCACAGGAGCAGCAGCTGAGAAACAAAATAGGTGGTACTGGATGGACATAATGGACAAGCTTTCTTTAAACTGCTAAAGAGCAAAGATGACAGTCTGAGGACTCAGATGCACCTGACCAAAGCCATGATACTTTCAATCATCTGATTTGAATGTAAAAACTGGAGAATGAATAACTAAGACTAGAGAAGAATTTATGCAGGTGAATGAGAATGTTGGTGAAGAACATTTAAAGTACTATGATCTGTGAGAAGAACAAATAACTATATCTTGAAAGAAATACAAACAGAACACCTGGAAGTAAGGAGGGTAAGTTTCTGTTCACTATACTTTGAACATGATACAGGAAGAAACTATTACAAGGTGGAGCTGAGTGGGAAGTTAACCCCCAAACTTGGTTGAGAGTCAGAAAAAAAGACCTTTGAAAAGATGTATTGACACAGATGACTACAACATTGGGCTGAAACATAACTATTTTGAGGATGGGGCAGGGCAGTATTTAATTTGATGTAACTTAACAATAAGACTACAACAAGCGTTTCATGAGAGAACTTGTCTGCTGCCATACACTAACTTCAGAGACAGAATTAAACAGCTTTCTATTATTATTATCATCATTATGCTCATTATTAGGAATAAACCCAGACATGTCTGAGGGGAACCATAGTAGCAATATTTTTCTTATTTTTATTAGGTTAAATACTTCTGATTCCCTTTAGTGCCTATTGATATATTGAGGATTACTTCAAAGACTAAGGAAGGGGATCAGGAGTTAAATTAATGGGATTGAAATAGTTTTTCTATTATTTAGTAATTATTTGACATGTAGTAGTATCTCACTGGCCAAGTTGTAAAACAGTGATGAAGATGTGCTTGTCAGTGGATTCTATGAGAGAATTATGTGAGTAGTCTCAGCAAGGAGACTGGAACGTATTTGATAAATTTCAGCCATTATTACTGAAATTATTATTATTTTTTGCTGTTGCTAATACTCTTGTTATTAAATGTTCATGACCCTATGATATTTTAACCAACAAAAGTTAACCACATCTCTGGCCCAAGCTGAGAAGCAGAAGGAGAGAGGCAGGAGTGAGGATGCTTCAAGCTAGGGCTGCTTCCCTAACAACACTTGTATGCCAGGCTCCATGCTGTAGGACCCTGGCTGGCTTTTGGCTTCCTCTGCAATTTCCTGTTCTGCTGTTGAAGTGCCAGTCACTCCTCATTGTCCACTTTTGTCTCACAGACCTTGACATCCGTCAGACACTGGCCTGAGTGCAGTCCTCTCTTACAGTCTTAACAACAGAGGGTGGAACAGTCTTAGGTCTCAACAAATTCTGGATGAGAAGTTAGGCTTATGGCTATGTTGCATCATAAAAAATGTGTCATCTTTCATATGCTGAAATGAGGTTGGGTTGAATATCTCTCACTTCAGGTAGATTGTTTATTTTTGCAGCAGGCCAATGACACTGTACAGTGAAAGAGGAATAAAGTCTCTACTATATAGAATAGTTAGAAACTCAAATTTTTAGAACACCTCACCTCTAGTTTTTGGTGCATAAGTCTCTCTAGTTGTCCCAGTCAAACCACATGTACTTCCCTCAGGTAAATTTCAACTCTTTGCCACTTTACGCAGTGTTCCGGAGACTAAGATGTTACAGAAGCAGACAGCCCCATCTTTCTTCTGGGGAGTAACGTGTGTGTTTAAACTGCTGACTTCGGAGTTAGCAGCCAATGCTTATCCTACACTGCCACTGGATACTTCTCTAGTTGCCTCAGTACAGAAAAATTCACAAAGACAGAGTCTATGTGAGCATAAGGAAGTCTCCACGGTCATTTTCTCCTTGTACAAGTTCTTCTATTGCAGAAGGATTTACTCCAGAAACTTTGTATGTGCACATTTTGTTTTGTAAAGAGATCTCCTAAATTATATCCCTTACCAAGTAATCCAAATTTGAATGTGTGCCTGAAAATTAATTCTCTTTCCCTTAATATTCCAGATGAGAAGAGAAAGCAGTTTAAGAAAGAATAACTTGGTAGCACCAAAAAGAGAGAGAAAAAGGTAATACCCACATAAAGAAATATGAAGGGTAACCCCTAAAAACGGATTTTTTTTCATAGCTATCGTGCGTACTCGTGTATAAGCCAAGTTTTTCACTACATTTTTAGTGTTGTTTTTGTGGTAAAATTAGGTGCCTTGGCTGATATTTGGAATGGCTGATACTTGAGTATATACAATATTTAATTGCTTTTACTAAACATCCTTATCGTCTTCAAATTAGTCTCCATTACATTGAATGCATTTGTCAAATATGTGACTCCATTCTTGGAAACATTTTTTAAAACTCATCTGTTCTGACAGCTGAAATCACCTCCCTGATTTTTCCCTTCACCTCTTCCATGTCATCAAACCACTCTCCTTTCACGCCCTTCTGAATTCACAGAAAAAAAAGGAGTCACACGGAGCAAGTCCAATTGAATAAAGTGTGTGGAACAAGAGAGGTAGCCAGACTGGTGCACTGAGATGGATGCATGAACAGGTGCATTGTCGTGGTGGCAAAACCAATCCCCCTTCTACCACAAATCAGGCCATTTTTTGTTGCACTCTTTTAAGGAACCTTTTCATAACGTTGTTGAAAGCTTGATTAACAGTCTGATATGGTGGAATGAACTCCAAAAGCACTACGAGTTGACATTTTCATCTCTTTGGGAAGTTGATGGATTTCCAGAATGAAATGTTTCATCAATCAACATTTCACCCTTTTAAAAATGAGAAAACAACTCATATGTACCCTTGAGTTTTTCCCTTAGTGATGCCCTTGTAAGCTGTGTTCAACATCACAATTGTTTCTGCAGCATTTTTCCAGAGCAGGAAACAAAATTTCCCAACCTCACACTGTTCTCTTAAATCAACCAAAACTAAAACAAAATGAGGTTTGAGCAAAACTGCTTTCATGTAAAAATTCACTGTGACCAGAAAGAAACTTTCCAGGCAATGCCACTGGGTGCACTAACTCTGAGTGAGTTGCTGGATGTTCACCTCGCGGGAAGAACATATACTATGAAAGCTGGGAAGTTGTTTCCATTTTTGGGATGGTACTCCCACTTGTCTTCTAGGGTAACCATTATATCTATGCACATATACGTATATATTTTTACTATTGCCACAACTGAATGATTAATAAGAACTTTCAGGTTTTGATCATTAATTCTTCTCAGGAAATTTTTGATTCACCTAGCATCTATAAAATTTTCTTAAAATCCAATCATTTGTTCTTTCCTGAAAAGCAAACAACAACAAAAATAATCTAACCTTCAGTGTGGGTGTTCCAGTCACATCTGTGACCCTAATACACACATTCTCTTGGAAAAAAGAATTTACTTAGTTACATTTCTGGGCAAAAAATGGGAAGCAGAAAAGGGAGGAAAGAGTGTATACTGTAACTCTTGATTCTTAACCTATTTTACCTGTACACATTGAAAATTATATTTCCTTAATATAAAAATAATGCAGGAATTCTAATTGTCTCGATTAAATCTACCCTGATGCCTAGTGGTTATTTTTTAGGCTGCTTATCAAAGAGTTAGTCATTTGCAACTATCAGCTTCTTTGCAGGGAAAAGATTAGACTTTTTGCTCTCATGAAGAATATAGTTTTGAAAATTCACAGGGGCAGTTTTACCTTGCTCTGAACAATTGCTAAGACTAAAAATCAATTGCATGGTAGTGAGTTTGTTATTTTCCTACCTTAAGAAAGTGATAACCAGGATAATGGTTCTATAGCCCAGAGTTATATAATATTTATGCTTTAAAATATTGCTCAGTTGATATGGTTCAAGATAAGTAGTTAAGTGGAGTATAAGCATTTCAGTCCAAAACTATAATGAGGAGAATTATAATATGGAAAATTTATTCTATGCAAGCTAATAATTCAGATGTCAAATGACCAATGGCCAGGAATTATTTCTAGAAGGATTGAGGATCACTCAACATCTACTTACATATTTTATCTATATTATTCCAATTATGTACTATGATTTTTATAGTTGTAAAATAATTAACAGCAAGTCTTCTTTCCAGGCCATAGAATAGTTAAAAATAGAAGATGCTGATATTTATTTTAACATTAGTGTAGAAATTACTTTATGCAAATTTCTGTTAGCATATTTTCCTTCATAGACATGAAAAATCACATCTGATACTGATAATTGAATTACCATATCAAAAGAATCATGCACAAAGTTAATATTTCAATATAAAATGAGACCATATATGCAATATTGTGTAATAATGAAAAAATTGCAATTGATGTATAATTTTGACCTCTCTAGATACTTAATGATATTTTTACCTACATTTACCTACATTGTTTAAAAATAACACATACCAAGGGCAACTCTAGCAGCAGATGCATCATAATTTATCCAGAAGGACACCCAGGATAGAATTGTAATCAGTATAGAAGGCATGTATGTCTGAAGGATGAAGTATCCAATATTTCTCTTCAATCGAAAGCTCAAAGAAAGTCGAGGATAGGCACCTGAGATAGAGAAACAGGGGTCATTAACTATAGAAAAGACACAGAAATACCCAAACAATATTCTTTGATATCCATGATCTAATGTCTGTTCTTGAGGCACGGAAGTAAGTTCACAGGCACACAGCTTGCTTATATCAGCCTAATGGTACTTAAAGGAATCTAGGGAAGGGTAGGGTACTACCATCTGTTTATATGGTGATGATGAGGATATCTTACTAAGTCTAAATGTTTAAGAACTTCTCCTGTAAAACTCTGGAAAAGTTTTCAGCTAAAAATGCAAAATGTTGCCAACAGTCTTGTTTTTCTTTTAATTAATGTATATTGCCCCCTCTTTTGGCAACAAGAGATTTTACTCAGGACTTTACTTGGAAATTTGGTTTTTACTAAATGTTGTCATAACCCTAGCGATTGTTAAAATTCTCTTGCTCCAAAAGTGTTGGAAGCATTGACTCTAGCAACAATTCAACCAGAATGTCAATATATATTGGATGTAAGTCACACCCTGAATGAAATATTCTTTCAATTGATTGACTGCTTATAACATATTTCATCATGGAAGTTACCATATCATATTTCAAATTCAGGATTGACTACATCATAACTGCCAAACAACGGATCTCTTTATCTGAAAAATATAAAATTGCAGGAATAGCAAGCAAAAACAATTACTAGGGGTAACTATGAGTGCCACCATACGCATTTCCACTTCTTAGTTTCTGGACCCATGAATTCCAGTTATTGGAAAAAACAGAACCATAACTTGGACACAGGCTTGAATTCTACACAGCCTCCTTGAGAGGAGGCTCAATCCTATAATGTATTGTTGCCTAGTGTTGCTGTAGTTCTGTGTTTAGACAACGGTTTCATCATTTTATCAAGCCCACTGCTTAAGTATGATGGGGACCAAAGTAGCATGAGGGAATACCATTAGAACTCGTCCATTACCACATTTATTTAGCTGTGAAGGGGGTACTTTCATCCAATGGTGTTGGGGATAACCTGACAACAGATGGGGAATTGCGTTATTGAAAATTATTGATATTTTTTATTGAAGGCGGTATATTTGTTCCTGCAGCATAAGTCAACTTATCTTGTCAAAGTGAACCTATCCTGCCAAATATAGATTTAGCAGAATCTTTACATAAAGCGAAGGAAGTCTGTATGAGTTCCTTTAAAAAAAAACAACAAAATATTGCTCTTCCTGTGATGAAAGTGGTTTAGTGTTATCAACCTGCTACTCTTTTGATGGATGATCTCTTTGAGGAGTGCCTCCATATTGAAGACTTAGTGTTTGTCTCTGATGTTGGAAAGGTGGGCACGCAACAGGGATTGTCGGCCTCATGGCCCGAGTAAATAGAGTCCATATTGCTGAGTCTAAGCATAACATCCATCCTAACCACCCTGGTCATTGTTTTTCAGGAGTTCACGGAGGACTGATAGGAGTAGCTAGGAAAGAAGTTTCAACATAACGTTATTCTATCAACTTGATCAAATTCTCCTCTGCTGAACATTGGTGTACATTCACATGTGACCGAGCTTCTGAATGATGTTCCAATCACGTTTCTCTCAAGTCATTTACCAGCCAGTCAAACCAAAGGCCGACTCCGACGAGTCAGTATATAACACACAACGGGTCCATTTCTCTTTCAAGCAAAGGGGACAGTCACATGCATTGCTCAGAGATATGCTTGTTGAGAGGGTTTTCCCATCACTACTCTCTGTCAGGGAGGTCAGATCAAGGGACTGCAGTGCTGCTGTCATCCACTTTCTAGTGGTGACTGCCTGCTGAACTATCATGCAGACTATGCTGCACTATCAGGAACCAGGCACATTTTTTTCCAGTGAGGTGAAAGGTACTTGAATTTTGGTCTAGATAGTTGTCCATCTATGTAAATGAATATCAATTGATCATAAGGGATTCCCTGTGAGGCTATTGGTGCATAGTTGGAGAAGAAAGTGACCATTTCAGATGTATAAACTGGAGGCATTTTGATCACTTCTTCAAACAGCTTATTTGTGCCTTCAAGTCCTGGCCCAGGTCCAGCTCAATCTTATATGTACCACTTCAATTATTGAGAGTTAACTTTTTCATCCAACTTTATTATTCTGTTGAGGTTGTTCTCACACATACCACTTAAAATTAAAAACTGACTGTTGATATTTGCATGCAACATGATGACTCAAGAGGCAGACAGCACCTTATTCATGAGGATAGACCAGATGACTTGGTGGTCCATGGGTAGAAGTTCCTTCACTACTAAGGCTCAATAATAAGCCAAATACAGCTTCTCTGAAAAGTAATTATCTGAAGAGGATAACAGGGCTTGTTCTCAAATCCTAAAAGTCTGTGCTGTGATTCAGCAATAGGGACATCTTAAAGACTCCAAATAATATCTGTGTCTTTCTCTGACACTTAAAGCAACATTGGCTCAGACAGATCATACTGCTCAAGTGACAGCATCCCATATAGAATCCTAAACCTGTTGCAAAGCCTGGTTTTTGGTCCTACTCAAAATCAGACTTTTCAGATCACTTAACATATAGGCTGAGGAGTTGATTTCACAAATTCCCAAAGACCTACCAGATGTTGTTTCTATTTTTAGCTGTTAGAGACTTCAGATATAATAACATTCCTTATTTTATAAGTAATATCACAGTATACCCTACAATACTGAATCCTAGACATTCCACTGAGGTGGAGGCTTTGAATTTTCATCTGGATAATTTATCATCTTCTCCCATACAAACAAATATGCCTAGAATCAATTATCTTTAGTAGGTTCTATTAGCCTAATTCCATTGATTTAATAGATGAATATGACGTCTTATGGAAGGAAATGAAATTCAGGTTCTTGAGGCTAATTATGACATAGTTCTCATGATTTACTCTTAAGGTAAAGTGATAAAGTGTGTTCCTGGTTCTGGTATACTGCCTCTCTTGATCCTTTGAAACTGGAATTGCACACACCAGGTATTGTATTCATTTGCTCAAGCAATGAAATGTAGTCTAGAAAAAGCAGCTGCAATTGGAGTCATTGCCTGGTGAAAGGGAAAATAACCCACTGTCATTCTTGGAGAACTTTTTCATTTTTCTGAAGGCCAAATAAGCAAATTAAATGGGGATGTGGTGGGAATCACTATCCTTGCATGATTCAAGTCCTTAATGGTAGCCATAATCAGTGGAATGCCTCCAGGAATTCAGTGTTGCTTTGGATTGATGATTTTACTAGGAGTTTCAATAGCTTTCAGTTTTCTTTTCCTATGATGACCACCAAATGTCAGAGAACAAATATAGGAACTCTAGCAGATGCTGACTATGTCTATGTGTACTTACACATTCTGGACCTGGGGAAATCTCTACAAAATGGACACAGGGACTGTAAACGAACCTGCACTAACTGCTCTATATTCACCAACAGGGATTTCCCTTGATTTTCTGGAAGTCCATAGGGCATGTAATATTTCTCATGAAAAATCTGTGTCAAGTCTCAGGCATCAGTCCTCGTCTTCCTTACTCATTGTTTCATTTTTGCAAGCATATAAGGTGATAAGTTGGGTCAAGAGCACCTTAGGAATCAAAGTGACATCTCTCCCCTTGAACACTTTTCCTTTTTGCCATAGATTTGACCAATGCAATGTTACATTTGCCTTTTTTTACCGCTGCCTCCTTGGGCATAGAATATGCATGCAAGAACATGAAGTAAAATCCTTGACAATGTGCTTTATTAATTTATCATGATGCCACTTCTTTGTTCAATTTTGAAGATTTTTCTTGTCTTTATGATAAAATGTAATACACACCAAAGGTTGCAGTCTTTGAACTTTATCAGGAATTGTGTGATATCCTCTTTGCTTGCAACAAATAAGATTGTGTCATCTACATGTGATAAGCTTTTAATAAGCCTTCTTCCAAATGCTGCTTTTCTATAATTAGTCCAATTTCTCATATTATTTGGTCAATGATGGAATAAGTATGGACCGATATCTTATGTCTGAATTTAAATGATGCAGTGGCCCTGCATTCTGTTCAAATGGATGTCTCTTAGGCTACAAACAGGTTACTCATGTGTGTGATGATGTGTTTTGAACTTCCAATTGTTTGTAGTATTATTCATGAGTTGTTAGGATCTGCACAATCTTTGAATAGTCATGAAAATGCAGGTAAACATTTTTCTGATAGTCTTTGTTTTCAACCAACATGCATCTGATCAGTAATGATATCCACCCTTTTCTATCCTCCTCAGAATCCAGCTTGAATTCCTGGTAGTTCTCTGTCAATGTGATATTGTACCATTTTTGTATGATCACTAGCAAAAGTTTGCTTGCTTGTTTTGTTGCTGATATTGTTTAATAATTTCCACATTCTGTTGTGTTATTTTTCACTAAAATCAGCACAAAATGGATGTCTTTCAAATCGTTAGCCGTGTTGCTGTCTTCCAAACTTCTTGCTATAGATGTTCTAAGGGTTTTAGAATTTCATGTGTTTGTTGAAACATCTCAATTGGTATTGTCAATTCCGGGGACCTTGTTTTCGTGCAAATGCCTTCAGTGTAGCTTGAACCTTTTTCAACAGTATCTATTCATATAAAATAGTACCTCCTGAAATGGTTGAAAGTAAAATAAAAGCATTCTTTTTCTATAGTATTCCTTCAATAATCTTTTGATATTTTTAATAGTGGATCGATTTTTTTTGCCCATGTTGTTGTTGTTAGGTGACATCAAATCAGTTCTGATTTGTAGTGACCCTGTGTACAACAGAACAAAACAATGGCCAGTCTTGCAACAGCTTTACAATTGTTGTTATGTTTGAGCCCGTTGTTGAAGCCACTGTGTCAATTAATCTTGTTGAGAATCTTCCTCTTTTTACTGCCCCTCTACATTACTAAGCCTGATATTCTTTTCCAGGGACAGATCTTTTTAAATAACATATCCAAGACTCCCTATCCTTTCTTCTAAGGAGCATGCTGGCTGTACTTCTTCCAAGACAGATTTGCTTGTTTTCTTGTATGCCCATGGCACTTTCAATATTCCTCACCAGCACCATAATTCAAAAACACTGATTCTTTTTTGGCCTTGCTAATCCAGTGTTCAACTTTTACATGCATATGAGGTGATTGACAACACCATGGCTTGGGTCAAAGCATAAAATCCTTGATATTGCAACTTGAGGTCCACCCCCCCACATGCCTTTTTAATTTTTTTCAGCTTAAGAAATGTCAATACAGTCTACACATTTAGTTTTCTAACTCCAGGTCTTAATACCTTTCCTTGTAATTTTTTTTTGGTCTTTCTGAGCCACATTTTGAAATTCAAAAACTTCAGCTCTTCCACATTATCATTACTTAGTTTAGCTATTCTACACTCAAGAATAAGTTTAAAGGACCCTTATGACATTCATTTTTGTCTTTTATTTCATTCTTGTCTTTAAATGACTATTTACTTTTTTCAAGTCTAATCTCCTTGTTGTTATCCAAAAATACATCTAGTGTTCACTGAGTCACTAGGGTTCCATGTATCAAATCTATTCTTGAGATAGTCTCTAAATGCAAGTGGATCATTTTTTAGCTCTAATAGACTTGTTTTCATTTTCATCTCCTTCATTAGGAAGCTGCTAATGAGCAGTTAGTGCTGTATTTCAAAGTCAGTCTTACTCAGAATGATATTTAGCTTCCCCCTCATCTCTTTGCATAGATGTAGTCAATTTGATTCCTGTGTATTACATCAAATGAGTTCTACATATATATTTGTCATCTGTGTGGCTGAAAAAAAAAGACATTCCCATATACCAATGAATAAGTCACTGGAGTAACAAAATCATGTTATGTGACTCCCAGTTTCATTTCTATCCTTCCAACTTATTCTCCTTATTCCAACTATTCTTCTTCTTTCCAACTTTCCCATTCCAATCACTAGTGATTATTAATGTACCTTGATTATAAATTTGATCCATTTCAGACTGCACAAGTTGGTAAAAATCTCTGATTTCTTTAGCCATTGATGTAGTGATTGGTGTGCAAAGTTGAATTATAGGGGACTCTTGTGCCTATAGGGATATTCTATCACCAACAGTTTTGTACTTCATGATAGATTTTGACATATTCTTTTGACAATGAATGTGATGCAGTTTCTCTTCAATTTTTATTTTCACCATTTTAGACCATGTATGTTTGTTTCAAAATGGCCACTACTCATCCATTCCAGATCTTTAGTTTCCTATAATGATTTTCTTTATAGGTTCCATTGTATTTTTGAAGATCTCCAATATTGTTCGAATAATTCCTAGATACCGTTATGCATTTATATTATTATTAATGGGTGTTTGCAGCTGCATCTAGTCATCTTGAAGTGTGTCAGACGAGCAAATGAAGGTTCTAAAAACTTTATGTCATGTGTGTCCTTTCCTTAGAGGATTCATCTTCAGTCTTTCAACTTGAAGGAGGTCATCTCCTGACATTCTAACAGACAATGTGCTGCTTCTAGTTATAAGGTTTCAACTCACTACCGGTCAATCTTTTCAGAAGTAGATTATCAGATGCTCCTTAATAGTCTGTCTTAGTCTGGAAATTCTTCTGAAACCTGACAAGCATGGGTGACTTTGCTAGTGGCTTAGCTTCCAGAATTCCAACAAAAGCAATATATGAAAGTCACTGAAATAGGGCCAACTGACAGATAAGTAGTTGTAAAACATCACAGGCTATGCAAAAACATTTTTGTATGTATAATTAATGAAAAGAGTAGTATTAAGTAGTAGTAATTTATTGAGTTTAATATACAAAATGCTTGATATTTTTCTTGGATTTGAGTTTACAATCCCTCGGCAGCTTCACACTTCTATTGAAATGCCACACATACTTCCCCTCCATTTTAATTAGCCAGAACATATCTATTTGCCAACTCTCAAGTCTCAAGAGGTGATATGTTAACCAAAGGGCAATCACTAATTTGAATGACAATACTTTCAACTTTTCTATATTTCCCACTTGAATTTTCTTAACAGTTTCTTAAGCAAACCTTCAGGGAAACTGTTCCCAAGAGAGCTAAGTCTCCACATTCATGAAATAACGTGTGACTGACAAAATGCTGTGAAGATCATCTCTTCCATTGTAAGAGACAAAGGACATGGTTGCATAGTTAGACATTTGTAAGATTGTTAGGAACCTAAAGAAGAGAATAGCAATCTATTTGTAAATGTCTTAATTTGGTGGAGTTCACAAAGCTTCTCATTTAAGAGTGTAGGCTTATGAAAGTATACCACTTTTTACACATTGGCATAGTAAATAGATTCTATTTGTTAAAGGTAAAATATCACTTTAAATAAATAACATATTTAGCTGTAGATCCCGGTAGCCAATGTGGGGGTGGTGAATTAATCAGACCACAACAATAAATAAGAATAGAATATTCACCTTCCACTCATTTCACAACATGACAGAGGGAGAAAAATGCACAATTGACGTTGGGGAAAAAGAGACAGATGCAATACTACAGGCTTTGTTTTAAAGTCTAAAAGATGTTCCCTAACATCACTTTTATTCTGCATAGTGCAAGCATTTTTAGCTAGATAGCATCAAACAATAAAAGGAAATAAAAAGAATACAAATATGCAAAAAGTGAAACTATATGTGCAGAGGATATGATCTTATACATAGAAAACCAAAAAGTTTCCATAAAAAGCCTACTGGAAACAATTAAGGGAATGCAGCAAGACTGCTGAATACAAAATTAACATCCAGAAACTAATCAGATTTCTGTATACAAATGGAAAGCAATACAAAAAAGACACTGAAACAGACCAGGATTAGCACATTAAGAAAATATAAGAGGACATAAAGAAAACAATACCACACAGAAGATATAATACTTAGGTATAAACTTAGCTAAATAATCAAAAGAGCTATACAGAGAAAATTACAGAACATTACTACCAGAGACCAAAAAAAGACCTACATAAATGGAAGCATATCTTATACTTGTGGACAGGCAGACTTAAAAGTGTGAAAATGTCAGTACTACCTAAAATAATCTATAGATATGATGCAATCCCTAACTAAATTCCAAATACATTTTTTTTAATGGAAAAGTGGCTTACCAACTTCATATGGGTAGGCAAAAGACCCAGGTTAAACAAAGACTTCTAAAAAGAATGGCAAAGTAGGAGACTGTGCTAGTTACATGATTTCATGTCAACTTGACAAATAAATGTAGGGGTGGAGTCTAGACCAATGGCAACTTGACAAATAAGTGTAGGGGTGGAGTCTAGACCAATGGGTCACAGTCTGACAATGAATCCTTGTGGGCAAGGCTTTCTCATGATGATCCCGGGAACTTCCTCTCTTTCTCCCTACAGGCAGATCACATATTCTTTCTGCTTAATCTTCCTAGTAACAAGCCACATGGAGCACGTTAATGGCAGTTGGAGTCCTGGAGATGCAACCACCACCATTGAATCCTCAAAAGTTTTCACACATTACCTTGTGATCTTCCTGTATTTGGCATTTTTGCATCTGCTGTGTGAGTCTGAAGAGGAATTTATAGACTAGTATTGGTCATATGGGCTAATATTGGACTTATGGAGTTGAAGTGGACTAGGCTGGGTGTTTTCTCAATATACAATTGATCTTTGATATAATCTCTTTCATCTATCTATCTATCTATCTATCTATCTATCTGAATGTATATGTTCAATGAATTTGTTTCTCTTCTTAACCGAGATTAATACAGAGGCCTTGTGCCTGACCTAAAAATCTATAACATTGTCACAGAAGTCAAAGCAATCTTGTATTGGTTCTATGAGAAATATATAGACAAATGTATCAGAATGGAGTATTCAGACATAAATGCATCAGTCTACATACAACTAATCTTTGATAAAGGACCTAGAAATATCCAATGGGACAATGCCAATCTCTTCAACAAATGATGTTGGACAAATTGTATTTTCATATGCAGAAGGATGAAACAACACACATCGTTCTTCCCAGTCACAAAAACGAACTCTAAGGTGGAATGAAGACTTAAATGTAAACCCTATTGTAATCAGGATCATCAATAAGAAAGTTGGAACTAACTCAAGGGCCTTATTGCAGCGCATACCTAAACCACCAAGTATAATGACAGAGGCACACACTGCAGAAGACAAAATAGATGATTGAGATATGCTGAAATTTAATAACCTATGCACATGAAAAGATTTCATCAGGATAACAAAATGGGAGCCCAAATATTGGAAAAAGATTTTTGCCAATGACATATCAGACATGGATCTAATTACCATGATTTACAGAATTCTATAGCAGCTCAATGATAAAATAATAAGTGATCCAATTAAGAAGTAGGAAAAAAGACAATGTACAGCCAGTGCTCCCTGAGTGAAGTACAAAGGGCTAACAAACAAATGAAAAAAAATGCTCAGGATCACTCTCCATCAGGGACATGCCAATTAAAACCGCAATGAGATACCATTTCACACTCACAATGCTAGACCAAATTAACAACCAAAAGCCACTCAAACAGGAAACAGCAAATGCTGAAGAGGTTGTGGAGAGAAGAGAACTCATATAGGGATTTGTAAATACATACAACAACTATGGATAACAATGTGATGATGCTTAAAGCAACCAGGAATTGAAATCCTGTATGATCCAGGAATACGACTGTAAGGAATATATTCCAAAGAAGTGAAACACAACATGAGTGGATTCCTACTCTCCCATGTTTATAGTAGCACAGTTCACAATTGCAAGAATGCTCCAGTGCTCACAATAACTGAAATGCCCAGCAGTGGAAGAATTGATAAAGAAACTGTGGTACATGCATGCAGCGGAATACTACGCATCCCTAAAAAACAGTGATGAATGCATGAAACACCGCATGACATGGAAGTGCCTGGAAACCATTATGCTGAGTGAAATTAGTCACTCTCAAAAGGACAAATATTTCAGGAGTCCACTACTATAAGTGACATAGCAATTAAACAAAGCGTAGAGACCAAATCCCAAACAAAGGGGCAGGGCATCTGCCTACCAATCATGGACCATGCACACCTCCTTATGTGCACTTGATAAGAATAACATTAGAACGGGCAATTCTTACAACTGCTGGGGTCACTCCTTCAAGAAGGGGGGAAAGGGAGATGATCATCTGCTTGTAGCTGTACAACAATTAGACAAAGCTGAGATAAATCAATAGGCCCTCCGTAGAAAAGAAAAGAGATCCACACTGGAAGATTAAGTTAAAACCAGTGGTAGGGAGCATCTACATTTCATGGGAGGCACTTATATTTTGTTGGTAGGAATTGGGCAATATTTCTCTCTCTTTCCCCATTTTCATATCTGTCTTTGTTTTTGTTTTCATTATAGCTTAACTGCCAAAGTAAGCCAGACTTGTTCATACCTCTTGGACATGAAGGTGGATTCTGGATTCCCACTTAATTCTAGCCTCAAAGACACGTGATAATGTGGCACTGCTGTGTACTTGCCTTCATGAAGAGATTACTGAAGGTAGTACTGTGGCAGTGAAGTGTGGTGAAGAAAGCAGATGGTGTCCAGCTATCACCTGGAATAGTATGTGGGGTCTGAATAGCTTGTATCCAAAAAAAAGCAGTCATCTTAGTGAAATTCCAACTAAGTCCACACAGAAAAATCCAAAAATGGCAAAGGGAAAAACAGCAGCGCTTAAATTGTGAACAACCAATTTGTAGAAGGCTATGGAGGGCAGTGGGAACCTGAAATCCATCTACAGAGTATCTAGTCAGATTAAACTTCTGGTAAATCTCCCCTAGCCACAGGTGGCAGGTTCAGGCAGCTTTACTCTCAGACAGAGATTATGGTAAACTTGGCTCAAACTATGGCATAATATTATACTTGGCTTGTCGACCTCCCTCTTGGGCAAACCTACAACTGATCGAGGCTTAAATATTTCTGTCTTATTCCATGAAGTATGTTCTCTCTGGATTTTAAAATATTGCTGGTGATCTTTTGTTAACACTTTCTATTTTATTCTGTATTATTGTTGTCACTTTCTTCTTTATGCTTTGTTCTGTTTTTTAGTTATATTGCTTAAGTTAGGTTTCAGATTATGAAACACAGAAGGAATGAATGGACAGAGATAATAAGCAATGTAAAGGTTTCTTAGGGATGGGGAAAAGGGAGGATTAGGGGAGTAGAGGAGCAAACAAGAAATGTAGGAGGGATGGGAGCACTTGAACTAATGATCATGATGGACATAAAATTCTTTTTAAAAGAGACAACAATGGGAACATATATGTGTTTTTTTTTCAAGGAAATTATTTAAGAAGAAAGAAATAAAAGTTGACCAATGGCTATGGGTGAAAGAGGAAGAGTATTTGCTTAGGGGACATACTATTTTGTTAATGGTGGGAGAATAATTTGGAAAAGGATACTAATAATGGCTGCATAAGAGAATATAGTCAAGGACACTGAAATATACCTGTAGACAGTGTTCAATTGGAGAATGTTTTGTGGTGCATATTTTCCCCCCACAGGTAAAAAAAATATAAGTATACTAATAATGAGTACAAAGATGAAAAAAAATCTAGTGCTAAAATTGATTGTGGTAATAATGGTACAACTCTCCTTGAAATGATTGAACTGTTGAATTGCTTGATATGTAGAAGTGTCAATAAAACTGAAAATGAAAAAAAAAAAGGCTTTTGCACAAGATACCAGGAAGAGGGTAGAGTTTTCAGTGTATGTAATTACAGATTCGGTGGTGAAAATTATTCTTTAGGTATAGATTTAGGAAAAACATTATGGTAAATAACCATTTAGGGCAATATGGAGGCCATGTGGGGCTGTATAGAGACAGACTAAGTTTACCAGATGCTGACACATAAAGTCTCAGAGTGCAAAGAAGCAAGAATTCCCAGAGATACAAAGAGCCACTTGTACAAGAAAAGACTTCTGCATTTTACGTGCAATTTTCCAGACTCATAAAAGGTTTTCTGTTTTTTTGTAACTCCTTTAGAAAAATTCCTTACATGAGCAGAAGGGAAGCCATACTATATACCACGTATATGGGGAAAACTTCCAGCATGATCTTATCCACAGACCAATGCTTTAAAGTTGAGAAGTAGTGATTCAGCTGGACTGAGGAAGACACTTCAAAATAGCAAGAGAAGTATAAACTTTGCAACAATAATGCAGAAATGCCCATGCAAATGGGGTCAGACTCTAAAGTGGGTGTTGTGCCGATAGGCAGACCCACAGCTCCTGAAGAAAAAAGTGTACTCTTCTATTTCAGGGATTCCTTGGCAACACAATTTGCAGGAGATTTATTTTATTTTATTTTATTTATTTTATTTCAAACTTTTATTCTGTGAGCACTAAAAAGGAAATGTTAAAAGCAAGGCTCTGGGTCCATTATGCCGTCAAAGTAAATATTACTCTATGAGACACTAATGTTGTTGGAAGACTCATAAAAGCAAATACACATGATTCCCCCCTAAACCTGGAACTTTGGGGGACTCATGTACCATTTCCCAAGACAGTTGTGAGATCGTAATAGGTGCTTCAGTACCTTTAACATACTGTTTCATTCTTTTTTAATCTCTAATTTTATCTCACAATACAGGCTAAAATACAAAATAGTGTTATGAATTTCCTTTTATTTTCCTTACTAGTCACCTTAAAAATCCAGGGGATGTACATTGGAGCTGGAAACAAGGGTAATTCAGGACAGATGATCCTTTCAGGACCAGTGGTGAGAGTGATGATGCCAGGAGGGTGGAGGAGAGGTGGGGTAGAAAGGGGGAACCTATTGTAGGGATCTACATCTGAGGTATGGACAATGAGAAAGTGGGTGAAGGGACACATCAGACAGTGTATGATGCCAACATAATGACAATTTGTAAACTGTTAAGCGTTCATGGGGAAGGGAGAGTAGGGAAGAAGGGGAGATATGGGGAGCTAGTACCGGGGGTCTAGATAGGAGGATGTTTCCAGACTGATGATGGCAAAAAATGTGCAGATGTAGTCTGCATATAATTAACGCATGTGTTGATTGTGATAGGAGTTGTATGACCCCCCCAATAAAATTATTTATAAAAAATACAAGAAATGAGATATATAGAATATGAAAATATATAAATAAAAGTTTAAGAAATCTGGACTGTAAATCAAAAGCATGTCTTAAGGATTATCTCAATCGGTCAAAGATTCTCTTTCTGATCCTTCCCTGTAAACCAAAGTGTTGCACCCCATGCCATTTAACAGTGTGTATGAAGGATCCAGGCTCTGCCTGACATGATACTTGAGAGATCTCTTTGGAAAGATGACTAACTTCTTAGACCCTCCATTTCTCTGTGTTAAATTAGGGCAAGGATACCTGCTAACAATATATATATATATATATATATATATATATATATATTATACTTAATTGAAATGTTCTAAATTATGTATTTGAAAGGTCAAACAAACGCACTGCCTGTCAAGTGCTGACTCACAGTGATTCCCTGTGGGTTTCTGAGATCAAAACAGTTTTCAGGAGTAGAAAGCCCAGTCTATCCCGTTGCGGAGCTGCTGGCCACGTGAAATACAGCCCAACCCATAACAACTACACCAGCAGGGCTCCTGTTTGAAAGAGCACCACCGAGGAAATGAAAAGGCAATATAGACTATAAAAATTATTTTAAAAGCATATATCTTATGAGAATTGTATCTAGCATACGTGAAGTACTCTTCACAATGAATATCCAGAAGACAAATGATTTAATGGGAAGCCTGGGCAAAGGGTTTGAATAGGCATTTCTATAAAGAGGGTAGAACATGACCAATAAACATGCGAAAAGATGCTAAACATTGTTAGTCATTGAGGAGATATGAATCGAAATCACAATGAAATATTACATCACACCATTAGGGTGAGTATAATAAAAAATGTATACTAATGTGTGTTTATGACTATATGGAGAAAATACCCCCTGCCATGGAGTGGATTCCAATGGATAGCAACCCTGAGGCTGGGAATCTTTATAGAAGCAGATAGGCCACCTTTCTCCTGTGCAGTGGCTGGTGAGTATGAACCATCAAACTTGAGATTAGCAGTTCAGTGCTTACCCACCGGCGCCACCAGCGTTCTGTGTGGAGAAATTGGAACATGCATTAAACTGCTGGTGGTTAAATGATGCCAGCCTTTTTTGAAGTAGCTAGACAGTTCTTCAAAGGTTAAAATATTAGAGAACCATAAGGTCCAGTAATTCCATGTCTATAGCATACCAAAGTATACTGAGAAAATGACTTAAAAATGGTAAAGATTTTATAGTAGTATTGTCCATGATAGCAAAAAGTGGAAATAACTTAAATTCACATCCACCCATGAATGATAACCAAAAGGTGGCATAGCCATATGATGGAAAATTATTCTGTGACAAAAAGAAATGATGTAGACTTCAGAGCAAGATGGTTGACTGAAACAACTACACCTCTCTACAGCAACCAAGAGAAAATTAGCAAGGTCAGTTTAGCTTGATATATCCCAGAAGATTTTTAAGTTAAATAAATCTAAGTTTAAAGGACTTAACAGAGGCAGTGAACAAGCCTGTGCTCATTCACATTTCTGCCTACCCTACTTCTACGAGACCTATGTGTGGGCATAGCTGTCTCCTGGGACTTTTGGGAAATGCGGAAGTTCCTTCTAGGAGGCAGGAGTCTCTCTTTCTCTCTCTGTCTCTGTCTCTCTCTCTCTCTCTCTCTCTCTCTCTCTCTCTCTCTCCTAACTTCCTTGGAGACACTCGACTGACAAGGCTTGCTCCCTGAGAGTCATCCCTGAGGGGAAGTCACATGAAACCTCCCTGATGTAGCCCGGGGTGCGGAGAAGTCATGCAGACAGAGACCCTTGCTAGCACTGAGATGTTTAAAATGCCACTGGATACAAAGAATTTTTACCCATTTGCGTGTGATTTTCTGCCTTCGGCATCATTAAATGTGTTTCATGAGTTTAAAGAGAACTTACAGATTGCTATTAGACATATGGGCTAATATCAGACTTATGACCTTGGACTGGACTGGGTTGGGGCATTTATCTCAATGTTCAATTGCTTTGGATTTATAAACGTCACTCTTATATACATATGTGTGCTTATGAATTTTGTTTCTCCAGCCTACCCAGACTAACAGACTACCATTACCCTGACCCTATGGCACAATCATCCATGTTAGGGAGTCAACCTTCTTGGAGACAGCATCTAGAACCCTGCTCAGCCCCGTTCCTTCCCCATGTGTCAGTCCGGGTAGACTCGAGGAACAAATTCCATAGACACGAATATGGATATAAGGAAAAGGTTTATATACAAAAGGAATGTGACACTAAGAAGGCATCCCAATTCAGTCCAGTACAAAGTCATAAGTCCGATATTAACCCATATGCTTCAAATCAGTCTACAAAGTCTCCCTCCGACTCAGGAAGTCACAGGTCAGTGGATGCAGAATTCTGGCGCTGGCAGGGGGCACCCCATGGCTCCTCACTTCCAGTGTTCAGGGTCCATCAACAGCATGCCACTCCTGCTTCAGAGGTCTGGCTCCATCAGGGCAAAGCCGTGTGGTCTCTCCGCCAGCTCCTCCAGCTTCTCGGACATTGCCATCTTGTCTTTCCCGTGACTCATCGTCTCTGAAACTAACTCCCAACGACTGGGGAAGATAGCTTCTCATCTTCATGAGGGAAATATCTCGAGATTTCTCAGAAGTCTCAGGAGAAAGCCATGCCCACAAAGAGACTTCATTGGCTACTCAATGGCTGTCTCCAGCCATTATAGACTCCACCCCTACATTTCAATCATAAAATTAACATAAGCACATGACTGCCACACCCATAACACCAATGGCTAGACTTGAGAATAGACATCTGCAGTCCCAGAATCCAGACCTCTGCTTAGTACGCATACTGGGCAGTGAACTTCTGCTGTGCAGGGTCCAGGCAGGGCTCTGCTCAGCCCATGTGGGAGCATCAGCCAGGCTATGGAGTGCACCTCTGTGGTACCAACTTCTAGTCTTCTGTTCAGCACCCACAGAACCAATGACCAAGCTCTGAGAGAAACCTCTATGGTGTCAATGAGCAGATGTCAGTGTCCCTCTCTAGCCTCAACCAGAGACCAGGACCTGGTATGGCTGGCTGTAACACCAGCAATGGATTTGCCATGCAGCTTTACCCATCAGAGACAGCAGGGCCAACCTGTGATCACGCTATGCAAAGACCAGGCATCAAGACCTCCTCATTGCATTTTTCACTACTTTCATCATGGACTGACTATGGCTACACAAAGCTCCTAGACAAAATCTCTGCCTCATTTCCTTCTTTTAAAAAAAACATTGTTCTTTTTTCTCTAAGGAATCCTTCCTGCTTTCCTTCTTTCTTAAATTCCCATTTCTTTTTTCTCCTTTTTTTTCAAACTACCTTATCTTCTTTTTATTTTTGTCTTCATCTATCTTCCCTTCCTATCTTTTCCTCACTCTTCTTTCATTCTTCTTGCTCCTTTCGTTTCGTGATTTCCAATCTTACTTTTTAACTCCGTCCGACAGTCAACTATTCAACTCCCCATGACTTAGCAGCCTGTGTAACATGAACGGCTGTGCCATGATGCCACAGTCATAGCAGTGAATTGCAGCACATATACACACACATATACCAAAAAACCCAAAACAGGCACAAACACTCAAACAAAACCCAGGTCCAAAGGGATATTCTGAAAAAAGAGCTCTAGAAATAACAAAAATAGAATTCAGAAGATATTCATGCACACTACATAGATGGAGCAAATGTTTGAGAGAATGGTTTAAGAAGAAAAATTAGAAACTACACCAAGTAGAATTCCAGAAAATAAATAAGATAATAGAATTAGACAAACAGGTATAAAAACAGAATAATACAATCAAATGGAAGACTGAATTAGTGAGCTTGAATACAATTCTCTCAATTACAACTAATGAGGGAAAAATCATCAGAAAGATGATTGTGAAAAAAGCTTTAAAATTATGGGGGTACCACCAATAGAAAGAAACCTACAACTCTTTGGGAGTCCAGAGCACTGACAAAAAACCAAAAATAAATAGATAATATAATACAAGAAATCATGGAAAAAAACTTCCCTAATACACTAAAAGAGGAAAAAATAGCTATTCCAGAAGGCAAGAGAACCCCAAAGGAAACCATCACAACATATTGTTCAAACTCTTTAATTTCAAGGAAAAGGGGGAAAAAAGAGAATCCTGAGAGCAGTCACCTAGGGAAAAAAGCAGTCTCCTAAAACTATTAAGAACAAGTTTAGATATCTCAGAAGAAACCATCTTGGCAGTAACACAATGGGAATAGAGATAGAGATACCTCTGGGAGGGGGGCACTCCCCAGCCAAACTATCCCTCACATATGAGGGAGAAATAAGGGTATTTTCATGCAAGGCGAAATTAAACACACAGCAAAATGACAGCAAGCAACAAACTTGAACATATCAATCATGGTCCCACAGGCCTGCCGGTTCAGTAGGCATTCCTACAATGGTGTTTAGTGAACTTCAATGGATTTTGTCACCAGAGGAATGGGAGATACGCCTTTCGTGCAGAAGGTGTTTTAGTTTCTTTTGATGGGCAAAAAGCCTGCCCTTGGGAGAAATGCACATTACTAGTATAGACTCCAAATAAGTGAATCAGCTCTGTATTGGTTGTATTTGGTTAATCACACACCCTTGACCAACATTGTTTTCTTCACTTGGTGACCCAGGATCTGTGCTATAGGATATCAAGATATCTGTCATTATTCATGGGACACATCAGAAGGATATGATTTGGAAACCACATTAAGTGAACCAGACTTTATTTTAAACACTTCTGTTAAAGATTAAAGGAACCAAAATACTCCTTTTTCTTTAAAGATAAAAAACCCGCATGTGAGAAATGATAAGTAATCCCAAAGAACTTGGACTTTGAAGTTATTGGAATTTGGTCCAAATCTCCTCTTTTAAATTCCCAATAATTGGCCATTTAAGCCAGAATATACTCGCAAACTTCATAATTTTGATTTTTGGGATATGACCTAGTTCTGCAAAGATTTTCCTTAATGAGTGTTATTGAAAATTTTGCCTTGTGTATAACCCTCCTCTGATTGTTGTATGTCACTAAAGTTTCTCATCTGTATAACTTAATGTTCCACATGTTTTAGTCTAATACATTGCAGCCTTTCCCTTTCTTACTAATTTTTAAATTTGATACCAATGGCTAGGTTAATGATACTATTATTAGAATTACCAAATGTTCTTTTGTTGTTTGGTGCTATTGAGTCTGTTCCAAGTCAGAGTGACCGTATGTTCAACAGAGCAAAACACTGCCCAGTCCAGCACCACCATCACAGTGGATTTTATGTTCAAGGCCATTTGCAGCCACTGTGTAGACCCATCTTAAGAGTTTTCCCATTTTTCACAGATGTTCTCCTTTACCAAGCACGGTGTCCTTTTCCAGGGACTGCTGTCTCCAGACGTCATGTCCAAATTACTTGAGACAAAATCTCACCATGCTTGCCTCCGAAGGGCATTCTGGCTGTCCTTCTTCCGAGGGTGGTTTTCTCTTTTGGTGGTCCATGGTAGTGTGAATATTCTTCAGCAGCACCACAATTCAAATGCATCAACACTTTTTCGATCTTCCGTAGTCAATGTTCAACTTTTCATGCATATGAGGCAACAGAAAATACCATGGGTTGGTCCAGGTCCACCTTAGTCTTCAAAACAAAGTTGTTTATCTTCAACATGTTAAAGAGGTCTTGTGCAGCAGTGTTACCCCATACAATGAGTTCTTTGATTTCTTGACTGGTACTTTCATGAGCCTTGATTGTGGACCCATGCAAAATGATGCCCGTGACAACGCATCTTTTCTTCATTTATTGTGATGTTAACTATTGGTTCAGTTGTGAGAATTTCAGTCTCCTTTGCATTGAGTTGCAATCCAAACTTAAAAGTTGCAGTCCTTGATTTTCATCGGCAAGTGCTTTAAGTCAATTTCAGCAAGCAAGGTTGTGTCATCTGCATATAATAGGTTGTTAATAAGCTCACCTCAAATACTGATGCCACATTTTTCTCCCTATAATCCAGTTTCTCTAATTATTGGCTCAGCATGCAGATTGAGTAAATATAGTGAAAAGAAGCACACTTTATCTGATCTTAAACCAGGCATTATTCTCTTGTTCTGTTCACACAACTTTCTCTTGCTCTATCTACAAGTTTCACATGAGCGCAATAAAGTATTTTGGAGTTCCCATTCTTTTTAAGGTGATCTGTAGCTTGCTGTGATCCACACAATCAAATATCATGACATAGTTGATGAAATAGAAACAAGTATCTTTCTGGTAATCTCTGCTTTCAAACAAGATCCATTTGACCTCAACATTTTATCCCTTGTACAACTTTCTCTTCTGAATCTGACCTTAACTTCTGGCAGCTCTTTGTACTGCTGTACCTGTTGTTGGATGCTCTTCAGGATGATTTTGTCCTATAATTTGCTAATTCTGTTTGCTCATTTTTCTTTGGAATGGGTATAAATATGGATCTCCTTCAGTCAGTTGGCTAAATGGCTATCTTCAAAATTTCCTGACATAGAAAGAGTGAGTTCTTCCAGTGATTCATTGGCTTGGTGAAACCTTTCAATTGGTATTCCATAAGTTCCTGAAACCTTGTTTTTGGCAAGTGCTTCCAGAGCAGCTTGAACTTCTTCCTTCATTTACTACCTTCTGAAATGGTGCCCCTTCAGATTATTTATATTATTTTTGAAGAAGTTGATAATGCTGCCTCTAAGGTATGTCACATATGTACATATGAATGAATTTTAGTTTATGTTATATTTAATTGTAAGCAATGGCTTAAGAACAATTAGTTCTCATGATATGACCTTGCTCCATACTTCTCTTCATGAAGTGATCACTAAAGATATGGGTGCTATAGCAAGATTTAATGACAAATGAGATGGTGCCTAGCTTGGTCTGATGGTCTGATGGTCTGATGAAAGGATTGCACCTATCTACATAAAATAGGCTGCATGAATAGTCTGGAGGTGAAAACGATGGGACTGATGGTTCCAGGGTGGATATGGGAGAAGGAGAGGAGGGCGATAGGAGGTGGTGTTGACCGGCTTAGGAATAAGGTGATAACAAGTGATTCAGTCAGTGACAGAGTGGGTGTGAGAGGTCCGATAGGGATTGATCAAGACTAATGTAACAGAGAGAGAATATTGAAACCTCAATGCAGGTTGAGCATGATGGTGGGATGAGAGGAGGTATAAGGAAATAGAGGAAAGAACTGGGGAGTAAGGGTCATTTATAGAGGTTTAAATACAGGCATGTACATATATATTTATGTATGAGGCTGGGGAAATAGATGAATGTGCAAATACTTATAGGGTTAGTATTAGGACAGCAGATGGGCATTGGACCTCCACTCAAGTACTTCCTCAGTGCAAGAACATTTTGTTCTATTAAACTGGCATTCCATGATGTACACCTTCCTGACACGATCACTGAAAACAAATGTGTGCATAAGAAAAGGTGGTAAAGAAAGCTGATGGTGCCCAGCTATCAAAAGATATAGCATCTGGGATCTTAAAGGCTTTAAAGTAAACAAGCAGCCATCCAACTCAGAAGCAACAAAGCCCACATTGAAGAAGCACACTAGCTTGTGGGACCAAGAGGTGTCTAAGGGATCAATGATGGGGCTTCAAGAACTAATAATCATAACATTATATGCTCACTTTCCTGATCTGATTGCTGGTGGCAAATGTGTGCATAAGCAAATGTGGTGAAGAAAGCTGTCTGGCTGTCAAAAGATGTAGCATATGGGGTCTTAAAGGCTTAAAAGTAAACAAGCGGTCATCCAGCTCAGAAGCAAGCCTACATGGAGGAAGCACACCAGCCTGTGTGACCATGAGGTGTCAACGGGATCCGGTATAAAGCTTCAAAGAACTAAAAAAATTATCATTATAAATGAAGGGGATTGCAGATTGGGGACCCAAAGTCCATCGATAAGTGAAGTGACATCCTGTAACAGAGGGGTTGCAGTGAGGAGATGAGCCAGTTAGGGTGCAGTGCAGTAACAATGAAATGTGCAACTTTCCTCTGGTTCTCAAATGCTTCCTCCAATCCATTATCATGATGCCAATTCTACCAGACAGATCCAGCTAGACCAGGGGATGTACACTGGAGTCAGAAACATGGGGAATTTAGGATAGATGATCCCTCGGGACCTTGGGACTAGTGGTGGGAGTGGTGATACTGGGAAGGTGGAGGATTGGTGGAGTAGAAAGGGAAACTAATTTCAGGGATCTATATATGACTTCCTCTCTGGGATGCAGACAACAGGGGGTGGGTGAAGGGACAGTGTACAATATGAAAAGGTAGTGGTGGTTTTTAAATTGTTAGGGGGGGTTCAAGGAGGTGGAGGAGGGGGAGAATATGGGAAGCTGGAATTTTAAAAAAAGGAACTAGAGGAAAGGGGGAAAGGGGAATTTATACCAAGGGCTCACGTATAAAATATTTGGAAATGAATGTGGCAACATGTGTCCAGTTGTGCTTGATACAAATGATATATTGAATGTTATAACAGATATGAGCCCCCCAATAAAATCTATATCTTTTTTTTAAAAAAAGGATTGCGCATGTGGCCCTACAGCCTTATCTTAAAGGAAGCAGCATTGTAAGAGAAGTATCAGTTGAGTCTGCATGGAAGGAGTACCCCAGCTTGTATGATCCAGGGCTTGTGCATAATAAAATTAGGATGAGAAGATGGAATTGCCGTGGAGCCTAAATTCTGAGCGCCTGGTTTGCAGAAGACTCTGAATGATAGTGAAAGTCACAAATCTATTTTGAAACTTCCCCACATAGTTTAAAGTTTCATTGAATCCCTTCTGACAATTGACCAGGAGTGCGAATAGTCTTACTCTCAGACAGAGTGCATTGGATAATGGATTTCCTGGCCCCTCTCTCCCTTGATGACCAGCTTAGGGCCAATCTCTCTTCGGGCCCTACCTGGATGTGCCATTGATGGGGATTACTGTACTGAGAGTTAAATAGTAATGAGCCATGCCTTGATTGTCTCCAGAGAGACCCAGGATGAGTACTGTTCGCTCTTCTGCCTTACATAATGGCCTTGTTCCTGCTCCGTGAGTGCCACCAGTAAACCTATTGTACTGATCTGCTACCAGTCATGTTTATGTGACAGATTTTCTCTAAACAACTAGGTCTTTTGTAAAAGTTGTGTATGGCAGCACTTAGGCACCCTTATTACCATGCTATCTGCTACCCTAATCTGAAAGATACCCTCTATTTGTCCTATCTTTGCCCCACGAAAACCTTAATAAATGTCTCAAAAGAAGAATAAGAAAGAGATGGAGGAGGAGGCGGAGAAGAAGATTGATCGGGCCCATTACTATGGCCCATAGCCATTCTTCAGATTTCAAAGTGAATTCACCCCCATGCTAAAATAAGCCATCATTTAATATCAAAAAGGCAGAAAATACCCAAGGGCAATGATTGGTAGATTAAGAAGAAGAGGAATGGAACAAGAAACACAGGAAGATATTGGCATGAAGGATGGAACACGGAGGGGATTGCAACGTATACATTAAGACAAAAATGTGTGTGATTTGGTGAATGCAAACCAAATTTATGATCTACTCTGTAAACCTTCACCTTATTCACAACAATTTTAAAAATTATGTTACTGAATTTTACTGACAAGTGGCTAAAATCTGAAATTTATTATAAGTATATATTTTTAAAACTTGATAGATAATACAGACAAGAATGAGTTGCATACTGTGGCAGGAATTTCTTAAGTGGATAACAATGTGCTGGTGGTGTTGAAATAAAGTAACCAAACATGTTAAATCATGGAGGAACCTTGAAAAAAATACCTTAATTCGAAAGGGCCAAGGGCTAGAGAAAAGAGTCTTGGGACCATTTGAAGTCATTGTTAACATATCATTGTGAGATCATAAAAATGTACTAAAGTTATCTGTGATGTTACAAACTCTGAATGCCCTATAAAAAGAAAATGAGTTGTACACTTTAAATGTGCATATTGAATAAAATCTGAGTTATATGTAAATAATTACTTTTAAAAAGAATACCTGCTACATATATTTTACTGGGAATGAAATGGTTTAGTTAATAGCAAATACAAAATATACCACCCGATCCCTAGTATATACTGAACTAATGCAAACTCCTCTTCCTTTATTTTTTCTCTTTGGTGCATTTTGCACTTAGGATTCTAGAGTCTAAGATTTTTAATCTTTAGAATTCTTAAAATCAATTCCCAAAGATGAAGATAGGAGAGACATTAATGTTTTTTAGAAGGTATAATTACATTTTGAAGAAATGTGAACTTTGAGGTGAGACTTTTTCACAAGGGATCTTTAAGAAAAGGTGTTCTCATAGTAACAAGATGAAATCATTAGCTCCCATGTTAATAGGAGTGAATGAGATTCCTCTGACCTATACACACACAGCACACACACACACAGACACATACAATTTATAACTGAGGAATTAGGAACTGTTTAAGAACCTACGGTGATTGGATCTGAGACAATTGAAATGTTCTTCTAACAAAAATTCATGAAAAGCGTAGGGAAAGAAACAAGATGATGTGCATGCCTAAGGCTCATGATCCATCTAGCACTCCTTTATTTGTATATCTTGGGAACCACTTCAACAGAGGATGGCTCTTTCTTATCTGGAGCCAATTTCTTGTACTCAGGAGAGAGTGAGAGGATCCCTGCCAGTGTTTGATCTTCACTCAAATCAACAAGGGTACAGAGTGAAACTTAAAGGAAATTCAAGTAAAGAGGTGACAAAAGACATGCCTGTTTCAGAGAAGGTAATCTTCCTGCTGTCAGTGGATAAAGTAGGTGGAGCAAGCTGTCATTGGGAAAAACAATTAGTATTACTTCTACAACTCTCCAAAAAAGATGTGGCTGATATTATATTCCTAATTAAACACTTTTGAATTATTTTCTGTACAGCCCTTGATGACTCTGGCTGTGTGCTATAGACAGGGAATTTAGATTCTGTTCCTTTTTTGTTTTTCAGTTAAAAGATTATTTTATTGAATGGTTTTACAGCTTTTATAACAAACCATACATCAAAAAAACCCCAAACAAACCTTACAAAAATTGTGTCAAGCATATTTGTACATATGTTGCCATCATTATTTTCTAAACACTTACTTTCTCTTGAGGTCTTGGAAAATTAGCCATTCCTTTTAATAAATCATTTTATTGGGGACTCACACAACTCCTATCACAATCAATACATATGTCAATTGTATGCAGACCACATTTGCACCTTTGTTGCTACCATCGTTCTCGAAACATCCTCCTTCTATCTAAGCCCCCGGTACCAGCTCCCCATATTTCCCCTCTCTCTCCCCTTCCCCTCCCCCATGAACACTTAACAATTTACAAATTGTCATTATATTTTTCATAGCGCACCCTGTCTGATGTGTCCCTTCACCCACTTCCCTGTTGTCTGTACCCCAGAGAAGTCATAAGTAGATTCCTGCAATATGTTCCCCCTTTCTATTCCACCTTCTCTCCACCCCCCGGGTGTTTACGGCCTTCAAAGTCCATACCATAAGCATCTGATTTGGAAACCCTCCTATGACAAATGGACTTTACTGCAAACATACCTGTATCAGATAGTTATTGTTGTGAGGCATCATTGGGTAGGTTCTGACCCATAGTAACTCTATGCGCAACAGAACGGAACACTGCCTGGTCCTTAGCCATTTTCACAATTGTTCCTACTCCGGAGCCCATTGTTCCGGTGCCCTTTGTTGCATGATGTCAGTTCTTCTCTTAGGGGATCTCTCTCTCTCTATCTATCTATCTATCTATCTATCTATCTATCTATCTATACCTATATCTATATATATATCGCATCTCTGCCTCTGGTGGTCGTGGGCGCTACCCAGTGCTGCTCCTGAGAGCCGCTGCTGGATTTGAACCGCCAAGCCCGCGGAGTGCAGTCCCGCACTCAATCACTTACACCACCTGGGCTCGACCCCCTTTCTCTCTTTTGCTGTCCCTTTCTTCCCTGCTACCTACCATGATGTCCTTCTCCAGCGACTGATTTTTCCTGTCAACATGTTCAAAATATTTAAGATGAAATCTTGCCATCCTTGTCTCTACGGAGCACTCTGACGGCAATTCTTCTAAGACAGATTGGTGTGTTCTTTCAGCAGCTCAAATTACTTCCAGTATTCTTCTCCAGAACCACAATTCAAAGGCTTCAATTCTTCTTCTGTCTTCTTCATTCAATATAGCAGGTGAACAAGACTGAAATACTCCTTTGATGTAAGAGTTAAGCACCATAGTAGGCAAAGAAGCATATAAAAACTATTCCAAGGTTACGGATTTGGAAATCATTGATTTTCAGTGCAGTTTTCTTGTTTTGAGGGGGCTCAATAAATGGAAACTCGAGACTACTATATAATCATTATTTTAATACTCGCTTTGCTTTTTTTCATTACGTGTCTCATTCCGGCAGGCACAGCTCTACTCCTGTGTGTGAGCATTATTGAAAGCTTTACTCTATGTCCAACCCTCTATTGTTTATATAAATATTGCCCAGCCACTTAAGTTTTTAATCTGTGAAAATGAATAATCCATGCATATTACCTTTAAAGATGGATTATACATGTGGATGTTCCTTTTCTCAAGAGTATTTAAAATTCTATATCATTGGGTAAATTAATGAGATTATCAATAGAATTATCATCTGTCCAGTGGGGATGATTTACACTGTTCTCAAATAACATGATCATGATGTCTCCAAAGTGGGTCAGAGGCATATATAAAATGTAGATATATTAATGCATTTTGAGTTTCTGCTTAGACATAGCCCTAATCTAAGAACAACCAGTTCTTAAATTGTAATCTTTTTAGCTACTTGTCCTCATGAAGAGATCACTGAAGATATGGGTGTTGTAGCCATGTGGTGAAGGAATCAGATGGTGTTAGACTATCAGAAAGAACATCATCAGGGTTTTAAAACCTTGCCTTAAAACAAGCTGGTTTTAAGGTTTAAGGTCTGAGGCCCGGTAGCGTAAGTGGTTGAATGCGGGACTGCAGCCCACGGGCTTGGCGGTTCAAATCCAGCAGTGGCTCTCAGAAGCAGCAGTGGGTAGTGCCCATGGCCACCAGAGGCAGTGATGCCCAACAAAAACAAACAAACAAAACAAGCAGCCCTCCCAGTGAGGTGTCAGCTATATCCATGAAGAAGAATGTGGGCCGGTATGTTCCAAGGATTGTAATTAATGAAGCCCAAAACCCAAGGAGAGCTTCAATTCTGAGTAGATGGCTTGCCATAATGGGCCCTTCCAGGATAGTCATTACCCACTGGGTTGCCATTTTCAAGTTTAGCAGTATAAAACCATCAGTTCACTCCAAGGGAGAAAGACAGGGCTTTCTACTCCTGTAAAGGTTCACAGTCTCTACAGTTAACAGCTCTACCTTGTCCTAGAGGAGGTTTCTGAGTCAGCCCTGACTAAATGGTGGTGGGTTGATTGTAAGTTGCATTTGCAGGAGGCTATGAAATACCCAAATGTCATTTGCCAAGTCCCTGTGAGAATTAAAGCCCCATTGACCACTGACCAGAGAAAGGAAGAGCCTTGCTACACTGGAGTGCCTTGGAAAATGGACTAAGGCATCTGTAGCCAGGTTAAAATTTAACACCTTGTCATTTGTTTCCATTTTGACTCATTTTAAATCTGTTCTAATTTTTATTATTTTCTACTTTCTTTTTGATAGAGGCATTTTTTTCTGTTTTTCTTTGTAATTGTTTGTTTGGTATATTTTTCTACATATGAATCCAGGATAGGTACATTTATAGTGACAATAATTGGATTCATAGTTTCTTGGTGTGTGACAAAGAAGGTTGGAAAAATGAGGAACTAAGAATAATGAGTACAAAGAAGAAGGAAATGTTCTAAAAGTTAATGTGATGAAGATTGCAGAACTCTTTTTGATAAATTTAAACCCTTGAGTTATATGATATAGGAATTATGTCAATAAAACAGTTTTTAAACCATGGGAATTTGTTCTTGAATCTAAGATTGAATTATAATGCAAAGACAGATGGCAATTCCATCATATATTACTGCACATAATTTCTTTCTCAGACTTCATCGATTTCAGCTGCATCTGATTGTTATTTGCATTTACTTTGCTGTCATGTGTCTCTTTGGTATATTTTTCTACATGAGAAATCCAAGATAGGTAAATTTATAGTGACAATTACTAGATTCATATTTTCGTAGGGTTGTGGCAGGGAAGGTTGGATAAATGAGGAGCTAAGAATAATGAGTACACAAAAGAAGGGGATGTTCAAAAAGTTAATGTGGTGATGATTACAGAACTCTTTTTGATATATTTCAGCTCTTGAGTTATATGATAGAGGATTGAATTCTATGACATATGAAGTGTGTTGTATCTGATTTTTAAGGCTGTGACCTCCCAGGAGCAGTTCATCAAGCCTTTCACTTTGAAATGCATCTGGGCAGGTTAGCACTCCCCAGTGTGTGCATGGACAGTAGTAAAACACTTAACAGCTATGGGTAGGCCTAATGAACAATAGTCTGATCACAAAGTTGTGGTTAAGTAAGACTACAATTTGAAATTCCTGAATAAGATCTGGAAAAATTTAAGTGCATGTGCAGATTATAGAAATACAAATTAAAACAACAACAAATAAATGTAATGAAATGAATTACAATGACTGTAAATGAAAATACAAAATTGTGTTTTGAGAATTAATTTTTAAACAATAGGAAATTTACAAGTCTTAAATGAAATGATACATCATCATTCACTTATACCCTTCTCGTTTTTTTTTTTTTTTGGAATCCTGGAAGAAGTTATTTTCAAAGGACTCAGTGATAATACCGTGCACATGTTCTCCAAAAAAGGAAGAGGAAGAAAATTCTCTATAATTAAAATAGCACTTCAAGAAATCTGTTTTCATACTGCAAGCAAAAATGGCATCCCTTAGCTCAAAAAAATTAAAAGGTAAAGGTAATATTGGGATTTGGCAGAACCTCATAAATCTCACCTTTTCTGCCCAATGGGACACCCAACTGGGACCAATAGAAAGCCCAAAATAATCTGTTGATCTTTGTGACCCAAACAACCTATTTAAGGGGCTTTTAAAATTGTTAGTTGAGTATATTTGCTTAGATAAATTAAATCTAGTGTTTCTCTTAACCTAATTATTTTGCCACTTTGCTATTGAAGTGCTTTTCTCATTTTGTCATGCATGTTGTTAGTCTATATCTATATCCATATGCATATATATATCACATCATTCCATAGTTCACTCATGTCAAGCAGTATTTACAATTGTTACCCCAATCAGTTTCCCAACATTCCTTTCCTTCCTGGACTCCTTGACATTATCTCCATTTTACCCCCACCCTACTTTACCCACCCCCAACTTGAAACCCTTTTCTACTTGCTTTCCCTATAGGTTCATCAATCCAAGGTATATTTGAA
This sequence comes from Nesogale talazaci, assembly GCA_004026705.1. Taxonomy (NCBI): domain Eukaryota; kingdom Metazoa; phylum Chordata; class Mammalia; order Afrosoricida; family Tenrecidae; genus Nesogale; species Nesogale talazaci. The sequence goes on along the minus strand of PVJH01000017.1, from coordinate 251,329 downwards.
AAATGGAGAACCATAAGAGGAAGTACCCTCACACCAAAAAAGAAAAAAAAGCTCAGCTGGGCAGAGCTTTCTGTAGTTTGCATTTTTCCCACCAGGTGAGCATCAAGCAACTCGCTCTGAGTTAGTGCACACAGTGGTGCCACCTGGAAAGGTTCTCCCTGGTCACAGTGAATTTCTTCGTAAAACAATTTTGCTCAAATCTCTCTCTCTCTCTCTCTCTTTTTTTTTGCAATGGCCAATTTAAGAGAACAGTGTGCCACTGTAAAATTTGGTTTCCTGCTCAGGAAAAATGCCGTAGAAATTGTTGTAATGTAGGACACAACTTGCAAGGACAGGGCGATGGGAAAACCTCAAGTGTGCAAATGTTTTTCTCAATTCTAAATAGGTGACACATCAACTGATGACAAACCTTCTTCTGGAAGCCTGTCAACCTCTGGAATGAACTAAACTATCCCAAAATTTGTGCACTTCTGCTGTAGACCAACAATGGACCATCGAAGTGATGGGGAAGTTTTCTTAGCTATCTCAGAGATCAGTTCAGTGAATTTTAAAGGAAGATTTGGGGCTGAGCCCCAGTGGCGTAGTGGTTGTGCGTGGGACTGCGACCCACTGGGACGGAGGTTCAATTCCCGCTCACAGGAGCAAAGGCTGAGCCTCCTACTCCCACCACCAGGGCAGTGATGCCTTAAAAAAAAAAAAAAAAAAAAGGAAGATTTGAGAATGAGAAAGGTGACTGTGAAATATGTGCTTCAGGTTATTCCTGATGAGGAAAACGAGCACCAAGTGGAAACATGCCATGCTTTGAAAGAACAGTTCCAAAGTGACCCAGACTCTGTTGCCAAGCTCATTACTGGTGAAGAGACATGGTGCTATTCTTATGATCCCGAAACGAAAGGACAGTCAATCCAGTGGAAGATACCACTGTCGCCTCACCCTCCCCACCACCCCAAAGCTTGTCAAGTGAAATAAAAAAAAAGTCAAGACAATGCTTCTTTGTTTTTATGATATGAGGGGGAGAGTGCATTTGGAGCTTGTTCCACCAGGCCATACTTTTAGTCAAGCTTTCTACTTGGAGGTTTTGAAAAGATTACCTAATACTAACAGTGTGTGACAAAAAAGGACTGATTCGTGGCAGAAGGGGTGGTTTCGCCACCATGACAATACACACCCCTGTTCATGTAGCCATCTCAGTGCACAAGTGTGGCAGAAATCAGGCTACCTTGTTGGCCTCACATACCTTACTCACCTGACTCCACTCCTTTGTTTCCGGGAATGAAGAGGGGCATGAAAGGAGAGCAATGTGAAGGTGTAGAAGAGGTGAAGAAAAAAATGAAGGCGGTACTGTCAGCCATCCACACAGATGAGTTTGAAAAATTCCAAGAATGGAATCACGAATTTGACAAATGCACTAAGCATCATGGAGAGTATTTTGAAGGTTGTTTGTTAAAAAAAAAAAAGCAAAAAACCTAAATACATAAGTTAAAAAATTCCTTTTGGGGGTGGGGGTACCACCTCATAATAAAGAACTTCAAGAGGGTGATCCCAATGACATAGGGCATCTGAGATAAACTTTGATATGAACAAACAAAACAAAGCTACAGAAAATGTTGAGTACCAGATCAGGCTCTGTGTGCATCACGGGAGCTGGGGGGTTGGGGGTGGGATTGAGCAACAGGCAAGGCTTTAACCTTTCAAGTCAACTTCATCTCTTTGATCTTTTATACTCATTTCTCTAGTGCATTCTGTTTAGCAACCACTTTCCTCCCATCAGTCAATTACGGAAGGAGAGAGATCCCTGGAGACTTACTTCCTGTGTAGTTCCCACAAATGTATCTTGCTAGCCCCCCCCCCCCCCCCCCCACCGCTGTCATCCAGAGTCTTCTGTAAACTGCACTTCACACTTCAGGCTCTGATACTGACCCCTCCTTCAATGTCGAGCTATATGATTTACAATCCTTTGTGACTGGTGACTGGTGTTGTTGTGCTTTTTCCATGTGGACTTAGAAGACATCTCACTTAGATGACTGCGTGTCTGGAGATAAGCCTTTAAGACCCCACGTCTTATTTTACCTGATTTTTTCTTCAAAGTGTGCTATGGCACTCTTATCTTCTGAATTTCCTTTTTCAGGACGAGTATGGAGCAGGAACATGATGGAAGAACTAGTTGTTCTTAAGTCGGAGCTAGAATTTAGTGCACCCCCGAAACCCATTCCTGGATCTAGGCTGGCTTTTTTTCATCTCCCTTTGACTCCCTTTCAAAACCTCCTTGTTAATTTATGGTAGAGGGTCTTATTGATCATATCCCTGAGCCATACAATCTTCCATTAATATCGTCTTTGATTAGACCCTGGTGCTTATTTTTTGAAACCATATTGAGAGAGAGAGAGAGAGAGAGAGAGAGAGAGAGAGAGAGAGAGACAGACAGAGAGAGAGAGAGAGAGAGAAATGTTGGGCCAATGTAGGCTAACTTCACCTCACAGTACCTGAATTATTCACTTGTAAATAATCAATCCTTTCATGGATGGACACTGTTTCCACCGACAATTGAGGGCATTAGTTTTCAGGGAAAATGTACAATGATAATCACTGAGGTTGTCAGCCACAGGTTTTCTGGAAAGATATATATCTTCATACAGCATAGAGGGCCTTGGGGTAGCAAGACCATGTTTGTCCACCTACCAACAGTTCACCTTGCTGCAGCTCTCTTCTTCCTCAACATCATTCACTTCCTGACTTCAGTCCTCCTGTTACAAGTGTGTCTGACGTAAAGTCCAGTTCACCCAGTGGAGTTTCTGCATCATTTATCACTGATGCAGCCTCTGGAACATGCCGTGCACCTTGAAGACCCACGATCCAATGTCCCACTGTTCCACAGCACCCAGCATGGGCCCGGAAGCCTGGCCAATGTGGTCCATTCGATGCACATCACCAGGAACACTTCCCTCCAAGGGTCCCCTCAAAGTCTTTTCCATCACTCTTCCCCCAACTGGAGGTCAGTCCTCCTGCTTTGCATACCAAAAAATGTATGTTTTGTTCCCCAGACACATTTGCTCTCTTTCCTCTAAACCGACATGTTTTCTCCCATCAGTATCCCTCATCCCTCATACAGGGTTGTCTCTATGCTGGGACAGTAGGACATCATCATGGCTTTATAGTCCCTAGAAAACATCCCTTTTTCCTCCTCTGACCATTTGATCCCAGCTGACATGACATGAGACACCCTCTGGTGAAATGATCTTCAAAATACTTACCTAGAGCAGATGGTGTATGGTTCATTGGCACCTGCCAGGCTCTCTGCCAGGCCGTCTGACCCCCCTGGCCGGCAGACTGGAACCCCTATGAGTCTGAGCTTGTGCACATTCTGCTGCTTCCTCCCACACCAATGGACTCATATAGCACTTGTCCTTTTGATCCATTCCAAGTTGTTTCCACTTTCAACATTTTTCTGCTTTCTTTTCAATTGAGGTTTTTCTTGCTTCGTTTTGTCCTTTGGGGGTTTATTTTTAAATTTTATTTTGCATGATTTTCTGCATATGAAATTCAGGAGAGGTGACTCTATAGAGACAGTAACTGGATTAATAGATCCCTTGCGGCATGACAGCAGAGGCCAGGGGGAAATGGAAGCTAACAACAATGAGTGTCAGCAAGACAGAAGAAAATATCCTGAAATTAAGTGTGGTCATGATTCTGTAATTCTTCTTAACAAGATTGGACTACTAAATTGTATGATTTGTATGTCATCTGATGATAAAACTATTTGAAACAGAAGAAAACAAAAAGTGGAAATTGAATAGTGTACACACACAAAAGAAGTAAAGAGAATGAAAATGTATGATTTTACCTTATTTTTTTTGCAGTTCAACAAAGTAAGGAAAACTAATTTTAAAAACATCAATTGGGCTGAAAGCAAGGGCTCCACAGTGAGTACATGTTTAGAAAATAATCATGACAACATGTGTGCAAATATTCTTGATGCAATTGATGTATGTGTTGTTATAAGGGCTGCAAGAGCCCATAAAATTTTCTTTTAATGAAAAAAGAATTGATTAATTATCTTGACTTAGTCTTTAAAGCACACTGGTTCTGGGTAGATATTTTGTATATAATATTATCATAAGACAAAGAATTAAGTGTTTCATATTTTCTGAAGTATGTGAGCAATAAAGAGAAACAGAGACAGAAAGCAGAGATCAAGAACCATTTTTAACCCCTTTCACTAGTAGGCATTCATCAGGGCTTTTTCTAAAATGGAAAGTGAGGAATGAATTTCAGCTTTTGCAGAAACTGTATGTGCTCAATATCTTAGAAAGCAGGGCACACTCAGGGTCCACATAAAAACTACAAAAGTTGACCTAGCATGGGAAGCTATTTATCACACTCTCTATTCTGTATTTGACTCAAACCATGCCCTAGAAATGTTCGGACCCATTATCCAGTTCAAAAGTTCTCCTGCCAGCAGTGTCTAGGCTGCTATTATTATACTTTAAAAATTATAGGAATGGGTCAGAGTCTTTTTGACTCAGAGAGGATCTACACTTGTGTCTGGCAGGTGCTAGAGTGACTAGGATTCAAAAATAAGCTTTTTTCATTTTACACATATGATTATACTATGTGAAGTATCAACTATTCCTCACAAGCAAGTTTGTTCAATGCAAATTTATCATATTATAAATCAACAATAAATTTCAGACTACACTTTAAAATTTCTACCCTTTATAATGGCAGCAGAAAATTATTAGAAACACAGGGAAACCTAACTAAAATGTGCAAGATTCCTAAAGAATACAATGATAACATAGTGTGTAGACATTAATTAAAAACCTAAACAAATGGGGTGAGAAGGCAGCCATGGATTCTCAGCAGAAATTATGCTGACATCACTTTGGCCATGGCACAGTCTCAACTACAGTGTTCGAAGCAGTAAATAATCACATAGAGTTCATTACAGAGCAGTTTTGTTAGGTATGGAAACTATTTCTGAATCCTAAATGCAGGGGTGCTATGTCAACATTCCTGCAGGGTGTAGAGTGGGTGTTGCAATGTGTTCACTTCAAAGACACCAGGGAAATCTGTAGCTAGGGTGCAACAGAAGACATGGTAGTCCTCCATGAAATTATACCTGGGTTATGTCTTAGCAATTATGGATGCTATCTATACTCATCATGTGAGCTGCCTGTGGAGGAAAGAGGATACAGTGACTTCTTTCCAATGGCCTTTCCTATCACATGACTACTGCTGCATAGTTATAGAAGTCTTGAGGATCAGGACTGAGACGGTACCATAAGGGAAGACTGGGGCATAAAGGCTTCCCAACTTCACAAGTAAGCTAAAATCTGAGTAACAGTTAATCATGTGAAAGGGAGCGTGAAGCTATGGGTCACAGATGGTAATGCCTGAAGGCAAGAGAGTGTCATAGTCTCATGAATGCCCCATGGGATGGGACCATTTCTATTATTTCGCTTTGTTGACAGGAAGAAGCTGAGGAAGAGTCCACCTCAGTCCAATAGCCTTGCCATATTAGAGTTGTCATCTTCATAGTTACAATTTTCAAAGCATGTTAACTTACTAGCTCAAGGGGAAAACACGAAGTTCAGTAAGGATATGAAATTGAGAAAAAATGTTACATAGTCTAAAATGTGGATGCTATTTAGTAAAACCTCAGCGAGAACAGAAGGAAGAGAAGAAAACACTTGATTAATCTTTGGATCATTGAACCAAAGATGACAATAATAAGATGGTGTCTAGAGAAGTAAATCTGAGTGCAGATGGCAGGATGGCTGAAGGCAGGGCACATATTCCAGGATGTGCTGAAAACTGCTACGGAATGGGAGAATGGGGTTTATGTCATAGAGGAACACAGCACCAACTTTTCTGGTTGTTCTTGTTCCCACTGCTTTCCCAGCCCTAATGTCGTCATCGGTATCTTGTCTGCTTAGAATCAAGAGTCTTGTATATTACCAAATATCAACCGGTTAAATTCAACTTCAGTCTCTTTCTCTGATAATCCTTCCTATCCACGGATACATTCCGGGCCCTTGAACTACAGAGCAAAAGGGCATATGATGCCCTGTGGATATGACGCCATGTGGAGTGACTTCGGTGGTGGGTGGCTATTAGTTACCATGCATCTCACCAGAATCTGGCCCTAGGTTAGGGAGCAATAACAGAAACGGGACTCACCTGTGGCAAAAACGACGTTCCTTGAGACCAGGCGGTGCTCCACAATGGAGAACTGTGGGAGCTCAATTTTTTCCACTCCAGTGACAGCTTTGTCCCCTCCTCTCCAGTAAAACTCAATATCATCTGTTGTGTAACCATCTGCCAGGAGAGAGAAGCAGGAATGTGGAGGACCGTGAACTTCAACACTTTTTTTTTTCAGTGAAAGGCTAAAGAAACGGGTACCAGATAAATAAAATAACAGCATTCTTATATATGAAAGATACTTGCTTAATGTATTTTTATGAGAAAAGCTGCTATGAAACGACTAACTTTCAAACATGCTTCCCTATGTCTGCTGCTAGGGGTGGAAAGTTGAGGATCTAGAAACTTGGTGTGTGTTCTATCCAGAGTTTGGAAAACCTGATATAGAGTGTGCCTGCATGTTGTACAGAAAGGAAATTACCACAAATGTAAGTTACATCAAATCAATACCATTTGCCTTTTTAAAAGAAGTTAAGAAGATAATTATATAAGAGCAAGATGATTCTAGTGTGAAACATTCTATAAAAGTAACTACCCTAAAATATATTTTGAAAAATTTGTACACTGAAGGAGAACTCAGCCCTTACATGTTTGATACCATAAGAAAGAAAAGTGGTGTTCTTCTTGGCTCTGCTGTTGATCACATAAGCTACTCTTGGCCAGGAGCCATACCTTGTGCAGTCTTTTGCTGCAGCAATCTTGACTCTCAGTGGTTTGACAGGTGGTCTCAGCAGAATAAGGAGCGAACATTAACCTTGTTATAACTCCTAATCCACCTTTTTGATCAAAGGGCAACCCCTCATTGGACTTCTCTCCTACACCTCTATGAAAAGTAAGCATATTATGTGTAGCTGATGGAAATAAAAGGAAGCAAGATAAAAGGAAAGAGATGGCGGGGGTGGAGGGTGGAGAAAACATTGATCCAGGCAAGAAATGATTGAAGTCAGGAGGTAGTAGAAATCAGTCATTCTTCTGCCCTGGTTCTTTGTGTCAAAAAAATACATATTTGCTTTTCTGTTGTATGTAAGCAAATAACAGAGACTACTATAGGAGATTTTTCATATATATATGTGTGCATATATATATATATATGACAGTCACTTTTGTCTTCTCACTGAATGGATTGAAATAGAGATCATTTGTTTTCTTATATTACATCAAACCAGACTTTCTGAATGAGATTGGAAATAAAATAAATAAATATATATTTTTCTAATTGACTACAGAAAGGACAATAAAGTCTGAGGCTACTTTTACATACCAGAGACATTTAACATTCTCTGTACGGTCACTTACTTTTTCTAGCTTAAACCTTCAACTATTGACAGTCATCTTTTTTCCTTGAGATTTCTGTGTTCTATGCTAAATATCTCCAGAAAACTCTACTGTTCACCACTTAACATGATTAAATATTCTTCACCTCATTCACAAGCAGAAGTGACAATAATAGAGGTGTATGGAGGGGGGCTCAGTGAGGAGTTTCCCTTTGGAATTGAAAAATATAGCCTAGTGATGGGGAAATTTTCCAATGTGTTTACTATCAGGCATAGATAGATGTCTATGCCACTACAGTTGCATCAAGGAGCACTGAAAAGTCAAAATCACTTATCTATAAAAAATTCTGTGTAAATATTGAAAAGCCCAAGTTCAAATAAAGTGAATCATGAATGTGTCTATGGTGGATCAAGAAAAATAACTGGAACAAGGCAACCTTGAACATGCTCAGGGAGGAGACACATGTTGGTTGATACAGATTCAGTTCTAGTGCTTCACACAGAAGTTCTGAATGCTAAATTTTCCTTAAAGAATCGGAATATTCCTCCAATTGGAGAAAGTTGCCAACATGCAGAAATTGATTGCTTGTAAAACTGGTCTTATAATAGAATGTGGGTTTTGCTCAGAGTGCCCAGAAGCATAATCACTTCTGTCTTCTCACTGAATGGATCAAAATGGAGAGCATTTGTTTTCTTATATTACAGCAAACCCAACTGACTTTCTGAATGAGACTGGAAATATCATAAATAATGCTTATAGAGTCTAATGCTCTTTTCTATGACAGTGAGTTCTGCCAAGTGGAGAGCGAAACCTTAAGTTTTAAGGTAGTTAAAATTATATGCATTGCTTGGGATCCTAATTAATGGCAATAAAGCCTACAACATAAAGTGGACAAGAAGGAACCACAGATGTAGATACACACAGCTTTCAATCTCCAGAGTGCAATTCTGCTCATCCAGCGGGTATCTCCTCAGGTCCATCATGCATGCTGCCGTCGTGGTGATTCTGAAACGCAATGAGCAGGGGTCAGTACCAAAGATGGAGGCCAGTGGAGCAGGGTGAACTCTTTCAGAATAAACAATCTCGAGGACCCCTTCCACAAAGTGTATCTTGACTTAGGGTAGTTCAAAACATACATCGAGAAACCCTCTTCACTGGGAATTGACAAGAAATTGCCTTTTAAGATATTAGAGATCAACTTTATCGAGACAAACAGCATGATAACTTTTTATACTGCAAAATTATTCATTGAGCTTTAACAACAATAAAAAATAATAGGCAAATCCCAACTTGAAAAAATTAGCAAAAACAGGACATATTAAAAAACAGATCAAGCTCAAAGAGTATCAAAGGGGAGATCAAATGATAAGGTTTTCATCATTGATGTCAGATTTTTTATTTTAATGTACGTTCTTGTTCCTACTATACTCTCCATCTGACATTCAGACCATTACCACCCCACAATGATGCTCAGAGGAAAATTACTGGAGGCTTATACCAGGTGTAAAAGCTGCAAATGTCTTTTGTGCTTCCACTGTCATTTGTAGCCCCCCCAAAACCAGAATTTCACAATATATTTGCAATCCTTGTATCACTCATATACGTGTGCTTCTTCCATGAGGGCTTAGTTGAAGTCTCACTTAGCTGGCTGCTTGTTTTAAACAAATCTTTAAGATCCCAGCCATTTTTCTTTCTGATAGCTGGACATGATCTAGCTTCTTCTCCACACATCGGTATAGCATTTATATCATCCATGTTTCCTTCATGGGGATGCTTATCAAGCAGAGTCATGTCATAAGAAGGAATTGTTCTTAGATTGGAGCTAGGTTTAAGTGTGAGCCCCAAATCCATTCCTGCATCTTTGTTTCCTATATGCCCCTGGTTCACCTTAGAGACATCTTTGTTTTCTGTTAGAGAGCCTTATTGATCAGATTCCTGGAGCTAATGTCCATCTGTTTCTAGTGTCATTGATTTGGCCCATGGTAAAGTATTTAAAACACATTTGAGAAAAGGAATCTAGACAGGTGTAGGCTATTACAAATTGTAATGCATGGATTATTGACTTGTACAGATTAAATACATGACTGAACACTATTTACACAAACATGGGGATTGGTGGTAAGGCAAAACTTAAGATAATATTCACTGACAATGTCAGACACACATCTACCAGACGAATACATATCTTAATAAAGCAATTAAGGTATTGGAATAATAAGTAAATGGTGGTCTGCCTACTGACAGTACAATTTTCTTGGGAAGGTTTCTGCTTCTTCTTTAAGGTTTAGGATTACAGGTGTGTTTGAGGAAGAGACCCCTTCACCTAGTGGGATTTGCACATCACATCTCTCTAGCATAGTCTTTGAAGTATGTTTTTTTTGTTTGTTTTATTTTATATCTTTGGGGGAGGCTCTTACAAGTCTTATGATAATCCATCATTCAATTTTATTAAGCACACATGTACATATGTTCCCATCAATACTTCCAAAATATTTTCTTTCTACTTGAGTCCTGATACCAGCTCCACTACTTGCCCCTCCCTCCCTGGTGAATCCTCAATTAATTCTATATTATTGTTGCCATTTCATATCTTACACTGTCTCTTACTCTTCACTGACATTTCTGATTTTTGTTCGCCTAGGAGGTAGGCTATATATCCAACCTTGTGATGGTTTTCCCCTTTCTTCCCTCTTCCCCTGCCTCCAGCATCTTCCTATCCCCATGATCTTGCTACTCCCACTACTGTTCACTTCATGCCCCAGTAGTCTATGGCACAGGGCCCAATCCCCAGGGCCTTGTGCCCTACTGCTTAACTAATTTCCTCAATTGTTTCCAACATCCTTATTACAGAGACCTTAGATTTATCTTTATATAAAATCATAATCATCTGCAAATAGAAGTTTCCCCTTTTATTTGTCCAATTGTGGTCCATTAGTTTCTCGTTGTTGTCTTGTTTCTGGCTAGGACTTCCAACACAATGGTGATAGAGAGTGGTGATAACTTGTCCAGTTCTAATTTTCAATGAGATGGTTTCAGTGTTTCTCCACAGAGTGTGACATTGGCCCTTGTTTTTTCATCTGGCCTTTTTTATGTTGAAGAATTTCCCTTCCATTCCTATTTTATTGAATGCTTTTATTAGGAATTGGTTATTTGATCTTTGCAAGTGCTTTTTCTCCGTTGACTGGTATGATTACTATGGAGAAAGCATACTATTTATGTACCACTTGAAGAGCAAAAGGAATTAAATCAATCAAAACAATAAAAGATAACACCCCAAAATGAAAATAAACAAATGAAAGAAAAAAGATGCATCAGAGTAGATAACAAATTGTCAGACAAAGAAGGTATCAATATGTTCATGAAAAACAACAAACTGACTTTTTCTCTGAGAAAAATCAAATGGTGGATGAAGCCAGAGCAGCAAGAGGGCCTGGAGGGCCTGAGGTTCTGGAGCGGGAGCTCTATGTGGCTTCTGTGGAGGCTTCTGAAGCAGCCATATGAGGATATGGTTGCAGTTGTGGTTATGGCTGTGGATGAGGCCACGGAGCTCATGAAGGGAAAACCAAAGACAAGGAGTGGCTCTCTCTCACCAAGCTGGGTGGTCTGGTCAAGGTCATGAAGCTGAAGTCCTTGGAGGAGATCTCTCAGTTCTCCCTGTCCATCAAGGAGTCTGAGATCATTGACTTCTTTCCGGGGAAGACCTTCAAGGATGAGGTCCTAAAGATCGTGCCTGTGCAGTAGCAACCTGAGCCGGCCAGTGGATCAGGTTCAGGGTCATCAAGGACTACAACAGCCATGTTGGCCTGGGTGTCAAGTGCGCCAAGTAAGTTGCCACTTTCACCCCCAGGGCCATCATCTTGGCCAAGTTCTCCATTGTCCCTGTGTGGTGAACCTACTGGGGAAACATGGCAAGCCTACTTGGCAAGTCACATGAAGTTCCCTGCAAGGTGACTAGTCAATGTGAGTCTGTGCTGGTGTCCCTCATCCCTCATCCCGGGGGCACTGGCATCGTCTCAGCCCCTGTGCCCAAGAAGCTGCTGATGATGGCAGGGATTGATGACTGTGACACCTTGGCTAGGAACTGTACAGCCACCCTGGGCAACTTTGCCACGGCCGTGTTTGATGCCATCTCCAAGACCTACAGCTATCTGAGTCCTGATTTCTAGAAAGAGACAGTGTTCACCAATTCTCCATACCAGAAATTCACTGACCGTCTTGTGAAAACCCACACCAGAGTCTCCATGCAGAAGACCCAGGCTCCAACTGTGGCTACCAAATAGTCAATTTGATATAAAAAAGAATACAGTGAATTGAGCATGTCAGAAAGAAAGAAAAAATTTGTTTTGATTTTGAAAGGAAAACCACACATACACAAGCACACAAGTCCTCAAAGAAAAAGTTAAAGCCACAAGAAAACAAAAAAGACAGACATCATACAAACAAGCAAAGCAATAAGACAAAAAAAAAAAACAAACAAAATAAAACAAAGCTGAAAGAGCATGTACAAAGAGAACCAGTAAATAAAAGGAATGAAACAGGAAAAATGACTATCAAACTTCAAATCAGTATCACCATAAAAAAACCCAAATGATATTGGCAAAACTATATTTACAAACAAAAACACTGACTGTAACTGGATTGAATTCACTTGTTAAGAGAAAAATATTAACAGAATGGAAAAGAAAAAATAAATCATAAATATATGGCCTAAAAGAAGCAGATATAAAGTTAAATATAGACTAATATTCAAACCAAGATAATGGCAGTCAAAAGAAAGCAGGGGTAGCAATATTAATCTCTGACAAAATAGACATCAAAATAAATGTCCCTGCATAATTAATAAAGCTTTACTTGAAAAAGAAACCAAAATCATAATTAATATATATACATACACCAAAAGAAAGGTTATGAAAATATTTTAATATTATTTTTACAGATACAACGACACAAAGTAATTCAAATAAAACTTGGAGACTTCAATCCATTACTTTTGAACAAAGATGAGTCCATTAAAAAGAAATTCAACAAAGATAAAGAAAAATTAAATAGCACAAACAACTTGACCTTTTAGACATATATAGAACCCTTAATGCAACAAAAATCATTTCACTTTTATTATTTAGCGGTTTTTGTACCTATACCAGAGTAGATCATATTTTAGGCCATAAAAGACGCATCATTAAATTCAAAAGCATCAAGATACTACAAACCACCTTTTCAGATTACAATGCCATAAAATGAGATATCAACCAAAAGACGATCAACTCCAAAAGATCAAATAAATGGAAAATGAACACTACTTTAAAACCAATGGGAAGGGCTGAGCCCCGGTGGTGTAAGTGGTTGAGTGCGGAACTGCAGCCCGCAGGCTTGGCGGTTCAAATCCAGCGGCGGCTGGGTAGTGCCCACGACCACCAGAGGCAGTGGTGGCCACAAAAAAAAAAAAAAAA